>SJYV01024714.1:831807-926494 GCA_006410875.1 Neotragus pygmaeus | reverse complement strand
CCCAATCCCTCCCAGCATCAGAGTCTTTTCCAATGAGTCAACTCTTCACATGAGGTGGCCAAAGTACTGGAGTTGCAGCTTTAGCATCATTCCTTCCCAAGAAATCCCAGGGTTGATCTCTTTCAGAATAGACTGGTTGGATCTCCTTGCAGTCCATGGGACTCTCAAGAGTCTTATCCAACACCACTGTTCAAAAGCATCGATTCTTCGGCGCTCAGCTTTCTTTACAGTCCAACTCTCACATCCATACATGACTACTGGAAAAACCATTATCCTCAAGTTCCTGCCAAAGACAGTACCAATTGGCTGATTTTTGTTAAATGTATTCCTAAGTGTTCTTTATGTTTTTTGGTTCTTGTTATACACAGAACTTCCTTTAACTTCATTTTATACCTATTAGGTATTAATCTATGGAAACAGAATTGATTTTTGTATACTGGTCATCTTGTATCCTGTGACTTTACAAAGTTCAATGATTTGGTCTTCCTAGTAGTGGTTTAATACAGTGTGTGTGTGTGTGTGTGTGTTAGTCAGTCTTGTCTGACTCTTTGCGATCCATGGATTGTAGCCTGCCAGACTCCCCTGTCCATGGAATTCTCCAGGCAAGAATACTGGAGTGGGTTGCCATTCCCTTCCCCAGGGGATTTTCCCAACCCAGGGATTGAACCCAGGTCTCTGGCATTGAGTGAGTGAAAGTCGCTCAGTCGTGTCCAACTCTCTGCGACCCTGTAGACTATACAGTCTAGTCCACGGAATTCTACAGTCCATGGAATTCTCCAGGCCAGAATACTGGAGTGGGTTGCCATTTCCTTCTCCAGGGGATCTTCCCAACACAGGGATCAAACCCAGGTCTCCTGCATTGCAGGCAGATTCTTTACCAGCTGAGCTATGTGGCTTCCCTGGTGGCTCAGAGGTTAAAACGTCTGCCTGCAATGCAGGAGACCTGGGTTCAATCCCTGGGTTGGGAAGATCCGTGGAGAAGGAAATGACAACCCACTCCAGTATTCTTGCCTGGAGAATCCCATGGATGGAGGAGCCCGGTGCGCTATAGTCCACGGGGTCGCAAAGAGTTGGACACAACTGAACGACTTCACTTTCACTCCTGGCATTGGCAGGCAGGTTCTTTACCATCTGAGCCACCAGAACTTGTCTCTATAAATTGGCATGTTGCCTGCAAAGAAGTACAACTTTACTTCTTTGCATCCAATCTCGAGCCTTTTGATTTCTTGTCCTTGCTCTCTTCCTTTTTCTAAAGAGCCTCAACAGCCTATAGGAAGTCCCTGCTGGGACACTCTGGTTTGCCTTATGCCAATTTGGGCCCTTTGTCGGGCCATGAAGATTGGGCTGTGTAGAACTGTGGCCTTGGACAGAAAGATCCTGATCCTACCACACTATCTGCAGAAGACAAGGTACCTGATTCAGAGCCTCCAACTTTAAGGGATAAGAACTCATGGTTGATTTTCTCTGGTTTAATTACTTGTGTCTCTCAAGATATTGACATGTTAGAAAAAGAAATACTGAAAGGAATCACTGAATCTTTGAGATTTTGAGCTAGGAGAGCCCTTGGAGATTAAACCTCTCATCTTACAACAAAAATGAGGCTCAGCCTGTCTAGTGACTAGCTCAAGAGGCAGAGGGCGAGTCTGCTATTCTGGACAGGATGTGAACTGAGAGTTCAGAAACCTGGATTCTAGCCTTGAGTAAGTCAGGAAGGTCCTCTGCCCTAACAGACGCCAGGAGTCTAGGGGAGATCTCAGATACTATGTATCTTAGTCTAAGTAGAGGGGAAGACTTGGGACCATGTGAATATGGGCATCTTTTTTTGAACTCTGGGCAAGGTTACATTTTCCACCGCCTAGTCAATCTGCATCTGGCTATTACTATTAAGAAATGAACTTTCCTCTCCCTGCCCCCAGTAAACTTACTCTGAAATAAGTTAGAAACTATGATCTCATAGAGTATCTCTGGCTCTTGTTTACATCAACCGTTGAACATGATCATTGCATATAATCTCAAAGTTTACAAAGCTCCATTTAACATCTTAGAGGTTACACACAGTCCCTAGGGATCTTGGCTGAATTCTTTTCATACATGTTATTTGTACCTGTCTCTTAGAATTACTTGGCAGAGCTAAGAAACTCCCAGCTTGGTTAGCAAGCTTTTAACATGTTTCCTCTTCACTGGCCAAGGGAGGTTAACAAGGATGTCCTTAAATTATCAAGCGTATTTCTGTCAATCAAACACATGTATTTGAACAGCTGAAATTCTAAGACTTTAGAAAGTCCAGTTCTTCAAATGTCCCCTCTTGTGACAAAAAGCATTCTTACTCATCACTCACTTCTCTAAAATAACCATCAGTTGTCACTGCTAAAAAAGAAGTTTCAAGAGGTCAAAAGTATTTACTAAGATCAGAGTGAGGCCCCAACCAGACAAAATAGAAACCAGATGACAAAAGAGCATCACTCATAGCTGTTGGGTGTGTGCTGGGCGAGGCCTGTTTCGACAGAAAAAGGAAAGCTGGAGAAGAGGACAGGAACCCCGAAAATATCTACCTGCACAGGGGGTCTTCAGAATATTGTGTCATTTGACAACAACCCTATGGTGGTAAACATAATATCTTTAGCTCCTGAGAAAGCCAGTTAAGTAGCTTGGCCACACGGTCAAACAGCTGGATAGTGGTACAGGGCAATCTGAATCCAGGCAATCTGATCTCTCTTTCCATTCTTTTAATTAATTTTATTATGAAAGTAATATAACCACACTGAGAAGAAAACCCCTATAATCTCATTTACCCAAGTACAACAACTAACATTTTGGTATAATTTTTGTAGGCTTTTCTTATCCATGCATTTAGATTTCAGAATTAGGATTATATTCCACAATTTTGTATTCTGTTCTTTAAAACTTAAACATCTGTCCAACCTATTTAACAATTTTTATAATCATCATTTTAACTGATATGTAATGTTACACTGAACAGATGTGTCATGGTTTACATAATGAGATTCACTTATGGAAAACTGAGGTTCTTTTATATATTTTTAGCAAAGCACAAGTGTTATTTCCAGTATACAATGCTGCTTTCCCAAACGTGTAATGTCACCATCAAAAGACAATACCAATCAACAGATGATGAAAAATTACGATTGAAATATTTTGAAAATGCCACCATCACAGAGCTCTCTGGCCTGGAATCAAATAAATTGGATGAATGCTATTAATAAAGGGTGACCCAAAAATAACAAGTTAAAAAAAGCTGCCCTTCTGAGACTCCAGAGAGCACGTGCTTCTAATGGTTTAATGCTCTACTTTCAGTTTCACAGGAATGCCAAAAAAAGACATCCTCACTCAAATCTCGATTTGGAAGAATGGAAATTCTTTGAAAACAAATTCTATCAGTTTTACGTATCACAGTGGTCAGGATTTGCAAATGTGGTCAAAATGCTCACCCAGGACCGTGTCATATTTCACAGTTAACGTACTGTGAAAAGGCCACAGACCCATATTTCTCAGGTCAAGTGAATTAAAACCACACAGCAGCTCTGAGTTCTCATCCGAGGTCAGATAAACAGTATTGTCAAACCCTGGGTCATCTACTGAATTTGTAAAATTCAATGCATGCTGTAAGAAAAATCCCCGTGTTGGGAGGAAAGTAATCTCCCAAATCTTTGTGTGTCTCTGTGTGGATAACTGTTTTAAAAGTTTGACTAGGATCCATGCCACCCTCGTTTGATGTGGGAACAGACCCTTAAATGCCTGGCAGCATCTATCTGCTCCCCAGACAGAAAACTGAGTGAACTGAGGGTTCACTCTGAAAACGGAGTGAACTGGGTGTTTCATTCTCACTGAGATGGAACCTGCTCCCTGATGCCAATGTGACCACAGTCCATGCAAGATGTGCTTTCACCCTTCCCATAACGGTTGTGTAGGACCCGCACGTCCCCTTCCCCTTCATGACCCTAGCTGTTTCTACTCCATACTTTGATGGGGAGTTGTACTTCATCAAACCCTAATGACATCCTTTTCCTCACCAATATTTAGCTAATCATGCATTTCTTCTTCCCTTCGGACTTCCCCTTCTCTTAAAAGTTAATCTGTTTACTCATGGGAGTGTCAGATGGAATGTCCAAATATAACCACCTTGAAAAATATTACCCAGTAAAGCTGAAGATGCACAGACTCTAAGACCCAGAAATTCTTCTCTTAGGTTCCTATCCTAAGAGAATAAACTGCAGCAAGATGCACATACAAGAATGGTCACAGCAGCACTGTCTAAAATAGCACAAACCTGGAAATAACCCACATGTCCACTGACAGGAGACTGGATAAATAAATTGTGGTGTATTCATATAAGGCAAGACCACACAGTGGTAGAGATGAATTTCATGCGTGACACTTCATGCATCGATGGGGATGAATCTTAAAAAATAAACATTGATTGAACAAAGCAAATGGTACAAGAATACCATTTATATACAACCCTGAGGCAAACAAGACTTAATAACAGATTGCTTAGGGAAACAGGCTTAAATAGAAAAGCCAGGAAATGACAAACACAAAATTCAAAACAGTGTTTCTTTTGAAGGAGAGAGGTATGGCCAAGGAGGAACACAGGGGCTTCTGAAGTGCTGGTGATGATCTAGCTTTTAAGCTGCATTATGGCACAGGGGTGGTGTGCTGCTTCTCTGCCTCTCTCCCCCTTCCTCCCTCCCTGCCCCCTTCATGTAGGTATATATGTATGTATCTGGCACACACAAACACACTCCTGCACATGTATTCCTGTGCATACATCATAATTTTTCATGTTACACTGAGGGGCCTGCCTCCCTCAGTGCCTCCTCCCTGGCACTCTGACCCTCCATGGAGCCCTCAGCCGGGGACTCTGTCTTAGCCTGTGTGCACACCCCATTGACTCCCTGCTCCACTGAAACATGAGAATCACTGAAGCCCCAGCAGGATGCTCTTCCTTCCTTGCTTCCAGGTGCACTCACCTGGAGCACTGATCCAGGCCACCGCTGATCGGAAGGTAAACTCTGCAGTGACTTCTCCCTCAGAAGATGGTGGCGACCGTGTTGCAAGGGGACCTGAAATGCTACTCAGGGTGCAACGGAGGCAGTGCTGGCCCGGACTTTCCAAGCCTGACCCAACCACAGGGTCTCCTACTGCTCCCGAGAAGCTTGTCAAATTCATGCCATCGCATTACTGAGCCCAGCCTGACTTCCCCTTTGTTCCTATAAAGTTCTCTCAGGCCCCCCAGCTCTCAGACACCCAGGCTCCCAACCCTGGCATAATTCTTCATCCTTCTTTCTCCTCTTTGAACAGTAGACCTTGAGATTACTTTTTGCTCTAAACTCAGTTATACTGAGATTATATATACAGTTATATCAGGAGTCCTGATCTTGGTATGATGGCCTTAATTTAGACCAAATAAGAGTTCTTATTGGATTTATTTCGGGAATGTTGATTCTCAATGCTTCTACTTTCTACCCAGAAATGGATACTGATAAAGTCTTTCAAAAGCAAGTGGATTTGGCAAATAGTTTTCTTTTTTTTTTTAATTTCAGTTTGTTTCTTTTATGTAGTAGACTTCTTGTGGGAAAAATACATAAATGTAACCACTGTCCTGGAGATCTCAGTCTGGTTCATATTACCGGTATCATAACATGAAAACCAAACATCATGGTCCCATTTTAACTTTAATGGGCCTATTTTCACTTGATCACAGAAGATATACTGAAGAATGAATATGAAAAAAATCACAAGAAAAGTAAGGTAGAGGTGCAAAGAGGTGACAGGATACTGTGAACAACTCTATATTTAGCCCCATGAAGAGCAGGATGGCAGGGCCCAGAAAGGGGGTCAGGCTTGGTGGATAGCTTCAACAGAATTCAGACAAGAGTTTAGCAATAATCGGAGAAACTGAAAGACAAGTCTGAACACCAGGCCAGGGAAGATGATTCCAAAGTCGGAGGTGCCAAGAACCTGACTCAGGGACGTGGTCGTAGGAAAAGAAAGGAAAAAAGGAGGGCTCTTGGAGAAAGGCATCCAAGTTGTTCAGTTCCTTCAATTTGAGTGAAGAAAGTTCTCAATGATTATGAGCCAGGGGACATGGTAATATAAGAGAAAAAGCAAAAATTAGTCATTCATCATCTCAAATTTGAGCTGAAATATAGTGATGGATGTTCATGGACAAAGCATCAGTGAAATGAGGGCTGCTTAGAATTCACATACAAACAGGCCTATGGCATACACTGATTTGGGCTCTACACCACCACCCCAAAAGGAAAAAAAAAACAATTTCTAGAATTTCAACAAAAAGGAGTGCTGTTAATTGTGCTCCTTGGTATATACCCCGAGAAAAAGAAACTAACATCCACACAAAACCTGCACACAGATGTTCATAGTATTTTTTCCGTAATTGCCAAAACTTAGTAGCAACCAAGATGTTCTTCAGGAGATGAATGAATAAATAAACTGTAGTACATCCAGACAATGAAATATGATTCAGCTCTAAGAAGAAATGAGCTATTGAGCTATGAAAAATATGGAGACAACGTAAATGCATATTACTAGACAAAAGAAGTCAATCAGGTAAGGCTATACACTGTATGATTCCACCTATATGACATTTTGAAAAAGGCAAAACTATAGAGACAGTAAAAAGATCACTAGCTGCTAGAGGTTAGGGATGGGAGAAGGATGGATACACAGAGCACAGAGGGGTTTTAGGGCAGTGAATATAATCTGTATGGTACTGTAATGGTTGATACATGTTATTATGCACTTGTCCAAACCCATAAAATGTACAACATCAAGAATGAATGCTAAAGCAAACTATGGACTCTGAGTGAAAATGATGTGTCAGTGTAGGTTCATCATTTGTAACAAATATTTGTGGAGGCGATGCACGTGTAGGGGCAGAGGGTATAAGAAATTGCTGTACCTTCCTCTTAGTTTTTCTGTGGACCTAAAATTGCTCTAAAAAATGAAGTCTGTTAAAAAAAAAACAACTTGAAAACAGAAAACAATTAAGCACTTTTCCTGCCTTGACACATCTTCCTCTGTGGCGTCTGAAGTGATTGTTTCTGAAGTTTNTTCCTCTTAGTTTTTCTGTGGACCTAAAATTGCTCTAAAAAATGAAGTCTGTTAAAAAAAAAACAACTTGAAAACAGAAAACAATTAAGCACTTTTCCTGCCTTGACACATCTTCCTCTGTGGAGTCTGAAATGATTGTTTCTGAAGTTTTTTGCTTTTTCCTTCCAAAAAAAAAAAAAAAACAAACCAAAAAACATTACAGTTGACCCTTGAACAGCACAGTCAGGGGAGGCTGGGAAGCCACCCTTCCGGGCAGTCAAAAATCTACATGTAACTTTACAGTCAGCCCTCCTTATCCTTGGTTCTGCATTTGTAGATTCAACCAACTGCAGATCATGCAGTACTGTAACACTTGTTTGAGAAAACTCTGCATGTAAGTGGACACTTGCATTTCAAACCCGTTCCATTCTAGGATCAACTCTATACAGTGTCTTGTTGTTGTATTTACCATCTAGAAAACAATGAACCCTAATTATATTTTCCACTGGACCACTGTAGAGATAGAATAAAGAAAAGTCACTTGATTGGCTAGTAGCCAGTATCAGTAACACCAAATATGAGAAGATATGGCAAATATTATAGTGGCTGTCAAAACTTTTTAGTTCTCTCAGCTCAAGGGCCATATTAAAAAAAAGTGCCCCTGACACAATGCCAATAAGGCCTCCCCATACCTAAAACTTAACTAATGATCGCTGTGAAAAGTGAAAGTGAAAGTCACTCAGTCTGTCTGACTCTTTGTGACCCCATATCCATAGAAATCTCCAGGTCAGAATACTGGAGTGGGTAGCCATTCCCTTCTCCAGGGCATCTTCCCAACCCATCGATCAAACCCAGGTCTCCCGCATTGCATGGGAGTTTTTACCAGCTGAGCCACCAAGGAAGCCGAAGAATACTGGAGAGGGTAGCCTAACCCTTCAGCAGATCTTCCTGAACCAGGAATTGCACTGGGGTCTCCTGCATCGTAGGCGGATTCTTTACCAGCTGAGCCACATGGCAATGATGGCTGTAACAACTTCTAAATTTCATGAAGAGGTACTGACAGTGGGAGTTTAAGAAAGAATGGGCACATGTATATGTATGGCTGAGTCTCTTTACTGTTCAAGTGAAACTGTCGCAACACTGTCTGTTAATTGGCTATGAAAGTGTTGGTCTTTCAGTTGCATCCAACTCTGTGCAACCTGATGGACTGTAGCCCACCAGACTCCTCTGTCCATGGAATTCTCCAGCCAAGAATCCTAGAGTGGGTAGCTATTCCCTTCCCCAGGGGATCTTCCCCTCCAGTAATTGAATGCAGGTCTTCCTGCACTGCAGGAAGGAGCTGAGCCACCAAGGGAGCCCCCAGTACAAAATAAAAAGTTTAAAAAAATTACAAAAAGAAAACAAAGTAACTGATAAGACCTAAGAGCTGTTCAAATTTTGTTCCCATTATCAAATTCACTTTTTTTTTTTTTTGCATTAAGTCTCACGTTGATGCATGGGTCAAACTCTCTGGTATAAGGGGGAAAAAAAAGACTCCTTCATCTGATAATAGTATAATAGGCATAATGGCAGTTACTTTGTTTTTTAAATGACTGTTTCCACCACCCCTAGTCTAGGAGGACCACTTTTCTTCTAACGATGAACAAAATCTTCCCACACAGACACACAAAACAAGTTTTGTTTGTGTTACTGTAGCAAAAGATACAATCATGTTGTGGAAAGAAACCTTCCCTTGACAGAAAACCTCCTACCCCGTGTATGACTCTATTCCACAGCATACCTGGGAGTTAGTCAACCCTTGGACAGTATTGCCCAAAGAAAGAGGACAACAGACAGAAGGTGTAAATTATTACAACACCCTTCCTTCATCAGCATCTCTTCACTGACTCCCATTCGGGGTCCTCTAGTGACTGCAGCAATTTCAGGGCACCCTGCACCTCTCCTTGAGACACTCACCACAGCTGCAGGTTGATGAGTGATGACGCTCTGCTTCCCGCACGGTCACCACCACACAGCTCTTTGGAGGCCCCGTCAGGACTCACTCAAGCCCCTGGGCCCTCACACTCTTTCTGCTGCTTCACGCTGCCTGTGCTCTGGAATCATCTCGCTTTCTCACGGTAGCCTTGTTGGAAGGACTATGCAAATGGATGCATTGTTTCATCTCTTCTTGTGTTAACAGAAATGGTCCACTTCCTTTCCTTCACTTTACACCCTGACTTTGTTCAGCGGTGGTGCATTTCACAACTTCATGAACGCCCCACGGCTTCCGAGAAGCCGCTGTGTTCACTCGACAGTGGGGGCTGCTCTCCACAGACCACACGGGACCCGCAAAGGAGGATTGGTCTTCAGTGGAGGCAAACGTTTTAGAAAATGATCGGGGCTGCACATCTGAATACAGGGTTCTAGTCCCTCCTTTGAAGTCCCGCCGTGAGCTGATGCCCCCGGGTGTGCTCCGGAAGCCGGGCCCTCCTTTTGTTTGCTCAGAGCAAACAGGTATCTCTGCCCTGAAAGTAGCAAAAAACCGAGTACTCTTCCAACCCCCCTTCCTGTGGCACTGCCTCCATCTCACGCCGCTTTCACAGACTGTCTGAGTGACAGATTACAGAGAGCACCCTGACGTCAGCAAAGTTCCGGACAGTCACTAAACCAGCTGAGCAAGGTGTGAAAACCTGAGCCAAGGGACAGCTGGGTTTGTTGGACTCAGAGTTGACTGCAGAGCCCTCCCAAGGGCACGAACATCACAGGGAGAAACAATGACTTGGAGGGAGGTCCCTGTATGCAGGGCCTGGGAGGTTTGTCATCCTGGCTTATTAAGGATGCTTTCATCAAGATGTGCTTACAGAGATCACAAATAATTCTCAGATGAGAGGAGATAGTTAATTGACTGGAAGAAGGAATGTACACTTGAAACTAACACAACACTGTAAATCAACTATTTTCCAATAAAAAATTTTAAAAAGAATGTAGAAGAGCCAAGATACAGACAGAAAGAAAACAGAATAAAAAGAAAGAAAGGAAGGAAGACCGGAGATTTTTAAAGGATGTTAATAGGCTGAGCCAAAACAACAACAAAATCCCTCCAAGTTAACAGATAAAAATCCTGATTTTGATTGCAAAAAAGAGAGAGAGAGAGAGAGAGAAAGAAATTTACTGCATAAATATAGATGATGTCAGTGCCTGCTCCAGACTCCTGAAACTGCTCTGTTGGGACAGCTCACCCTGATCATAAGCCCACGTCCCTGACCCCAGACCCTGGGTGGGAGAGGCTCCAGGACACTGACTTCCGAGTCCCATCAATGTTATGACTCTGACTTCTGAGCTGGGGCTGCCTTTTACTCTCTGGGCTCAGCCTCCTGTTCTGGGCCCCATTCCCTTCTGGCAGTTGATCCTCTAAGTTGTTCTTGTAGACCCAACTTTCTATGGCTTCCTGCTATGGTCTTGTCCCCATCCTCCACCACTCCTTTCATCTGGCCCCTTGACCCATTCGGCCATACAATCCTGCTACCCAGCAACATATGTCCATCCAGACTGCCACTCGTGGAAGGACTCCCCCAGTGCTAGACCTTCCCAGCTCCCTTCACTGTCTCCTGTTACATATATGCTGCTCATATGTCTCCAAGAACGTGTCCCTGGCCATAGATCTGTCTATTCTCCAGATTCTCATCTGGATAATATTCTGGATTCCCAGCTGACCCCATCCTGAAGCCCAGACAGAAGTCCAGAATTTTTACGTGGCAGGGGCAAAGGGGATGTGTTTAAAGCAATTCATATTTTAAAGTCTTAAGGATTTTTATTGAATACAAGCTCAATGCAAGCTAAGAGTACCACAGAGCAGCTGAACCAGAGACGTGATCCTGGTCTGCACTGGTTCAGCATTTAATGATGCAGAAAACGTGCATCTCATGGGCCTTAGGAGTCTTTGGTGTAGAGACCTTACTCTACACTAGCTGAGACATCTCTGAAGCACTGTTCGTGTCTGAGTGCCATGCTTTCAAAGAGACAATGACATAAAGGGAATGCATCCAGGAAGAAGTAGCCAGAATAACAGAATTCCTGATATCAGGTAACGTAAGAACATTTGTAAGAACCAGGGCTGTTGGCCGAGAAAACATGGATTTGCGGGGATGGTTTTTCACGTCAAGAGCTCTTGCAGGAAGGAAGACCAAGAGGCTCATCTGATGAGCAACAGCGTAAGGGCCTGCAGGGACACACTGGAGGAAGGGCTGACGCAGTGACTGCTCATCCCATCCCGCTCCTCGTCTCCATGACCCTGTCTCTGCAGCCCGTTTCTCTCTCAGACTAGAAGATCTGATTTCCTAGGCCCCTCCCTGCTCTCAGAGCCCCTAATTCTTCATTCTCACATTCATCCCAATCTGAGAACGAAGACAGGCCTGGCCTTGCCTTTTCTGAGTGAGGCCTGGGAGACAAGGTTGGTTCCTAGATCTTCCAAGTGGCCCCTTCCAGGAAGATCAACTTCACTCAAGTAACTTGCAAAATAAATGATGACAGGCTTGAAGTTTCAGGAAATGAAAAACACAGACATTCCCCCAAGAGAAGGTGTGAGAGGCAGAAAAATGTCTCCCCCTCCCTCAGGTATTCCCTTCCTAATTCCTGCAATCTGTGAATACAATCGGACATGAAATGCTGTGATATGAAAAAGCTAAGAATGTCCAAAGGAGGAGATGATTCTAGATTATCCAGCAGGTGCTCAAAGCCATCACAGGCATCCTTATAAGAGGGATGCAGAGGGAGATGAGACGGAGATGCACAGGGAAGAAGGTAACCTGAAGGCAGAGGCAGGGACTGGAGAGATGTGGCCACAAGTCACAGAGCATCTGGAGCCCCCAAAAACTGGGAAGGAAGAGACAAGCAACCGATTCTCCCCGAAGAATCTCCCCCTAGATTCTCCCGAAAAACGAAAGCCTCCGAAAGGCATGTATTCCTGCTGATACCTTAACACTGGACTCAGACTCCAAAAGCATAACAGAACAAACCTCCATTGTTTTAAGACTCCATGTTTGTACTTATTTGTGATGACAGTCACAGGAAACTAAAAGGAAGGTTTTCTGATTAAATTTTGCTGTGTGTGTTCAAGGGAAAAGCTTGAATTTGTATGTGTTTTTATGGCTGATTCCAAACCAGACTTAGAACAAGGATGGCTCCGCTTTTAAAAGTGTTTGGGAACAGTGATAAAAGGCATCTTTTAAGCCATTCTGAGTGCACACTTTACTAATAATCTCTGCTTCACACACAAATTCAGCAGACAGTAAGTCCAAGCAGGGCAGACAACCAGATGGTTTAACCTCCACCCAGCAGGCTTCTTCACTCCTGTGGAAGACATGATCCAGCAATCTGCCTGCACACACGGGAGGAGAAAGCCTCCAGCGTGGGTGGGATCGTGTCTTGATTCTCTATTGTGATGTGGGCAGCATTTCTCCCCACCCTCACCTGGCAACATCCAGCCGTCGGAGAATGATGAATGCTACTGAGATGAGCAATACAACAGCATGATCCTCCAGCCTAGGAACCGGCCTAGAAAGAGGAGGAAGTTCCCGCAGGCCTGCCCAGACTCCCACCACCACCACCTCTGCAAGTCAGCTCCCATGCTGTCACCCAGGGGACTGCCTGGGTGGCACCAGGTCAGGGTGGCACCAGGTCAGGGTGCAGGACACGGTTCCCGTTTTGAGTTTCCAACATCTCCCTGATAGAAACATCATTACTATTTTAAAAACCACACCATAAGGGAGAAAGTTCTTTTAAAATCAAGGAAGGGAAAATGAAAGGTACATATAAAACTACCAGTTTGATGACATGAGGCTGATGATGATTCATTTGTCTTCTGCTCAAGAGAACCTCAGGACAGAACCTCCAGCACGGAGCGGAAGGAGACCAAGACCCAGTTTAGATCTTGCTGCTTCCAAGATTCAAGTCCTAGGGGAAATCACTTCGTTTCTCTTGAGCTTCATTTTCCTCACATGCAAAACAGGACAACTGAGTAAGATGACACGTGGTCTACACAGTAGTTGGCCCGCCTGAGTTTATCAATATTTGAGGAAAGCATAAATTAACTCTTCTGCATCCAGCAGCAGACAATCCATCCCAGCCTTTCAGCTCTTTCTTTGAATCACAATCTAATACTGTTACCCACAGTTCTTCCAACTGCCATCAATATCTGCCTGAGTTTATAATATCTAGGAAGAGGGATCTCTTATTATCTTGGAAATTTGAACTGGCCGAGGGCGTGTTTTTTTCTTCTTGGACAGTGGTGGCATTTAGTTTTTATAATCTAGAGATACATTTTGAAGAAAGTTGGCCAGTTATTATGGGTGATGCATAACAACTATTTTTGGTCCAGGACTTTAAAAAGTTTGCTCTTCAATCTAAAACAGAATTCTGTGCAAGTTTCTTGCTCCTAAACAGAGACATTCCCCCATCCCCAACCAAAAGCCATTCCTTTTTCTTGATTCCTAATCACCAGGAGAACAGGCTGTGTCAGGCTTGGCCTCTGGTAAGTGAAACAAAGGCTGGTCTTTCCCGATGCTCAGTCACCAGGAGAACAGGTCAGTCTGTGTGTAAGGTTGGGGTGAAGGACATGGAGAATGGAAGCTAACTGGGCATCTCACAGGTCCTGAAGTTGGCAGTATTCTACGCACATGTGTCAGAGGGCCTAAGGGACCCACAGCACCTGGGGAGCCCTCCCCTCCATTCAGGAAGAGTAGCTTCTACAGACAGCAGAACATTATACTCACGCTGTTCCTCCTCTTCTCTCTCTCTCCTTCTCCTTAGAGCAAGCAGCATACCCAGATACCCAGGGAGGTGGTACCCCCAACACCAAACCCCCCACATGCCCACGGAGACACAGCCACATGCCTTCCCACTGACCAGTATTCTTAAGCCTTTGGACATTCCATATAAGTCCTGATGATCCTCTGACCCCTGGAAATTATATTACTCCCACTAAAGGCTTCCCTGATGGCTCAGTGGTAAAGAATCTGCCTACAATGCAGGAGACGCAGGTTTGATCGCTGGATTGGGAAGATCCCCTGGAGAAAGGCATGGCAACGCACTCCAGTATTCTTGCCTGGAGAATCCAATGAACAGAAGAGCCTGGCGGGATACAGTCCATTGAGTCACAAATTTTTCTCTTTTCAACTGGCTGTTTAGGAATCATACATGACTTTAAAGCTTATTTTCTAATGCAGTCTTGAATTTTGAACCATTCACTGTTTAGAAAGAGATCTTTTTTTTTTTTCACAACACAATTGGCCTCACAATAAAGAATCTAGGATTTTTTTTATCATTTCTTTTGGGACTTATTAAAACAAAAGACAGACTGAAAAATGGAGTAACTTCTATGTGCATTCTGCATTTACAGATGAACACAGAAGCTACTCCATTTTTCAGTCATTCACTGAGAGAAAGGAAACAACTCTAAAGCAGGAGGTAATTTTTAATTTACTTTTCTTTCTCAAGGATGATTTTAGCTGAGGTGGCCTACCAAAGAGACAATAGTGTTTTGGCCATATTTGAGGCCTGAAGGCAGCTACCTAAGCCCTGGAAACAGCTGGAATAGCAGTAGAGGAATTCTTGGTCTCACTGGAACTACAGATATAACAGGGGCCTCTCTCAAGGCAGATGCCAAAACACTTTAATCATGATGGACCAAGGCCATGTAGGGTACATGAAAATCAAACCTCTCTCCCCTGAGAGTAGTTATGACCAAAGAGATGGTAATCACATTCATTTAAATCAAGGTTTAAATTACTAAGTAAGATGACTCAATTTATCAGCTTTTTATTTTAAAAAGTGCATTTTTGTTTTTCTGACATAAAAACAAAATTCAGTCAGTCAGTTCAGTCGCTCAGTTGTGTCTGACTCTCTGCAACCCTATGGACTACATACAGCACACCAGGCTTCCCTGTCCATCACCAGCTCCCAGAGTTCACCCAAACTCATGTCCATTGAGTCAGTGATGCCATCCAACCATCTCATCCTCTGTTGTCCCCTTCTCCTCCCACCTTCAATCTTTCCCAGCAAATGACATATTCTTTAAAATTCACTCAAGGATGGGTTTCACTTTTAGAAGACACACCTTATACATTTAAATCAGTGATTTATAGAAACTATATCAGAAGTATATTTCTCAATAATTCTGTAAGATTCTGTGAAAAAAAAAAAGTTTAATGTTTCCCTTGTGTTCTTACTGCTCCTCCCTTTAGACTTGCTTTACTTGCCCAGATGACTTTATTCTAAGAATTATATATTCGTTTGTCTGCTTGAAACTGTACTTTTGAGGATAGGGAATGATCATCCTATCTCCATATAATGTTATTAACAAACATGATTTCCACAGATAAAACCCATAGCTGGAGAAGAGAAACATGATTTCTGGGGTATACAATAAAGTTTTTAACTTTTCTACCTACCAAGGTAGCTTTCATTGGGTCTCATTACCCTTCAATTTGGTCATGTGGCATTCAGCACCTTAAGAAGGCATACTAGGTGCAGGCTCTAGGCTTCGTACATGAAGAATTCAGACCGAGGGCTACATTCCAGCAGGAAACAGATATAGATGGCTATTGTACAAATAACTATCCCTCCAGCCAGACTGAAAGTCAAGGAAGACCTCTCTAGAAAGTAACATTGCTTTTTTACTACTTACTCATAAAACTTTTAAAAAGGAGATAACACAAATATACTGTCTCACAAATTCATAGAATTGGAAGTATAACAGTAGATGTCAGAGTGATGGAGGTGAGGTAGGGAGAGAGGATGGGGAGTTAGTGTTTAATGGGAACAGAGTTCATTTTAGGAAGGTGAAAAATTTGGGAGCAGATGATGTGAGAGTTGTACTTAGTGCCACTGAACTATATAGTTAAACATGGTTAAAGTAGTAATGTTTTCTATTATGTGACTTTTATCACAATATAAAATATTATAAGATACATTCAACACTATATCAATTCCAAGGTAAGATGGAGCATGGGAAAGAGAAGGCTTTGGACTGGATAAGTATGACTAGAATCCTTGCTATTACTATGGTGCCTTAGGCAACTCATGGTAAGGGACATGGTCACCTCACAAGGTTGCTGTAATGGTGAAGTGCAGCATACATAAACAGCACTCAGTATGTAGTGGAAATCCAGTAAACTACAATAATAATAGAATGTATGCTGATGTATCTCTGAGCTTTGACATGTCAAAAAAAGCTAATTTTCCTTTCCTAGTTCTATCCTTACAAAAATGTTCAACTAAAAGAGAAAACTCAAAAATCCATTAGGAAACAAAGACATTCTGACATCAGTGAATTTTTTTTCACTTGGGTTGGCTAACAGGTATCATTTACTTAAACAATGGAAGTACACCCTGTACCAGATTCTTCCTGGCAGGTATATAAACAGAGGCAAAAAGATTATTTGGCATATCTGTACTCAATAGCCTTCTCTGAGCATTAGAAAAAGATTCTGGAATTGAAGCTTTTGAATCAGAGCTTTTAAAATAGTGAACTCCCCTCTGGTGGTTAAGTGTTTTTCAGGTCACTACCTACTTGACTGAGAGGGTATGGGCAGAACCCTTCAGAGGAGCCGAAACTCACTCGGCTCAAGAAGCATTTCCCACCCCAGTTTTAGCTTCTTTCAGTCTAAATTCCCTCAGTACTAACAAACATCCAATGCCCAAAACAGTGTCAGTCACACAGTTCATCCCACTGTTAGGCACACCTTGCTGTCAGGACAATCCATCAGGCTCCACCTGCAAGGAGCTCCCATGGCCAGCCTTATTAAGTCTTCTTTAGACTGTGGCCAACAACCACTTTGCCTTTCTGATACAAGGCTCAAGTTAGAAAACAACAATTAAAAAAAAATATGTTTCATGTTTTTAAGTTAAAAAATGAAGAATTCTACTAGGTCCTGGAAAAGGAATTTTCTCTCTACTGATGAGAAAAATCAGGCTCAGAAAGGAAAAAAGATTTGCCTAAAATCTTAGAGCATGTGAACAGCAGAGCTGAAGCAAGAATTTAATTCATTCCACTCGGGGCTCCCCACTCCATTTGCCAAGCCCGCTGGTCTGCCTGTGGGCTTGCACAGACAGATGCACCCCATCCATGAGCTGGATCCCCCTGCCTTGTTGTGGGGTTCACTGTGGCCTGGGCCGCATGAGGCCAGGCAGGCTCTGAAGCCTGGAGCATCACCAGGCACTTCTTGGACCCTCTCCCCACCCCCATCTCTGCTGTTCTGTGCTATACCACCCTGGGGTGGCTCCTGACACCCAGAGACTCTGGCTGCTGGGGGTCTGGCCTGGCCCAGGAGGGCCACAGGGTTCATCTCCATAGGGATGTCCCTCCTGACTTCTGGCCTCCACAGTCAGGATCTAATCCATGGGGTTTCTACAAAGGGTCCCTTCTACTGGCCCTGACTAGAGCCTTTTTACTTCCTTGAGTCCCTTGGTTTGTATAAGCTAAAAAGGCCAGGTTGAAAGGAGATCACAGATCATTCTGCTTGAGTCCCTTGGTTTGTATGAGCTAAAAAGGCCAGGTTGAAAGGAGATCACAGATCATTCTGCAGAAGCTGGGGAGTTTGCATGGGGTCAAAGATCAGGGGTTGCTCATAATTGTTCTCAAACAAGGCTTCAAGAGAGCTGTATTTCCTCGACTCGAAAATAAAAGTGCACTGTCTGCAGACAGAATGGCTCTAGTTTAGGAAAAGAACCTCTTTTGCACATAAATTCAAAATAAGAAATAACATCCAAGTCATTCTAGAATGATGGGACGGCAGTCCCTGACTGACCAGGGATCCAATAAAAGATTACACTCAAGGCCATGTGACTGGTCAGTGGAGTTTGGGGCATTGAAGGATCCTATAGCTGGCTGGTGAGACCTGTGTAAGTCTAGCCTCTGCTGGGAACCCAAGGGGCCTGGGAGGCAAGGGAAGCACAGGCAGAGAAGACTCACCAGTCTGCAGAAAGAATGAACACATGATTCCTTCACACGTCCCCTCCCTCCAGCAGCTTCTCTGGATGCCCAGCCCTCAGCTGGAGCTTCCAGAACCCTTTTTGCACAGCTCTATCAGATTGTGCAATAATTATCTGCGTATTGCCTTTCACATTCATTTTTGTCTCGGCAGAGTCCAGCAAGGTGTCCAGCACCCAATGGGCACCAAAAAAATGTGAGGCAAATGAAAGCATGACCTGTCACACAGGGGCTGCAATTTGAAGGTACAACTAGGGCAACGGTAAACAGCAGCCATCTGAGAGTAGAGGAAAACCCAACAATGAATGAACCTTCCCTTAACCAGTCTTAACCAGAAGTTGGAAGGCTGCTTATCCCCCACCAGCCCTTGAAGACTCAGCAGCCACAGGACAGCTGTTCTATTCTATTTCTGGGCTGGGGAGACATATCTTAGAGCTAAAACATATGTTCCCATAATTTTCAAAATTGAATGTTACAAACAAGGGGAGAGGGGCAAGTAGCAGGTTCACCTAAGTAAGCTGAGGCTTTCTATATCATACACCAGCTCCACCTCCCATTCAACCTCATTCTCAGAAACCCATGGGCTCAAAGTCACAATTCCAAGTCCAAAGTGAACCTAATCCTGGTGGACAACCCTTTCTAATTTACAAGGCACGTGCTTTTAGTGCAAAACTTGCCAACTTACTTTTTCCACGTCTAGATCAGCATCCTTCTTCAAAAAACTGTAGAAGAAAAAGAAAAATTACAAGGGAACTGAGCATTCTTCACCTGTAAACCACCAACAAAGCATCACCATCAAATTTTCATTTGCTGCAGACAATCAGTTTGCCCACAATTTTTTTTTCTTGTTCACACAATTGTTGTGAAGTCACAGTTGCCACAAACACCTGCCTGCAACTGCAAAGACCTGGGCCTGTACAACAAAAGGAAGCCAGCATGAGATCGTAAGTTTCCAGAACCAGGAAAAATAGGGATGGAGATCTTGAGTATGCACATGCATGCGAGTGCGCGCGCGCGCACGCACGCACACACACACACACACACACACACACACACGCACGCACGCACACACTCCTTTTTCAGAGTGCCTATAAGTCATCCATAGCTGGGACACGTTAAAAATGTGTCCCTGAGGTCTTATTCAACATACCTCTTGGCTTAAATCTCCCCTTAGTCCCCAGACCCTAGCTATCTGCCCCACTTCCTGTCTGACTGTGGGCAAGCCTCACTGTCGAAACAGGCTTCTTGGCATGGGCCTGCTTTCCCATCAGCTTAGGAGACCCTCTCCAAGAGGCTTTGCCAACCCAGCAGCCTGCACAACTTGTGCATGGAAACCTAGTCCCGAGATCACCTTAGAACCTGTGTTCAGTCCTGCAGGCAGCTGATGCTGCCGGATGGCACCCATGCCCACTTCACATGAATCTTTAAAATGCCAGGATCCGGCCCTCCAGATTTCTCACGCTCTCTGTCTGCTGCTGCTTAGTCACTCAGTCGTTTCTGACTCTTGGCGACCCCACGGACTGCAGTCCACCAGGCTCCTCTGTCCATGGGGATTCTCCAGGCAAGAATACTGGAGTGGATAGCCTATGCCTTCTCCAGGGGATCTTTCTGACCCAGGAATCAAACCGGGGTCTCCTGCATTGCAGGTGAATTCTTAACCAGTACTCTGCCTACAACCTGCCAATACTGTATTCCAATACCTCATTTATTCTTTGTGATTCTAGCTGCTTGAACAAAGCTTCTGTTTTAATAAGGTGCCTAAAAAGAACAATAAAAATAGTTGAATGGAATTATGTTGACAACAATATGTCAGGGTAGAAAGTAAAAGGTTTGAAAAAGCTGTGGGGAAAAAAGCAGAAACAATTTTTCCTATCTTAGTAGAGACTCAAACTTGCTTTTAGTATGATTCTTAGCGTCTTTCTGGTCCATGGTTTAAAATACCCCCATCATAAATTATCAACCCCATCAAAACCATCCCCCCTTCACACACACACAAGAAAACTTTTACACTATTTGGAAGACTACATAATTAACAGTCACATCTTTGTTTTGTTTAATCAAAGATGACTCAGAATGAAGGGAAGAAAAAATGACCATGGGGAAGAGAATTAGAAACTGATATATTGTCTTCTGCAGATGGGCATTCAAATCATGAACTCCCTGCAGACACGCAAGTGAAGCAGCACAGAGGCTGGAGGGAGAGAATGTGCTAATGAGCTCGCCACAGTCCGTGCCTGGGCAACCCACAGCCCCATCTCTTCCTGGCTTCTGAGACACGCTGTCTTACCCTACCAAACGCCACTAGGCAATGCATGCCTTCTCTTCTGGCTCCCCCACTGGGGATCTAGACAGTGTTGAGCTGTTAAAGAAAAAAGAAAAAAGAATTCTCTCTAGAAATTTCAACTGGCCTCTCTATAACCTGCAGAGTCAGTCAGTCCTATAAGAACTTTTCACCAAAGGGAACATCCATCTATACAGAGAAGACTGACGTCCATTCTTAACTACTTACAAAGAGGTTTAGGAAGGCCATCATTCTGATATATGGGCTTCCCAGGTGGTGTTGGGGTAAAGAACTTGCCTGCCAAAGTAGGAGACCTAAGAGATGAGCGTTTGATCCCTGAGTTGGGAAGATCCCCTGCAGAAGGGAATGGCAACCCACTCCAATATTCTTGCCTGGAGAATCTCACGGACAGAGGAGCCTGGTGGGCTACAGTCCATGGGGTCGCAACGAGTTGGACACAATTGAAGCGACTCAGCAGCAACAGCAGCAGCATTCTGATTTATAAAGTAGAATGTTCTAATTTGCCAGGTGAGGGCTGCCTTCATCTGCCACAGAAAGAGCGGGTGGAGAATCATTACCGGCATCCAAAGCAGTGAGGAAACTTGGCCTCTCCCATGTACACAGCACAATAGCAACCTCAGAGGGTACCAAGTTCAGCAACATGCTCTGAAAGAATGAGCTTTCACTCTACGGCTCTTTAACAATCAGTACTAAAAGGAAAACTGAAAACCCACTTGCAGCTGCTGGCTCACTACTACACAAAGAATCTTATCCATACGTACATACATGCAGCATCATCCAATATCTTTTTCAGGCTTACTAAACAGACGGAGTTAATTAACAAAGACAATACATATATGCACTATCCCGCAGCCAGAAACCAGAAGGATGTCACAGCATCAACTTCAAAGACTCACAGCAAGCACACACAGCCTGAGATATTTTTAGGCACCAGCTCCATTGTTTCAAAGAGAATATGGGTGGATGAAATAGAATTGCCTGAAAGTAAAATTCATATGGCAACCCATCTTGAATGAAGAGTAGCTTTAGCTTTTTAAAAACCAGTTATACCGTTCTTAAATAAAGGCTGTTTCTAAAAAGTAGAGAACAAATAAATTTTGATCATCAAATACTTAGATGAAATAGAGGTAATATTTTATTTCAATGACTCCTATATTTATAAAGGGCTTCCCTGGTAACTAAGATGGTAAAGAATCTGCCTGCAATGCCAGAGACTCAGGTTCAATCCCTGGGTAGGGAAGATCCCCTGGAGAAGGAAATAGCAACCCATCCAATATTTTTGCCTGGGGAATTACATGTACAGAGGAGTCTGGAGGGCTATAGTCCAGGGAGGTGCAGAGTCGGACAGGACTGAGCGACTAACACTTTCACATTCACATTAAAAAAACTGACCAACTATTCACCTTTCGGCTTATTTGCTCAATCGTGTCTGACGCTTTGCGACCCCATGGGCTGTAGCCTGCCAGGCCCCTCTGTCCATGGAAGTCCAGGCAAGAATATTGGAGTGGGTTGCCATTCCCTTCTCTAGGGGATCTCCCTGACCCAGGGCTTGAACCCAGGTCTCCAGCATTGCAGGCAGATTCTTTACCATCTGAGCCACCAGGGAGGCCCAAATAGTTAACTATTTCCATATAAACAGTTGACTATTTCCATATTTCCATATAAAAGCCCCCAATCGTGGGCTTGTGGGCATTAGGGCATGATCCATGCTTTTGTTCTTCCTGCTGAAGTAGTACTGATACTTTGTCTGAGAACAAGACTGAAGTGACCCAGATTCTCCCAGTGGAAAAGGCAGATCCATAAATGCAGCAAATGTGTGATCAACTGCAGGAAGGGAAGCTGAAGGATGAGGCCTGGACCCAAAATGAATCCTCCCCACTCTCTAGATCAGCTCAAGTCTTCCATCATTGCGGGAATACACAAAGATTTTTCTTTTTAGAGGAAACTCCAAAAATAATACTGAGAAGCCCTCAACTTTGAGCTCCTTGATACAGCCACCCCAACCCCACCCCACCCCTCCTGCTCTCCTATTTCGGATGCCAGGGAACCTCTCCCATGGGCACCTACCATATACCCTGTGAGAGGACAGTGCCAGCAGAGGAATACCCTGACCTGGCAAAGGGACACTGGCCACATGTTTGGAGAATGGCAAGAGGCTTGACAGTGTGCAGGGCATGGGGTGGGTGCAAACGGTGGGAGGCTAGAGGGAGAAAGGTGGGAAGCTAAGGCAGAGGCCAGGTGGTGAGAGAGAGGTGTACGCCAGTTTAGAAGTCGGGCAATGAGGGGCACACATCTGTACCCATCAGTATATTTTCAACCTGCCCCTCTCTCAGGAAAGGGTAGAAAAACAGATAGAGGCCCCAGCTTATTCCTGGCCCTGGACTAAGGATCTTCATTCCAGTCTCACTCACTCTGCTGGGTAAGTAGCATCCTCTCCTGATTGGCCTTCAGGGCCCAGGACAGAACCACCTTTCCGCTCCTGTTTCCCTCTGGCCCCACCTCTATGAAGAATGGGATTTCCTCTCCTCCGTGTGCCTATAGCACTTCAGGTAGAACTGGTCCCTGCCTCTCCAATGGAACACCAGCTTGTCTGCGGCCAGAATGGCAGTGAGCAAGTACCGTGCCGGCAACACAAAGGGGACCTGTGCCACCTCTGTGGATGGAGGTGTGAAGGGTGGAGAGGGGCAGGGTGACTAATGAAGAGCTGAACACAGAAATGAAGGAAATGAAACTGCACTGAATCAGGCAGACCTGCCATCTCCTGCACGTAGGAGCGGGGAGGGTGCTGGGGAAGGAAGGGGGTTATAAATCCAGGGTGCACCCACATGCCACATACACCAATGTACCCAGAAGACCTGTTTTTTAAATTTAGTCCCATGTCTTTAGCTATAAATAAGTGACAAAGATTCAATCTGAAGATTCGGTTGTTACTTTTAATGTTACCCAGTGTTTCCTTTTTACTTGAAAAATGTGATCGAGAAACCAAGATTCAATACATTAGAATCATAATCATGTCTTGACTAAGACACGATGTAAGGAAGGGGCATGATGTAGCCAAGATTTAAATTGTGGCTTGGGCTTTTGTTTGATTATTTTAAGAAATGGAAGATTGAGAGAGAAATGAGGTATACTTTTCTCTTGCCACAGAATCTCCTCTATTCCCAATTCAACCCTTTTCACTACTTGCAAAAGACTTAAAATATTTATCGACCTGCCAAAAAACATCTGCACGTTACTAGACACGTCTCCACATATTCACGTCTGAATGGCTTCTTTCTGCTCCAACGATCACAGCTCTATTCAATCAGAACTCAAGTGAGAACTCAGAGCTGTACGTGGTGTGATGTCAGTGGCCACCAAGGATAAAATGGCCATTTGATAGCAGCTTCCATATCAAGCGTGTCAACAGGGGCACTGTTCCTTCGGTTATTCTTAACTTAGGATCCAAGGCACAAAAAAGACCAGGCAGGGCCAGACTCTGCCACAATTCCAAAGAAAGCTGAGACACATACAGAGTGCACACAGAAGCGCCTCAATGTTCTCTGGCAAGGGGGCAGTCCCTGGCTCCCTGCCTGCAACCCAGGAACAGGCCCACTCTCACAGTGGGCACCCAGGGCCTCCACAGCTGCACGCAGACACGCAGGGCACCCTGCTCGGCCATGCAGCCCCAAGCCGGGGCTGGCCCCAGGACAGGACCCTGCTCAGACAAGGCCTTACGTTGTGGGGTATTCCTCATTATCCTGTTTCCCCAGGAAAAAAAAATTTTCCCCCCTCTGGCCATTCCTTCTAGTCCCAGACAAGCTCATCCTCCTGTGTCTTCCTGTACACATGAGCCTTCTAAGAAGGTTTGAGGCGGTGGCACCTGCAACTCTTCTCCCATCTGACCCAGCCCTAGAAAGGGCATAGTGATGAGTACATGTTCAAAGTGGTGAGGGGCATAGGGAAGTGAAGAGCTTAAGGACAAGTGGACGCCACCCTCAAGGGTGTCCTCAGCTCCCTGAAATCAAGGGGACCCAGAAGGAATTCAAAGGAAAAGGCGAGTCTGGCAGAGGACAGCAGAAGTGGTCGGGGACACGCTTGAGCCTCCTACATTGGGAAGATGTCATGGGCCTTGGCCAATGACAGACACACTTTGGGCTACTACCTCCTTCTCATTTCTTTTATATAAATATTCACTCACCTCTGAAAAATCTAGAAACTCTGGGATCACTGTTATGATGTGGGAGCTTTCCCCCTCTTGCCTATGTTTCTATGCACACAGAAATGTTAACACTAGTGGAGCACTGCCATCTTGCCCATCACAACCAACAGTACATACAGCCTTCGGAGAGAAACAGAAGGGGAAGGCCCCCCAAATATGAACAATGTGCCTAGTACAATTAACCACAGGCTCTATTGCAAGCAGTAAGGTGCAAAGCATAGACTCCGCTTCCTAATGATCCCTCTCACCACTAACTACGAATTACGCTCCAACACACAGAATTTTGGTGCACAGCCAGGGAGGAAGTAGTTGGCTTGGAAACCAAGTTCTGCTCCTAGCTCTGCTATTTATTTGCTTTGTGATTGGGCAAAGGGAGAGGGTACAGCAACAGTCACATATTAAACAACCCATAGCAGCCAGGCAGGTAAAAGGAATGCATGGAGCATGTGAGACGGGGCTGGGGTGAGCGGAAGAACCCTGCTCCATTCCAGGAGGACAGCTGCAATGCTGCCTGGGCAGGCTGTTGTCAGGACGGAAGGCAGGCTTGGCCAGACCTCCCTGTTTTTTTTTTTTCCTGAGAAGCTGGAAATCTCAGTTTTTATATAAAAGTGCTCAATTTTTAAATGTTGGTTTGAATTTTTTAAATGCACCATGTGGTCCAACAAAAGATAAATGAGGGTATCATCCCTCATCCACCCCAGAGACTGGTTTGCTATCTTTCTAAGTCATGAGAGCGTTCCCTTGGCTTTTCTGTTAAATAGGAAACTGACTGCTATCTGCCCACCATTTGGGGTTTACTTAAGAGCATTTTGTTATCACATAACAAAAAATCCAAGTACATTCAGGCGCACAAAGCAGGGTAATCCAGTCCCTTACTTTGCCATTTCCTTCTCCAGGGGATCTTCCCGACCCAGAGATCGAACCCAGGTCTCCTGCATTCCAGGCAGATGCTTTAACCTCTGAGCCACCGGGGAAGCCCTTTTTAAAACTAGGTTTACACAAAGGCTCCCACATGGGGCTTGATGCTTTGTGGAATTATTTGAAATGTATACTTATAACCCCTGAAGGTCAAATGATAAAAGCATCTGCCTGCAATGCAGACGACCCAGGTTTGATACCTGGGTTGGGAAGATCCCTTGGAGAAGGAAATGGCAACCCACTTCAGTGTTCTTGCCTGGAAAATCCCATGGAGGAGGCTGGTGGGCTACAGTTCATGGGGTTGCAAAGTGTCAGGCATAACTGAGTGACTAATAGTCAGTCATACATTTACATGTTAGCTTCTGAAAAATTCAAGAGCTAAATTGTAATAACCTTAGAGGATGAGAGGTGAGTAACTGGAGCAAGTAGTGGGGTAAAATCTTGCTTGGAATGACTTTGATTCTTTTTTTTAACAGATGCTATGTGGAGACAAGTAGTGGAGACAGCCCTCCACAGAGGCTCTGTCATTAAGGGCAGCAGAGATGTAAGGTGGCTACCACAGGAGAACTCGAGGTGAAGATGAAGTTTCACCATTTAAAAATGGGTGAAATTACAAAAGGTTGTATGTTAATGGAACGAACAACATGTTAAAGCAAACAGACAAGCAAGGAAAAAAAAAAACCCAATTAGTAAATAAAGAAACTGTGTCAGCAGAATACTAGATAATATTGGGTGTAGTAAACATTTTACTACTAAGAGTTAAGAAACCAGGATCTACTGACACAGGTTTTCCTAAACAAGAAGTCAGAAAAAAAAAAATCTTTACTACAACACACATTGTCCCACATTTTACACTGTGCCAATTCTGTATTTGTCCTGTTTAGCCTACTTCTAGCCGAGTCTCTCTCTTTGCTAAAATACATTAGTTGCCATGGAAACGATGTCATAGTGTGTAAAACCGTTTACTGTCCTTGGAAAGGCATTCATGATGAAACTGAACGGCAGCATGTTTTAAAAAGAGATCCAACAGAAAGCAGTCATGTAAGAACACAGATCTCAAAATCGTGATTTCCACCACCAACCATCATGTGGCCCCGTTTTCCCCAAATAAATCAGAAAAGTACCCTTCCTTGCCACATACACCAAGTATACGCCAAACAAAATTTCTGGCCTAATGCTGGAGGAAACAATAGACGCACTAGAATTCACACTTTTCTCCCTGGGTTGGGAGACTGAGAATCAGAACGGTTTGTAGGCATAACACCTCTGATGGTGGAGAAGGAGGATGTAGTCCTGTTACATTCTGCTGTTCAACTCTGTTATCAGAGATAGAAATAATATTTAGGACGTAGAGATTTAGACTTGCATTCCTTATCCCCAGGGATTAGCAAGACACTTCCTCTGTTTTCCTTTCATCGACTCAAATCATATTCACTCCTTCGAGAAAGTGTATTGAGTGGCTCTCATGAACCACCCTGGCAAAGAGAATAGACAGGCAAGGTATGTGGTACCTGGAAGCTTAAAATCTACAGGGCCAGCTGGGTGGGTGGATGCTTAAGAGGCTCCCTGGGCTACGGTGAAGAGTTCAACTATTTCAACTCAGGAGGACAATACTGAAGGGTGTTACCCAGCAATGTGTTCTCATAAGGACTTTTAAAAAAGCTCACTCAGCAGTGGGCTTGGAAGCCAGCAATATAGGAGGGCAGAGCGGCAGGCTTATCAGAACAGTCTGGCCTAAAGAGGACAGTATGAAACAGACAGACAAATGTGATCTCTGACTAGGGTGACTTGCGGTGGTTTAGTCGCTCAGTTGTGTCCAACTCTTTGCGACCCCACGGACTTAGCCCACCAGGCTCCCCTGTTCATGGGATTTCCCAGCCAAGAATACTGGAGTGGGTTGCCATATCCTTCTCCAGGGGATCTTCCCGACCCAGGGATCGAACCTAGGTCTCCTGCACTGTAGGTGGTCTCCTGCATTGCAGGCAGACCCTTTACTGACTGAACCACCAGGAAGCCTGGGTGACCTTAGGTCTTGGCTTATCTGTGAAAGCACTAGATTACACCCCTTGCCCCTGCAGCCCATCAGATGAAGCTTTGTCCAGATGTTTCATTTGTTTAAACCAAGGACTGTTATTAAGATTTGCATTAAAAGGCACCAAGATTGGGTTTGGTACCTTCCACTTTGGTGGCGCAGTGGTAAAGAATCCACCTGCCAATGCAGGAGACCCAAAAGATGCAGGTTCAATCCTTGGGTCAGGAAGATCCCCTGAAGTAGGAAATGGCAACTCACTCCAGTATTCTTGCCTGGAAAATTCCATGGACAGAAAAGCCTGGCAGGCTGCAATCCATGGGGTCGCAAAGAATCAGATGTGACTGATCATGCAGCCTCCACTTTGCTCTTCCAGCTTCAGCGATGGTCTTGCCTACTAGTGATGGGACGATTGCATGGTGAAGAGAATATTCTTCCTACCATGTGATTAAGTTGGAATGGTAACCAATGACAACCCATCTGTTTTCCTGTCCTTTTTCAGTCTTGGTTGCAGTAAATACCTCTCTTTCGAGGAAAACAGGTAGGATGCTCACCAACAAAATAAAGAGCACTGGACATGAGCAGCCAGAGCATCTGACACCTTGCATTCTCCCCTGGGAGACCCCTCCACACACCGGATGCAATGGCCAGCTGTGCTAACCCATGCTGCGGCCAGAGATGCACAAAACACTGGTCAGAAGCGTCCATGGGAAACAGAAAATTACAGGTTAGGTGTACGTGAAATATTTGCAGGAAACAGACCTTTGCAAAAATGATGTGAATGTGCTCATGACAGTGTTTTTGTCATTTATTAATTGTTATTCTATTTTACTTTGCAATATCCCTTTCAGCAACAATGGGCTGAAAAAGAAAAAAAATTAAATGAAAAATTACCACATTTTTGCTTTTTAAGAAAAGTTGATGATGAAAGTGAGCTTGCACAAAATGTTCTCTGGTATTATCTAGCATGGGAGCCTCACTGATATTATTCACTCTGTAAGTCTGTATATACTAATACAATATACTGATGCTAAGGAAGCATCAGTAGCTACCACAAATGTTAACATAACGGTTATTGTAATAAGACAGTGCCCAAGGATGACAATTTAACACAGACAGCTATGGAAGGCTCACTGATAGCACTCTAGGAAGCATGACTTTTCCTTTGGATCAAATGACTGCTATTCTATGTTGATTCTGCTTATTTTTGAGTTCAGTTTTTTTTGGTGCACATTGAAAAAGTGAAGTGATACCTTTAATTTATTGGTTTCATTAGNATTTTTTTCTCTTGCATGCACTTGGCAAAACCTAAATCTAGTTATACCCAACTATAACATAAACAGCATAATGCCTAGATAATGGTCATTCCCCATTGCCTTTCAAACAGAGGTCTATTTATTATTACTGTTATTATTATCACCACACTACTCATGAGCAAGTAATTTATGAAAGGCTGACTCAGCCCCCAGATGTAGGTTCTAATTAGACTAAGCCACCGTGTTTCACCATTCCTCTTGCTAGGCAGTGGCTGAAGCTTGAAAATAGAACAGAATTTTGTCCAGTGAAAGACAGTTTTCTAAGTGGTTTCCAGAAACAGTTCCTTTACTCTTTAAAAGAAACAGTGGTGCTATGGTCCGTTGTTTTGTTGCCTAGATTGTCTGCATATGGCTCCTAGAACTGTGGCAGGCCTTTTCCAAACATGAGGGAAGCTAGTCATAGAAAATGCCATTTTGAGACTGGACAGAGGACGTTAAATGAACTTTTGTTACCATAAATCACTGATTTAATCAACCTTGTGATCATGCAATGTTGGGACTTTTTACTGAGAAAATGAATCTTCCTTATTATTATTATTTGAATTTTGTCTTGTTTGTGGTCAAACAGATTCTGAGAATCCTGAGATACTAACTGTTAAGTAACTACATATCTGGATTCCCTTTCAAACTGTGATCAATAACTGAATAGACCTTATAAACTACTAAGAACTGAGCAATATCATATCCTTCCTAGAAATGTTGCTGTTCTACTGGCTCAAATCGCTATTTTATACCATCTCATCTCACCTCCCCCTTTTCCAAGATTTCCTTATCATTTTCTTAGCTCCATCCTTACTGATCATTTTCTCAATATCAAAAGTGAAATCTCTCCTTTCTTGTTAATAATTTTTTTGATCCCATCAGTGTTTACATCCAACTTCTTCCCTCTTGTTATGTCTAAAGAAACTGTTGTGCTCCCATAAAGTATCAAGTCTTCCCCTTAAATTCAAGATCCCCATTGATTCCTTGGGGAATCAAATAAAAAAGATTTGATTCCTTTTCTGGGTTCCATGTCTTCACCAGGTTTTCTCTCTTGTAACTATTTCATCTCAATTTCAGGCTTAAACTTACATTTTCTGGCTTTTATCTCCATCATTCAAATGAGACTAATCTGGTTTAAGGCCATTGATAAATTTCATGTTTCCAGACGGTAAAACGTCTGTCTACAATGAAGGAGACCTGGGTTCGATCCCTCGGTTGGGAAGATCCCTTGGAGAAGGAAATGGCAATCCACTCCAGTACTATTGCCTGGAAAATCCCATGGACAGAGGAGCCTGGTAGGCTACAGGCCATGGGGTCGCAAAGAGTCGGACACGATTGAGCGAATTCGCTCTGTCATAGACTCAAACTCAATATATGTTTTGGTGTCATGTTATTAAAACATTCAGCAGGATCTGATTCATTTAAACTACTCCACTTCATCTTTCCTAAAATATTTTCCATTTTCCTTTCTCACTGACTCATGGTCTTTCTCCTTTATTTTCTTTTAAAACATTCTTGTATCTTTCTCCACTAAACTGTTGAAGTTTCTCCAAGCTTAGTCTGGGCCTCTCTACTCTTCTCCATCTGTACACTCTCCCTAGGCAACTGGTTTTTTTCCCCAAATCAAATATTACTTGCACAGAAATATGCCTACATGTTTTATGCAGTCTGTAATCTAATAACTCAAGAGCACATATAACAGAATTCTTCACAAAGTTTGTACACTGAGGTTCCTCAGACAGTGACTTTTCTTCTCTAAATCTATAAAATATCCCTAGGTAATTTCATTTTTCATCCCATGATAAATGTTGTCTTGATGCACNTCCATTAATTTCAATTATGGTTTTATTTTTTCCCCCCATCTATTTCCTGGGATCAAAATAAAGCTTGTGAAAGTTCATTCTGTCACAGGTGGAATATCTCATGCTAGTGTGAATACAACTGTTAATTGGTCAAAAGTTTAACACAAGATGAAGTTGTTTTTGCAGAATACAAATTTTGTGATGCTATAAATAATTGTCCTTACTAAATCAAGAAACCTATGGGCAGAAAGCTATTTGAAGTGGGTATGGCATATACCTAATTCATAACTGCATTCAACAAGTGGCTATATCTTAACAAATTGCAATTGTTACATCTACAGATTCTCTTGCAAACAGAAAAATTGAACTATGAAATTTTCGTGATCAAGTGTTTTTGTGAATACAAAAAACACTGAGGCATTGTAAATACACATCTTCTATTTTGCTGCCTGTCACCATCAACTAGGCTTTAGAAATGTTTGAGGAATGATTCTCTAAATCAGCCTAAGTGTGTTGTGATGGTATGTGGATGAATGCTGTGAAGTTGGGGTGTGTTCTGTTCCAAAACAGTTGGAAATCTTTGCCCAAAGTAGGGAATGAAGTGCCAACACATTTCAGATTTTAAAAAGCGTTTAACCAAGTGCAGTTACTGAAAACAAGGCTTACAAATAGGAAGATGTTAAAATTTATCCCAATAAGAGCAAAGGAAGGCACTAACCACATTAGAGAAGTCAGTGTCCAAGTTTTAATTCTAAAATAGGGTTACAGATGTTCTGGAGCATCTAAACTTGTGGCAATATTTTGATAATGTTCCTGGTTTTAATCAGATACATTTATATTCTGTACCACAATGGAGTGAAATTAGGAATGATTTAGAATGATCTATAATATTCTGTCATCTAAATGTGATAAAGCATTTAAAAGTACCATAGAGGAATTTATTTTTATGAGTTTTGCCTTAAAACAAATATTTATTGATGATAAGAATCCTGAATGGGGATAAAATACTTGTGAAAATATTTTGGCTAAAATATGTACACTTTTCAGTATGAAGGAAAAATGCTATTTTGAGAAAAGCCTCCATTTAGCAGAATTTGCTCTGAGCTTACGTGCATCTGTAGAAAATTCAATTTTCTGTTAAAAATATTATGTATATGTAAATGCCAACTGAAGATAGCAACTGTTTCAAATATTAACTATAAAACACAACTTTAAAGAATATTGCCAGGCCCTTCTCCAGGAAATCTTTCTGACCCAGGGATCGAACCCAGGTCTCTTGCACTGGCAAGCATATTCTTTACCACTGTGCCACCTGGGAAGCCCCATGTACCAAGAATAGTTACTGTCTTATGTTCTTTTAGTTGTTTATATAAACGGTATGAAGTTTTTTTTTTTTTCTCTAACATCTGGGACATGTTTTTAATTTTTTTAAATTCTATTTTGAGATTTTGAAGGGAACTATTTCATAGGTCAAAAATGTTGTGGAAATGGTATCAGTTAATCAACATTTTTTTAAGTTCTATAATTTAAACTATTTTAGTGAGTCCTGTCAAAAAGTGGTTATAGTTCCCCATCTCTTGCTCCCTTGGCTATGCCTGACAGATGAGGGAAATGTGAGATGTATTTATCTGTCACCATAATTTTCGAGTAGGAAAATACATAAGCAGCATCTTAACAGGCAACTTCCCACCTCACTCCGCCCCACCAAACATATGCTTTTTAAAGCGAGACTAAAGCTTTCCCTTCCAAAATTACTAGGCATTTCAAGAAAGAGCAGGTTTTAAAACATCTTCTTAAATGCAGCATCATCCTCTTATGAATGTCAAAGAGAGATTAAAATGTATTTAAAAAGAGCTAACTGCCCCCCCCAACCTCATTTGAGTGTTCTGATAACTACTTATGAATTATACTTGGAAATGAATCCCTTTATAAACTCATGCTTTATTTAGTACATGAGGATTGAATAAAAATGAAGAGCTTCTCCCATTATAGTCAGTCAGAGAGTGTAATTTCCAGTATTCACCTTGATACCTTTAAGATATGAAGGATCACACCCAGTAAAAATGATCTTCTAGTCTCCAGCATCACAGCCGAGTTCATGAGAGAAAAGCCTGAAATTCTAATAACTTACCACTGACCTGACTCCACGGCAACCGAGGACCCTGGGAAGAAGTGTCACTAGTTAAACCATGTAAAGTCCAAATCTTCACTGAAATTTTGGAATACCCCGTGGACAACTCTGATTGTCCTTGAGAGCACAGATCTTTCCACTTCTTGCCCAGAATGAACCAAGTACAGGTCAGCCACAATTTACACAAAGGGAAAAGTATACTACAAGAATACAAGTAGGCGAATTTCCCACCATCACCATCATCACCACCGTCACCATCATCACCACCATCATCCTGGTAAAACACAGCTAAAATGCAATGTGCAAGGTTTGAAATTTATAATTACTACCCAGCTGTGCACATTTTTCATAGCTGATTTCAACTTGATCATGACCACTGCATTCCTGCCTACCATAGGAAAAAAAACAAACAAACCCATCTTGCTACTGCAAGACAACTTGCTCTTCAGATTTAAAAATTTTGCTCCTTCAGGGCAATTAGTCAAATTGAGCTCATCTCAGATTGCCTCTCAGGGCTGTGTTCCTTCCCTCTCTCTCCTTCCCCGAGGGGCTAATTATAGACCCCCACATGATGGGGTGAGGACCTGGTCTCCCCGCTGCCCTCCAAGCCCTCCCTGGCCTCCCTGGGATGTCTCACCCCTTTGTTCTGCAGGCTGGCCTGGATCTGCTGACGTGACTGGTGGAAATCTGCTGCCCCAATCCCAGCCAGTCCTCAGCAGTGGGACTGACCCAGTTTATTCTGTGCCCTCTTTGTCCTGACCCTGGGACGCCCCCGCCCAGCTCTTGCAGCCCCTCCATAGCTGTCCAGGGATTGTAGGGATTTCTCCTACACCATGTATAAGCTTTGGGAAACAGGGGGAAGGGACATCAGCTCAGGGCTGTTTCTGCCTAAATGTGCCCCAGGGCAGGGTCCACTCCACTGGGGCTTCCTTCCAGAGTTCCAGGTAGGGGTGCAGGGTACACGTGCTCTCTCCCTGCAGATTCTCCTGGAGCGGGGGACGTCAAGTCTCCTCCAAACCTCTGCCACCTCCATCCTCCAACCCAGGAAAGCATTTTCTCCTCCTGGTAGCCTCTCTACAATACACGCCACCTCTTCTGAGACCCGGCTCCTTGGAATCCACAAATCATTTTCTGCTAACAAAGCTTGCCTCTCTTGAACGAAGGCCTGGGCTAACTCTGGTCGCTGAAACAGGCTTCGAGGTCCTGTTTTGGAAGTCAGAAACTGAACAATGTCTTCTTTGTCTTAGGCCATACCCTGTCCTCCCCCTGAAGTAATGGAATCCTTCAGCTCAATGGGGGAGACTCCCAGGGCAACAAGAATTAAAAGGAAGGGAAAGTAAATTGAATACCAGTTCAAAATATTATCCCCACTAAGCCGGCTGGTCATAATGCAAGGTCTCAGGGGTCCCAGAACGCTCATCCAGGATTTGTTAAAAGTGCAATGGACTGATATGCCATTTCTCTAGAGATACCATTTATACATAATTTGAAGCAAGAGCAGAAAGGCAACTATGACTTTCATTTTCTTGAATTCTTTATATAAGAATTATTGTCCTTACTCTCCATTCTAATGTTGAATAGATCCATTCAACAGGAAGCCACCTGGTTCAGCATCATTCGGAATTCTCCACCTCCTAGGTTTCTTCTTCCCAGGGTGAGAAGGCCCTTGCATCTCCTCCATATCCACTGTGTTTACTCATCCCTAAAACCCTGGACCCTTCCTTGCCTTATCCATCATCCCAGTTCCAGCTGACTCTCCTATCCAGCCATTACCTTTTCTGGGTGATCAGTCACGTCTAACTCTTTGCAACACCATGGATTGTAGCTCTCCAGGCTCCTTTGTCCATGAAATTTTCCAGGCAAGAATACTGGAGCAGGTTGCCATTTCCTACTGCAGGGGATCTTCCTGACCCAGAGATGGAATCCATGTCTTCTGCATCACCTCCTTTGGCAGGCAGATTCTTTACCATGAACACAACCTGTGAAGCCCTTTCAGCTAATTCAACTGACACTTTCTTTAATCTCTTCGAGCATCCTCCTCATTTGACTATTCAAACCAACTCTCAACTCTAGGTCACCACAGGTCAGATTTTCCATTCCCAAGTGACAAGTACTACTAAGCAGTCATAAAACTGGGCTAAAAGGACCCGTTAAAAACACAAATTCCAAGGGGACTTCCCTACTTCTCTGTAATACTTTTTGATCTATTAACACATTATTCTATATTTTCCTGGCTGTTTGGTTTTTTTCTGTATTCTCCAAGTCTCCTCCCATCTCCAAATCTTCCAACCTTGGATGATGGCTCAGCCTTCAATTTTACTGAAAAGTTTTTCAGGACACTCCATGCTTTCCAACTTATTTTCACATAAAAAAATTTCACTGTTAGCTTCACCCATCTTACAGCAATAGTTTAAAATCACACATGTAAAGTACTGTCCTATTCTTTTGTAGTCATTCAAACTTGCAATATCTTTCTTATCTTTCTTTCTCCTCCCTTCCCAGGTTACTGCTAATAGCTGTCCCTATGAGGGCTATGGTGGGTTGAATGGTAGCCTCTAAAATATTTCCACCTGAAACCTGGGAAGGTGACCTTATATGGGAAAAGGGTCTTTGAGATGTAATTAAGGTAAGGATCTCTAGATGAGATCATCCTGGATTAGGGTGGAACCCAAACCAGTGACAAGTGTCCTATTTACAAGAGAAGGCCACATAAAGACACAGAGAGGAGAAGCTATGTGAAGATGAGGGCAAAAAGTGTACTAATGGGTCTGCAAGCCAAAGAAAGTCAAGGGTTGCTAGCAGCCACCGGAAGCTAGGAAAGAGGCGTGGGACTCAGAGTCTTCCTCGGAGTCTCCATAAAGAACCATCCCTGCTGACACCTTAATTTCAAGACCTCTGGCCCCCAGAACTGTGAGAGGAAACGTTCTACTGTTTTAAGTCACCCGGTACATGGTCATTTGTTACGGCAGCCACAGGAAATTAATACAAGGGCTCCTTCTCTGCTTAATGATCCTGTCCAGTGGATCATTTCTGCATGTTCTGGCTCAGGGGAGCACAAGCAAGGTTCCTCCCACAGCAGCCGTTCTGTATCTCAAGTGCATGGGTGCCTTGCTGTGGGGGCAGAGGCTGGGGTCTTTCACCCCTGGAAAAGACCTCTGTCACAGACAGGGATGTGAGATCAATGGAGGGCACTGGGCCTCTCCTTGGGCCACTCTAAATGGGGGACTCTTCTCCCTGTGGTATAGGTGGGCTGAGGTACAATCAGAGAATGTCTGGGGCTGCAGTTTTCCAAGCATCAATCCTCCCTGCATTGCACTCAGGTGTAAACTGACCAGGGGGGCGTCCCTGGTGGTGATTGCTGTTGTTCAGTCACTCAGTCATGTTTGACTCTTTTCGATCCCATGGACTGCAGCATGCCAGGCTTCCCTGTCCTTCACCAGAGCTTACTCAAACTCATGTCCATTAAGTCAGTGATGCCATCCAACCATCCTGTCCTCTGTCATCCCCTTCTCCTCCTGCCTTCAATCTTTCCCAGCATCAGGATCTTTTCTAATGAGTTGGCTCTTTGCAACATACTGGAACTTCAGCTTCAGCATCAGTCCTTCCAAGGAATATTTAGCATTGATTTCCTTTAGGACTGGCTGGTTTGATCTCCTTGCAGTCCAAGGGACTCTCAAGAGTCTTTTCCAACACCACAGTTCTCTGGTGGCTCAACAGTAAAGAATCCACCTGCAACGCAGGAGACGCAGGTTTCATCCCTGGGTTGGGAAGATCCTCTGGAGGAGGGATTAACCCACTCCAGTATTCTTGCCTGGAGAATCCCATGGACAGACCCAAACCTCTCAGGAGCTACTGACACCCACAGAGGTATGTGGTTCTTCTCCTAACACCGTAGTCCTTGTAGGTTCTTAAATCACACCTCACCAGCCTTCACTGAGCATTTCTCACCCTCATAAAGAACTACCTCCAACTCTTAGCAGTTTGAAATCAAGAGTCTGTTGAAATAATAACCATAAGACACTGAGAATTATATGGTCAACCACACTTCTATGAAAAGAAGGGTGTGGCATGGCATACTATCTGTGCTTTGGCCCTAACCTGCTAACAGAAGTAGAAGCTAGGATCATTGCATCTTCACCCAAGTGGGTAACATAAAAGATGGAACCTAAAACATTACATGCAACCAAAATCTGGATTCTAACACAGGACTCTGAGGATCTACAGATGCACTGGATGATGCGTTATCTGCAAGAAGAAAATTTACTCAAGACGTATCTCATTCCAAAAGTACTGAGAACACCCGTAAGACCTACCAGACTTGAAGCACAAAATCAAAATCAACAAGCACTTAATAAATCCACAGTTCTGTGTAGTTTCATGGCACAAAGCAAATTAAATGAGGTGTGCTTTCAGCCTTCTAGAAGCTTGCTACTGAAAATAGACAATATTGACACTGACATGTACCAGAGTGACTAAACATGAACAAGCTGGATAAATACATGAAGTGGTGGCATTACAGGCTTGCCAAGGGGAAAGTGCATTTTGTTAGTGGTGTGTGATCTCTGACATTTAAGGTGGTGGTTGTGGCGGTGGGGAGGCAGGCAGGAAGAGCTCTGGAATCATAGACAGTGCATAGTGAAGGAAGGAAAAAGAGTTCACTACCGCTTTCCAAAGACCATAATGGCATTTCGAACAACAGTGAAGCATGAGGTCCGCCCCTTCCTCTCTTTGCTGCAGCAGTGGTCCGTAGCCACAGAACATGTTTTTAAGGCTCTCCCTCGGATACATTAAACCTGGCACCTAGGTGAGGGCTAAGCAGGGGAAGCCATTAATGAAGAATCAGAGAGCTTTTCACAAGGAGCTGAGAAGCCTCTTAATGTGGGCCTGACAAACATCGCCTGTTGTGCTGTTGTGCCTTATATTATAGAAATGACCCAAGCAATCGCTCCCCGCAACCATGGAAAAACATTTTGTAAGGCTTATTGTCAATCACTCTTTTGAAGGGTATACAGAGGCTGTGGTTGGGATACAGTGTTAAATCATTACTTTGTAGGACCTAAAGTCTAAGATGGCACCCTCCTTCCCAGCTAAAGAGATTCTTCAGCTATGCCAAGTGAACAAAATGAATGCATGGGGAGATGGCACCCGCGAAGCCACTGCTGGGTTTCATGCAGCCCCACACTTTCAGGCCCAGCTCTGTAGTCCATTCTGCCAGTCTCTCCTCTTCCATCACTCACTGTCATATTTTTCCAGTTTCCTCCAGACTTTGAAACATTCTGCATTTTTCCCTGGTCTTGGACATTACGCACTGTTGGTAACATCTTTTTTTTTTTTTTTTTTTTTTTAGTGAAAATCCTGTTGATGAAAACCTGATGACAGAGTGCAAGGAAGTAACTGTTTTCCTGACCATCCTCAATTTTTAACAAAAAGCTAAAGATTATGGACAAAAGACCTTTAAACACACACCATTCTCAGAAGACAATGGTGGTTCCTAAAACAGTATAGCACAGTCCCAAACTGAAGTCACATGGGTCCACAGAAAGTGAAGCTGATGCCATCAGAGACTATAGAAGCTCAATATCCAAGAAGATGCCAGCAGATGGCCAGGAAACTGGCTACAGATTCCAGTGCCCTGGCCCCAGAGTCTATCTGAATAGACACCTGCTGAGCATCTACACTATGAATGACAGTGTGCTACAAGCTACTGCTGCTGCTGCTGCTGCTAAGTCGCTTTAGTCGTGTCCGACTCTGTGCAACCCCATAGACGGCAGCCCACCAGGCTCCCCGTCCCTGGGATTCTCCAGGAAAGAACACTGGAGTGGGTTGCCATTTCCTTCTCCAATGCATGAAAGTGAAAAGTGAAAGTGANCCCTGATGGGTTCCATCCTCAGGGCAATTCTCATATAGACAAGATGTCAGGGTTAACCCCGCTCACTCCATACCTACTGAGTCAGAACCAGGCCTGGGACCATGCATTCTCTAAGATCGTCAGAGAAGAGTCATGCAACCATGGCCCCAAAGCCCTTTCCTTATCATGAGATAAGCCCTGGGTTGACGTTTCCTGTTTGTCTCTCTGCCAGGGTGGATGGAAGAAAGAAGAGGGCCTATCTTCACTGTGTATGAGCTCTGAAGTACTGGGCTAGGAGGTGGTGGGTGCTGCCTGTAGCCTCACAGTTTGTAATCTCGGAGAGATGGAACAAATTTAGCATTAAGAACATTGGTTCTGGATCAGACTGACTGCCTGGGTTCAGAGTCCAGCTCTCCTTACTAGTTGTGTGACCCTGGCCAAATCACTACACCTCCAGGCCTCAGTTTCCCTATCTGTTAAATGGGAATAACAACAGTACATCATGAAATCGTGCTGGATGTTGAGCTAGCAAGTCAACCACAAATAAAACACAGTCTGACTTCCAAAGTGCTCCCAAGTCAAGAAAAAAGGCCAATATCTTCCTACTGTCCAACCCAGCTGATCCACTCTGCTTTATAAGTCAGGCTGTAACAAGGGTGATGACGAGGTGGTAATCAAGTGCCACAGAGCCCCAAAACAGGACCAACAGGGGCTTCCCAGAAAGTAAGTCTTCATGAAGTCATCAGAAGAAGTGGGGCTTCCCTGAGGGCAAAGGTACTTTTCCTGTCCCCCAAAACCTAACACAGAAGTAACTGCAAGGCAAAAGCAACAAGGTTTGAAAGTACACAGCGAACAAAGAACAGTTTTGGAGCAAAAGCAGGTGTGAGTTTAGGAGCCAGACAGACCTGGCTTCTCTAGTAATTAGCTGTGTGACAATGGGCAAATTACTTTTCTGAGCCTCAATCTTCCCATTTGACCAATGCAGGTAATACCTGCCTCGTCTAGTTGTGATGACTAAGTAAATTACTGTATGTAAAGCATTTCAGGCCTCTGGGATTCAATAACAAAGTCAGGTATGATTATTATTCTGGTGTATTTAGGGAGGGGTGAGTGGTGGTGGGGTGGTGTGTGCTTTTTTATACTATCACAGAGATAGGAATACAGATCAGAAAAACACAGTTCTCAGAAAAGGGCTTCTGAATTGAAATTAGCAATGGGCTAAAACTTTCCCACATCTTATTTTTCCCTCCCTCAAACTTACAGTTAATGGGTGCTCAATACACATTTGCTCAAATCAACGGGTGCTGCCTGAGGACACGCGGGGGGCGGGGAGGGAGACAGGGCGAAACAGGTAATGATGACCTCTGCACCCGAGAGCTCCTGAATCTGTTTCACGCCCTGAGCGAGGCACGACGCAGGTCATTCAGGAAGCAGGCCAAGACGGATGGGAAAACATTCTCATCCAAATATTACAACTCAGAGTCTTACAAATGCTGTTAAAGTTTCATGAGTCAGTAAGCATTATCTTTTCTTCCCACGTTTTTATTAGACCATAAATCCATTCAATTTATACCCTTCCAGGATTACTGTGTTCTAATCAAGTCCAGAGTGCCACTTATTCGGAAGCTGTCTGAACTTCATGTCACCCAAGTCTATTTGGATAATACTATTCAGGCTTCTTATGCGTTTTAGTACTAAAAATTAGATCTGCTCAACTAGAATCACTGGGGAAAAAATTACACTTCTCTAAATAACCCGAATCACCCTTTTTTCATAGGAACCAAGTGCATGAAATTCATAACTCATGGGGTTTTTTCCTACTCTGGAGTTTATTTTACCTTCAGAAAGTCACGGTGACTTCTACAGTCAAACTCAAGGGACACAGCCGCACACTGTTGACAGGGTACAATTCTGGTTATCTGACTAAAGCAAAGACACTCTTTTATAGGGCTAACTTCAAAGCACTTTTATGTTTTCTATTCTCAACAATAGAGAGGCTTTGCATTTCTTAAGAAGACTTACTAAAAATGCCATCATACTATTTCAACTAATTTCCTATGTTTTCCAATAATTCTCAACTCAGAACTGACAATCACTCAAGTCTTTCTAAAATGTTCAAAATCTCCTTTTCTGTACACAATACATTTTCATCCCTTCCCTAAGGGATATATGAGTTAGATGTACATGAGTTATGTGTATTATAGATATACATATGTGTATGTATAGATATATACATCTATATATGTATTAACAGCAGCATACACATTGCTTTTCTATATGTGGGATACTAAGTGCTTTACATGGATCAACTCGTTGACCCCTCTCAACAAGCCTCTGAAGTAGGAACTCATTTTAAAGGTGAAGACAGGGAGGCACAAATGGATTAGGTAACTGGGCCTAGCTAGAAGGGGTTGCACCAGGCCCACACCCCTCACCGGGGCTGAAAAGGTTGAAACCTGGCTTTAAGTGATGACTTCGCCATCTTGGACAAGTCAGTCAGCCACTCTGCATTCTTTTTCCCTCACAAGTGAAATGGATGAGCCGGACTACAGGATCTCTAAGTCCCTTATGGTTCTATGTTCTCTGGGTTTTGCTACATGTTTCTACCTTGGTCTGAGGAGCTACAGTTTTCGATTTCTATGGTCACATTGTTCGGATACAACATCCAACTGCACTTTTCATTCTCAATCCTGCTTAACGCCCGGGGCACAGCCCTCCCCTCCTGTGGATCAGGGCCCCCTCCCTCCTTGGCCAGCCCAATCCTCTGGCTGCACCTCTCTCATTCAGGGCCTGGGTACCTCTGCTCCCCCGGCTCTCTCTCAGGCTTGTTTGCTCTTCCATTCAACACACTCTTCCTCACTGATAGTGTCCATATCCACAGCTCCCAGTATTTTGTAATATGCTGCTAATAGATTTATATCTGATTTATATCTTACACCTCAATCCAGACCCATCTATTCAACTGCCTACAAGATACCTTGACCTGAAAGTCCAAAGTGTCCATGATAAAAGTCATCATTAAAATACCCGCTCCCTGTTCGTACTGCACTGCTTGTCTGCAAGTCTTTCTCCACCTACTCTCAAGGACCCCCCCCTTCTGCCTCTCCGCAGCCCCACAAGATACTTACTGTCTCATCCTCTCTTATCCTGTCTCTCTTGCTCCATCCCCAGTTCTGTGCAGCACTCCGTCTATGGCTCATCTGTTTCCATAACTACCTTAGCTACATAGATGTTGACCACCTCTGGTCAACGGCCCATACTGCAGCCAAACAGATCTTCATAAAACAAATCAGACCAAAGCAGCATCTCTACTTGCAACTCTTAAACAGATTTCTGGACAAAGTACAATTTTCCCACCAGTCTCATCTTCTCCCTCTACCACCCCCACCCACTCTAAACTACTTGCAGTTACCTAAAAAGTCAGGCTTCCCTGATAGCTCAGTTGGTAAAGAATCCGCCTGCAATGCAGGAGGCCCCAGTTCGATTCCTGGGCTGGGAAGACCCCCTGGAGAAGGGACAGGCTACCCACTCTAGTATTCTTGGGTTTACCTGGTGGCTCAGCTGGTTAGGAATCTGCCTGCAATGTGGGGGACCTGTGTTTGATCCCTGGATTGGGAAGATCCCCTGGAGAAGGGAAGGGCTACCCACTACAGTATTCTGGTCTGGAGAATTCCTTGGGATTGCAAAGAGTTGGACAGGACTGACTGACTTTCACTTTCACTTTCCTAAAGTCTGTGCATCTGCATCCTCGGCTTCTCCTTCCAGGCTAATGGCCTTCACACAACATTCAAGTGGCCAGTTCCTCCTCTGGCTTTCTCTGCCTGGCCACCCTAATTTCCCACCTCCCTGTGGAGTTCATGCTGCCTTGCAGACCCAGAATCATGGCAGTTATCACTGTGGTCAGAGCCTTCCTCGGGCAGTTCCTTAGGCAGGATTACAACTCTTTGTTCCTGAGGCATCTAGTTCAATGTCTGGCAAATGGTAGATACAATGAATGAATGTTGCTTGATGAGTAAATATGTAGGACGATTCACAAACTCTTACAGACCTATCTGTGAGCCACAGAAGGATCCACCTTAAAATAGAGAGTCACATTGAGTAAAAGTAGCTCCAGAATCAACATACTTTGCTTTCCCATTTTTAGATTTTTTTTTTTTAAATTTCCTAGGNCGATTCACAAACTCTTACAGACCTATCTGTGAGCCACAGAAGGATCCACCTTAAAATAGAGAGTCACATTGAGTAAAAGTAGCTCCAGAATCAACATACTTTGCTTTCCCATTTTTAGATTTTTTTTTTTTTAATTTCCTAGGTTAGCACGAGGGTCTAAAATGGAAAGAATGGCAATAGGAATTGACACTTTATTTTTTATTTAAACATAAAGTTATGTTTCCCAACAACCAAAAGAATCCATTTCCAAAGTATTTATGCCACCCTCCTTTATGGCATGTAACAAATTTTAATCAATATCATCATTATGTCCATATGTATTATCTTGCATATTGCCTCATGTCTAAGAGCTTTGAGACCAAACTAACTGGACCGAAATCCTGACTCTACTGCTTACTAGCCGTGTATGATCTCGAGTCAGTTATTTAACCTCCTTTGCTTCACTTTCCATATGTAAAATGGAGATTATAAGCAAAACTACTTCATATAAAAGCAACCCTGAAGTACAGTTAGGCTTCCAGGTGGCTCAGTGATAAAAGAATCTGCCTGCCAATGCAGGAGACACAGGTTCGCTCCCTGGTTTGGGAAGATCCCTTGGAGGAGGAAATAGCAACCTGCTCCAGTATTCGTGCCTGGAAAATCTCATGGACAGAGGAGCCTGGCAGGCTACAGTCCAGAGGGTTGCAAGACAGTTGGACACAACTTAGCGACTAAACAACAACAGCAATAGTTGATTTACAATATTATATTAGTTTCAGCTGTTCATACCATTATTAAGATTAGAGCTTAAACAGTGCTTGGCATATAGTAAATGCTCAATAAAACTAGCTATTATGTATTATTTTTATCTCCTCTAGCAGACTAAGCTCCCAAACAGCAAGGACAGCAGAAGTATTCATTTTCACAATCCTATCTTCCAGTGCCTTGCACACAATAAGATATTGGGCTAACGTCTACAGAACTGATGAATATAATGAACTGTTTATAGCATACACACAAGGCGGAAAAAAAGCACAAAAACTGGAGAAGGAAATGGCAATCCACTCCGGTATTCTTGCTTGGGAAATTCCATGGAGAGAGGAGCCTGGTGGGCTGGTCCATGGAGTCCCAAAGAGTCAGGCATGATTTAGCGACATACCGCAACATAGCAAAAGCATGTGCATTACTGAGTCTGATGACTAGTATGGACAGAATTGCTCCTGGGGAGGCCTGTGGCGAACAGGGGCTATCCAAAACACTAGTGATTCACCTGGCTCCAGGAGCTCACTTAATCCCACGGAAGATGCAGGGCTCACAGTCACCCACCCACTCAAGACATCTGCGGGCTGGAGGGGACCCCGTCAGGACTGAAGAGCTGGGCAGGTGAGGCTCCCTTCCCATGAACACGGCCTGGGGCAAAATTTTCTCCTCTAGAGTCTCTTTCATTTCTTCTTCCAATTAGAGAAGGTAGGACTGTGATTTCTAAAGACTCTCCTGGCCATTCGGGAAGTCTATAAAATCAGCAGATAACAATCTAGGCCAACAAAGTTGGTACTGGAGAACCACATCAAAGTCAGTACCATAGCCATCAGATCACTGTATTATAGGGAATAACTGGGTGGGAAGTGGCTACTAGAATCAACAAAAAACCAAGGTTTTTGGAAACATGTTTAAAATGTGAAGGTCTGAACTTGTAAAATCAAAAGTCTGCCAATAGCAAAAGAATGAAGGCAATAATGGGTAAAGGCTCTAGGTTTCCATTTAATTCTCATCAACCTACAAAGTCCTTGAAGGCAACGACTATGCCTTGTTGAGGAGCACCACAAAGCAAAGTTGTGTGTGTGTGTGTGTGTGCTCTGACTTTTTGCAACCCATGGACTATAGCCCACCAGGCTCCTCTGTTCGAGGAATTTTCCTGGCAAGAATACTGGAGTGCGTTGCCATTTCCTTCTCCAGGGGATCTTCCCAACCCAGGGTCTGAATCCAGGTTCAATCTCTTGTGTCTTCTGCAATGGCAGACAGATTCTTTCCCACTCGTACCATCTGAGTTGTGGCATATAGCAAAGTTGCTGGCCCCAAACACATATCTTCTTGACTTTTTTTTTTGGTCATATGATGACTATTTCCCAGGATCCCTTGCAGTTTAATGTGGCCATTTAACTATCCCTCAAGTAAAGGATGTAAGCAGAAATGATGTGCATCATTTCCAGGCCAGGACAATTAAAAAGGGGGTGCATCCCCTCTACTCTCTCTTTGTGCTTCTGCCAGATTACAATGGAGTGCCAAGGCATGGTGGAATTTGGAGCCCAGAATCACTGCATGGAGGAAAGTCACCCACTTATCAGAAATATCCATTTTGAACTATTACATGAAGAATAATAAACATCTATTACTTTCAGTCATTATATTTTTGCAGGCCTATTTGTTATAGCTGCTAATATTAGCCTAATTAAGCCAGGTGCTTAGCACATACCAAAGACCTAACACATTCGTTGAAACAAGACCAGGTTCCTTATTTCAATGTGTTGATCAACTAATGATGGAAATAGACACGTGCCAACCATAATGCCAGCTGCTGAAGTGTGAAAACAAAATTGGAGGCATGGTGATTTGCTTGAAGGGGAAAGGAGGAGAAAGCATCCCAGAGTAGAAGACTTTTGAGCTGGGCCCTAGGTTTAACAGAACCCAAGCAAATCAGATGGGGTTAGGAGATTTCAGACCCAGGAGAAAGCAGAGAATAAAAGACAGAAAGCAGAATGTGCATTTGTTCACATTCAACCTCACCACTCTCTTGAACTCAGTCAACAGCGTGAGCTTATTGTGCACTTTCTTTCCTGGGTTTGGCCAAACAAACAACGCTTTGTTTTGTTTTGAACACTACCTTCATTAACCCTTTTGCTTTTTTTAAAATATAAAATATCCAAGATGAATGTCCTTAGAAAGTGCAGGAGTGTTTAATGAACCATAACAATTCTTCTCTAATAAAATTCTTGAAGAACTTGAGACAGTTCTATTACTTATAGCAGTCAGAGCCATGCTCTTAGGAATCAATGGGTTCGACCTAAGTTTTGACATTATTGATTAAGCATGTAACAGTCACTGGCTTACAGAATGGAACATTAAGCCCCCAGATTTACATTTACATTTCCTTTTCAAGAGGAACATCAAGCAGATGGTTTAAGAGATCAGGCAAAAGATTCTCTACATCTTTTGCTCATAGCTAAGTGCCTCCAACACCTGAGACCTTAACAAAACCACTTCCACCAAAAATCTGTGAGTCCCTTGTCTGAAAGCACAGGACCCAAGGGGCAGAGGGGCAGGGACTTGGGAGAAAGAGCACAAAGGGTGGAAAGTCCGGCAGTGGCTTGGCGGTGAGAGGAAGGAAGTGGGCGTCTGAAGGCTACCCTGAAGCAGGGAAGAGAGACACAGTCCCCAGTGGTCTTCCAAATACTGACTTACTGCTGTGTTAGTAATGTCCCCAGGAGCTTGTTTAAATACAAGGGTGAAACAACCATCACTGGGCGGACAAGACTTCATTTCAAATGACTTCAGTCCTCCTTAGATTTGAGAGAAGCAAGTTAGGCTGCCTCACTCCTAGCAAACATCAATATAACTCTCTTTTGGAAACAAAATTCTCCCTCTCCCACACCCATGTATCCTACCCCCTACCATGAAAGGGAGTTAAAACTGGGCAAGGGAGGGTGCTACCCTGAGAGTAAAGCAACTCTTCAAACAGCTGAAATCAATTCCCCCTTTAATCTAAGAAGTACTGCAGCCGCCAGGCAACACTACCGGCCCATGAATACAGCAAAACGCCAGCACCTGCCACCCTGCATCTGGGGCCTTTTATTTTTTGGTAAATGTGGCAGGAAAGACTCTCAGAGAGAAGATCAACTGCTTTATCTGAGCAAAAGGGAAGCCCCAAGGAAGAGAAACAAGAAGCATCGCGCCCATCCTTGGGCACTTTATGCGTCTCCTCTCTGTGCACTGAAAGGGCTCTTTGTGTCACACACACACACACACACACACACACNCCAGGCAAGAACACTGGAATGGGTTGCCATTTCCTTCTCCAATGCATGAAAGTGAACAGTGAAAGTGAAGTCGCTCAGTCGTGTCCGACTCTTAGCGACCCCATGGACTGCAGCCTACCAGGCTCCTCCATCCATGGGATTTTCCAGGCAAGAGTACTGGAGTGGGTTATCATTGCCTTCTCCTTAATTATACATATGTATGTATAAAACATTTTCTGTATTTATCCATTTGCTGAGGGACACTTACGTTGCTTCCATGTCTTGGTTATTGTAAATAATGCTGCTATGAACATTGGTGTGTGTGTATCTTTTCCATGGAGTGTGTTCATTTTCTTCCCTCTTGTTTCTTCTCATTCTTTTTTGTATGCTCAACATAAATTTTAGGAATCCCAGGTTTGGACTCCAGTCTTCTCACTCCCTTTAGGATCGCATTCATTCATTCAAATATTTCTTGAATTCCTACTGTAAGTAAGGCAGAGCTCCTGCTAATTGAACTTACAATCCAGAGGTAGTGACTTTTACATATGTGTTGATGACCACTAGGACTAAAAGTCTAACCCAGATCTTTCTTTCTATGACTCATAGAACCAATGCCTGCTGGACGTTCCTACTTGTATGTCTCAAACAGAATTGTTCCTCTTTCCATCCCCATCCAGATATTCTCTTTGGAAACGGGTGTTCTGTCTACTCAGTCACCCAGCAGCATCTTGGGAGATATCTTGGCTCCTTCTCCTTTAGCTTGTGCATCCAGTTTGTCACCCAAGTTAGTTGTATCTTTTTGAATATGACTCAGATCTGTCCTTGATGTCTTCCACTCTCAATGTGTCCACCCTAATTAGGTGCTTGTCATTGGTTGCTTTGTAACTGTTGTTCTTGCCCCTACACCAGCCCTTTTATTTTTTTCCATATATTTCCTAAATATGTCTAAAATGCAAATGTAATCATGTCCCCTATCCAATTAAAAAGCTCAGTTCCCTGTTGCCTCCTGATAGTATCCAAACTCTGTGGCATGTTGTGCTAAGCAACATAGCAGGCGCACACAGCAGGTTATGCTCTGTTCCTCACATACTTCCTTACCAGCCAGATTCTGCATTCATAAATAAGTACTCAGGTGTTCCCTGAACATGGTGGCTTCTCCCAAGCCTTGTACCTGAGGCTGCTCTTCCTCTTCTAGGAATGTTCTTCTTTCTCTCAACTAATTTTTTTTTTTTTCTTTAAGACCTAGCTGAGTGTCATGTTGACGGGAAAGTGTCTGATTCTTTGTGACCCAAGGGCTGTAGCCTGCCAGGATTCTCTCTCTATGGAATTTCCCAGGCAAGAATACTGGAATGGGTAGCCATTCCCTTCTTGAGGGGATCTTCCCAACCCAGAGATTGAACCCAGGTCTCCCGCATTGCAGGCAGATTCTTTACCACCTGAGCCCCCAGGGAAGCCCCATGATGACTGGAAGCCTTTGCTAAACTACTAGTGCGGGTGAGGTAACCTGTGAGATTTCCTCTCACAGAAGACTCACCACACATGCTAATTCCAGTATACTCTAGGCAGTCGATATTTGTTTATTGAATGAATGAATTAATGAATAGTGAACATAATCTCCTAAATGTTAGAACCAGGGAGTTGTAATGTTAAAAGGGATCTTACTGCATATCTAATTTACCCAGGAAGAAACTTAAACTAGTCATAGTTATCATGAGTCCTATTCCTTTTCTCCTTTCCATTATTTCCAAAATTTATAGTTTCATATTTCTCATTTGATTAAAGTAAGGCATCTTTGTTATGGAGTTTTGCTAGAAGGTGATCAAAGTTACCTCAAAGCATTAATGCAGTGACTATCATAGGAGATACAGCATAGCGGTACTATTCACTCATCAATTCTGATATATAAATGCACAAATAAGTCCTACCAGTACTTAACAGCCCACTTTCCTCTCATGACATCACCAGTTATTCTTCCTTAAAAGAGAGCAGATAATAAGTATTTCTCAGGTAGAATTTTCATTCTTCTCTTTCCTTTTCTTTGCAGTCTTGTTCTTACCATTATCATCATTAGTAGTCAGATAATTAAACCAATGAGCAAAGAGGTTGTTGACACATCAGAATCCAACCAAAAAGCTACAGCATGTGTTAGTGGGCACGTGTTTAAGAAGTAACAAATACAATTTGTCAGGCACAGCCTAGAATAATGGCAGGAAAACAGACATAGTGATTTATAACTAAGAGCCACTAAAAAGAAAGGGGGGATTCTATATTCAATTTGATTGAAGAGACCAACACAAGAAGAATGAAATATGAAAAAATACAATGTCTGAAAACAATGTTGGTAAGCAAGTTTGTGAAGAAAAGTAAGAAATTAAACTACAAATATTTAACATAGGCACTACTCTAAGAGTGTTACATGTGTTGCAGATTCTTGTAACAACCCTATGAGGGAAGTATTTTATTATCTCAGAAGAGAAAACAGCCTTAGAAAGCTTCAAAAACCTACGGAATCCCTCACAGATTTCACACTCAAGTGGTCCATTACTATTTACAGTTAAATAATAATTAACCTTTACAAAATTTTTAATTTTCAAAAGAATATCCATACATAATTTTATTAATCCTCAGAAAAGTCCTGTTATTATTTTTAGATAAGGAAAGGGAACCCTAGGGAGGTTAGGACTCAATCATGGTTGCTTACACCTACTTGTAATCATGTACAAGTAGGTTTTAAACCCAGTCAGCTTCTTCGACTATGGCATGCAAGCCTCTAAGAAGATAAATCATAACTAAAAATGGATAACATAGACAGGCCCAAATCCTTTCAGTTCATTCTTTTCCACAAAAATATGTGTTTGTTGACAGCTTTATTGAGATATAATTCACATGCCATCATGTTTTTCCATTTAAAGTACACACTTCGATGGTCTCTAGTATATTTGAAATTGCATATCCATCACCAAATAAGAGTTTTGGACCATTTTAGCATCTCCACGCAATGAAACTCCATTAGCTGTCATTTCATGTTGTCTCCCACCACCCAATCCTTAACAAACCCTTAACAATCTACTTTCTGTCTCTATGGATCTGCACTTCGTATAAATGGAATCATGGAATGTGTCTGGCTTCTTTCCTATTGCCATATTGTAAGGTCCCTTCGTGTGGTAGCAGTACTTCTTTCCTTTTAGTGGCTGCGTTGCATTCCATTGTATGGATTTCCCACATTTTATTTGTGCCTTCATCCGTTGATGAACATTTGCATCGTTTCCACGTTTGGATGATCATGAATACGATGCTGTGACTGTTCATGTACAAGATTTTGTGTGAAAGCTATGCATTTAAAAACAAATTCCTGTTTTCACAAGCGTGCTAATGGCTAGTCCCACAGAGGACTGGCCTCATGAAATGCTCTGGAAAACAGACCAACCATTGCTGTGGTCAAATAAGTTTGGTTCAAAATAAACCCTCCTTTGCTCCTACGTTCCACAATAAAAGGACTAAGAAAACCTGCTCTAAGGAAACCTGCTTAACTTCTTTTCCTAGTATTCCTCCAACTTTTATAATACTGGAACCTTCCTTCACAGAACACTAGTAACATTCTGAGGAACTGGTGCACTAGTGAACACATTTTGGGAAAGGCTGCTCTAAATATTTAGCAAAGAGAGCCCCTCGGGACGTGAAGCAGAATGCTTGGCACTCGTTCTGGGATGCTCCCTTTCCTTCATGTGATCCAGCATCTTTGCATATGACACCCACTGTATAATAATAGACCGAGCATTATGGCTCCATTTCTATTTTGGGTTGGGGAAAATAGGTTAAATTTTTCTCTTAAAATATGGCTTTTGGGGGGTAAAAATAGTCAGCAGGTTGCTCTGATCGTCACTGTCTCAGCACAGCGCAGGGTTAGTCAGTGACTGTCAATGCCAGGATGAAGATGCCCTGACCATGTGCTCCACACCACTGCCATCTCTGCGAGTCTCTAGCACCTGGCAGAGGGTTTGGCAGAGAGTCGGCACTCAAACTGTTGATGAATGAGTGTGTGCCGATGATAAAAATGTGTGGGGACCCACTGTTTCACAGATGAAAATACAGTCTTCCAAAGGACTGTGAGGGTTTCCCAGGTGGTTCAGTGATAAAGAATCTGCCTGCCAATGCAGGAGACGCAGGTTTGATCCCAGGGCCAGGAAGATCCCCTGGAGAAGGAAATGGCAACCCACTGCAGTAGTCTTGCTAGGAGAATCTCATGGACAGAGAAGCTGGTGAGCTATAGCCCGTGGGGTCACAAAGGAGTTGGGCACAACTGAGTGATTAAAAACCACCACCACCAAAGGACTGTGATTTGCTGAAGTTAACATAGCTGCTAGCTGTAGCACCAGAACAGGTCCAGAACACACCAGTGAACAGGTTCCCTGGCTTACAATTCTCTATTCTCTCTAATATGAACATCTTTGGATTAAAAAACTTATTTATTAATCTAAATTTCAGATGAAACTTTTAAAATGTTTTTACATTATTTATTTATTTTAGTGAACCAGGCTTGAACAAGGCTAACAGGGAACTGTGCCAAGAAATCAAGGTCTGAGGTTTTCCTTCCTTGGAGTGATGCAAGCTGGGAAAGTAAGCCCTGGTCCCCATGGGAGGCCAAAACTGCCAGGGCCTAAGTAACGAACGGGGAAGAGAAATACGAAGACCACAGGTGAGAGCTGGATGGCAAACATCATGTAGCGTTTTGTTGGGCTGCCGTACATTTTCAACACTACTTTTTTACACACCCAGTTTTCTGAGTGGCAAAACTATCATGAAAAGAAAATTGTCTAAATATGTTCCATGCTGAACACCTTGCAAAGATGAAGAGCTTGCTTTCCCTTCGTGTTTTTCCTGGGTCACCCAGCCTTGCTATCATATGTGAGCCAGGCTTTTGACACTAGAGAAAAACATCACAGGTGTATTAGAGGAAACTATAATCAAAACAAATTAGATACCCAAAAAGAATGAGGCTGCTTAAGTTATTCACTGATATTCGTAAGACGACTCTCAAAAATCAATCAGTGTCTATTTTTACAGCTTATTGTATAGGCTGTCAGTTATGTCCGACTCTTTGTGACCCCACAGACTGCAGCCCGCCAGGCTTCTTTGCCCATGGGATTTCCCAGGCAAGAATACTGGAGTTGCCACTTTCTACTCCAAGGAATTTTCCCAACCCAGGGATCAAATCCATGTCTCCTACACTGGCAATGGATTCTTTACCACTGAACCAACAGGAGATAGGTCCTCCCAGGTGGTGCAGTGGTAAAGAATCCGCCTGCCAATGCAGGAGACATGAGAGATGCTGGGAAAATTCCACGGACAGAGGAACCTGGAGGGTTACAGTCCATGGTGTCACAAAGAGTCAGATGTAACTGAACATACCCACATCTGTTTTTACAGGAAGACACTGTCATATTGGAAAATAAGTGTTAAACTCAGGAACCCCTTTTGTGTCTCAGAGACATTGATTTTGATTCTGTTTACCATTTTAGATATAATTTTAATATACTTAGATATGGAGAATTTCAGGTCAGTTGATTTTGTAAAGCATTTTTTGAATAATTTTGCTCCTTTTCACTAGAAGTTATGAAAGTGCCAAACAGTTCTTTTGGGTTTGTCTCTGGGTCACCTTTGATTTATTTTCCTGAGTTACAATGTAAAGCCTAGTTTATTTTCTCTTCCCTGTCACGTTAGCACAGTGTGCTTTCCTAATATTTAACCTGATACTCACACGCTGTTCTTTCATAATGTCTCACTTGGATAATAATAATAACAATAGCAACATTTCTCTCTAACACGAGCACCAAGCTGGCCTCAGTGTTCAATATAAGTACTTACTGAATATAACTGAATACCTAAAATAGAAGTTCCTTTTCTGGAATTGAGGATCAAATGTGAAAAGCAATCTTTCTACCATATGTTGCAGAAAACCACCAGCATGGATGCTGCGCCGATTATAGACCAGAGGTCAATGCCCTTCCTGGGGTAGAAAATCACTGTTCCCTTTCACCCTGACTCCTCCGTCCAAACCTGGCCCCCTAGCCAGCAGAGGAAAGGGATTTGATCCTCACCAGTAGAATTAGCTGGATGTGGCCCTGGCCGTCTGACTCTGGAAAATAGGCAGTTTAATCCCTACATGTGGCTTTCGATAACATTTTTCCTGTGCAGTTTTCTAGCAGCGCAGGGGCAATTTCCATCCTCTTTTTGCTTACCATTGCTAGGTAATCCTTTTTACTATTCTTATACCTGAGGAAAAAGATTTAGGTAAAACGACATCTAAAAGGTGATATAGCCCCTCATTAGAGACAGCAACATCTGTAAGATTGAAATGAAGACTGGGGAAATGTGCTGAGGTGGAGGATGGCTGGATTTGGAGCGACACATTTCTGCTTTTGCCTTCTTCATCAACTGACTCCGCTAGGAGTCACTTCTGGAGGGGGGCCTCAGTTTTTCCACTTGGTCAGGTGGGATGAACTCAGCCAGCCCTGAACCAACTCATAAAATTGTCAAGAGAAAATAACCTCATAGACTTGCATATCTTTAAAATCATTGAAAAGAATTATACAAATGTGACAGATATCAAGGGAACATTCCATGCAAGGATGGGCTTAATAAAGGACAGAAACATTAAGGACTTAACAGGAGCAGAGGAGATTAAAAAGAGGTGGCAAGAATACACAGAAGAACTATACAAAATAAAGGTCTTAATCACCTGGATAGCCATAATAGTGAGGTCACTCACCTGGAGTCAGACATCTTGGAGTGTGGACCTTAGGCAGCATTACTACAAACAGAGCTAGTGGAGATGATGGAATTCCAGCTGAGCTATTTCAAATCCTAAAAGATGATGCTGTTACAGTGCTGCACTCAATGTGCCCGCAAATTTGGAAAACTCAGCAGTGGCCACAGGACTGGAAAGGTCAGTTTTCATTCCAATCCCAAAGAAGGACAATGACAACCAATGTCCACAGGCTAGCAAGGTTGTGCTCAACATCATTCAAGCTAGACTTCAGCAGTACATAAAAAGAGAACTTCCAGATGTACAAGCTGGCTTTCAAAGAGACAGAGGAACCAGAGATCAAATTGCCAACACTTGCCAGATCAAAGAGAAAGCAAGGGAATTCCAGACAAACATCTACTTCTGCTTCATTGACTTCATTCACAGCCTTTGCCTGTGTGGATCACAATAAACTATGGAAAATTCTTGAAGAGACAGGAGTTCTAGACCACCTTACCCATTTCCTGAGAAACCTGTAGTCAGGTCAAGAAGCAATAGTTAGAACTGGACATGAAACAACTGACTAATTCAAAAGTGGGAAAGAATTATGACAAGGACATCATCCTATTTATTTAACTTATATGCAGAGTACATTATTCAAAATGCTGGGCTGGATGAATTCCAAGCTGGAATCAGTATTGCCAGGAGAAATATCAACAACCTCAGATATGCAGATGACACCATTCTAATGGCAGAAAGTGAACAGGAACTTAAAAAGCCTCTTGATGAGGGTGAAAGGGGAGAGTGAAATACTGACTTGAATCTCAACACTAAGAAACTAAGATCATGGCATCTGGTCCCATCACTTCATGGCAAATAGAAGGGGAAAAATGGAAGCAGTGATGGATTGTATTTTCTTAGGCTCTAAAATCACTGCTGACGTTGATTGAAGCCATGAAATTAAAAGACGCTTGCTCCTTGGAAGGAAAGCTATGGCAAACCTAGAGAGCATATAACAAAGCAGAGGCATTACTTTGCTGACAAAAGTCCATGGTCAAAGCTATGGCTTTTCCAGTAATCATGTATGGATGTGAGAGTTGAACCATAAAGAAGGCTGAGTGCTGAAGAATTGAAGCTTTCAAATTGTAGTGCTGAAGACTCTTGAGAGTCCCTTGGACTGCAAGGAAATCAAACTAGTCAACCTTAAAGGAAATTAACCCTGAATATTCATTGGAAAGACTGATGCTAACGCTGAAGCTCCTGTACTTTGGCCTTCTGATACAAAGAGCCAACTCATTGGAAAAGACCTTGATGCCGGGAAAGATTGAAGGCAAAAGGAGAAGGGGATAGCACTGGTTGAGGTAGGTTGGATGGCATCACTGATTCAATGGACATGAATTTGAACAAACTCCAGGAGATAGTAAAGGACTGGGAAGCCTGGTGTGCTGCAGTCCATGAGATGGCAAAGAGTTGGACACAGCTTAGTGACTGAACAGCAACAGCAACAACAGATATTGTTAGTTACTATGTCAAAGTCTTTGAACTATGCTCTCACAATTTTAACAAAGAGGGTTTCAGAGAATAGTAGTCTCCCTGATGTACAAGATGTAACTTTAGAGACTCACCCATGTACATTGGTGATTAAGGGATTATGTGGAAGGTTATGGACTTTGGAAGGACACAGACCTGGGTTTGAGGCCAATCCTCATAATGTTGGGCAGATTATTTAAGCTCAGTTTCCTCAAAGGTAAATCGAGGAAATCTTTGCCTGCTTTACTTCACTCTGGTGGAGATTCAGTGATATCATGTATTAATATATACAGCACCAGTGAAGTTAGCTTGAGTTTCAGCTTGAGTTTCCTGGAGCCCTTGGGTCCAGGAGATGTAAATGTACACATCACCTTGCAGAGTAGGACTTGGAACCCAGTAAATGTTCACTCCTTTCCCATTTCACAGATTTTTATGTACAGACAGTGGAAACAGTGTCAGACTTTATTTTTGGGGGTTCCAAAATCACTGCAGATGGTGACTGCAGCCATGAAATTAAAAGACACTTACTCCTTGGAAGAAAAGTTATGACCAACCTAGATAGCATATTCAAAAGCAAAATACTTTGCCAACAAAGGTCCATCTAGTCAAGGCTATGGTTTTTCCAGTGGTCATGTATGGATGTGAGATTTGGACTATAAAGAAAGCTGAGCACCGAAGAACTGATGCTTTTGAACTGTGGTGTTGGAGAAGACTCTCGAGAGTCCCTTGGATTATAAGGAGATCCAACCAGTCCATCCTAAAGGAGATCAGTCATAGGAGTTCATTGGAAGGACTGATGTTGAAGCTGAAACTCCAGTACTTTGGAAGGACACAGACCTGGGTTTGAGGCCAATCCTCAATGCAAAGAGTTGACTCATTGGAAACGACTCTGATGCTGGGAGGGATTGGGGGCAGGAGGAGAAGGGGACAACAGAGGATGAGATGGCTGGATGGCATCATGACTTGATGGACGTGAGTCTGAGTGAGCTCCGGGAGTTGGTGANTATTAGCATAGCTACTTGCAATTGAGGCAGTTTATACATTTGTGCTTTAGTGAATGAAATAATTCATTTTCTATTTTGGGGTTTTTTAAAGTTTAAATTTATTTATTTTAATTGGAGGTTAATTACTTTACAATATTGTATTGGTTCTGCCACACATCAACATGAATCCGCCACAGGTGTACATGTGTTCCCCATCCAGAACCCCCCTCCCACCTCTCTCCCCATACCATCCATCCAGGTTAAAAAATATTTATTGAGATTCTGTAGACCCCATCCAGGATTCTCTGTAATTTTTAATCAGCAATGATAGAAGTGGATTGCCTGATATGGAAGACTTTATAATGTGGAGGAATTGCATAATGGAGATTGGAGGCAGAAATTGATAATGATGACAATTACAAGTTATCTGGGGGAAAAAAGCAAACAATTCAAAGATCTAGCATTGGAAAAAATTCTGAAAGTATTATTATTATGTGAGAGATATTAAAAATATAATTATATAATAAACATAGCATATTATGTGGGAACCCTGTGGGAACCCAGGTCTCTCACATTGCAGGCTGATTCTTTACCCTCTGAGCCACCAGAGAATCTCATAGCATAGTAAGCTTAGATATTTTAGAGGAAGATCAGCCAGAGTGTAATTAGACATAAGACATATTTAGAAGACAGCATGAGAACAAGGCTGGCAGGGTGTTGTAACTTGGAAAAAAGAGGGCAGGGAATTTATAGTGTATCAGCAAAAGGAGTCAGCTGAACTTCAGCTGCTTGGGGAATATGTGCTCAAAAATAGTCTCTTAAAATGCTCTTATGGCTTGAAAACCATTGGTTGGCATTTTGATTTAGCAAGAAAAGAGGGGAGGAACCCATTGGGAAGATGGCCTCATATGAGAATGACAGTAGAAATGTCCAGTTCCTCAGGTTTTCTTACACTGTTGATAATGCTTTATAACATGTACTCGTGCATCTTATATTATGTTTAATATTTATGGCCATCTCTATTGGCTTTGCTCTCTGTCCTCAACCTCAAAGTCTATTTCTTCTCTACAGCTCCTTCCTCTCACTGATCTAACCCCACCTCCCTCCACATTCCAAACTCCCTCTGAAATAACAAATGTACCAACCCAGCTGATATTTAGGTCAAGATTGGGTGCGATGTGGGTAGAGACATGAGAAGTGAGCAAATATATGAAAAGGCTTTTCCTTTGTGAGTGTGACATCTTACTTAAATTTGGAGTAAATGACAGAATTTTGTTAATTTTGATTGTTTAAAGTATTTGGTTCCTTCTAGCTGTAAAACACATAGGTCCTGGAAACATAATGTACATCATAGTGACTACAGTCAATAATTCATATTACATACTTACAAGTTGCTAAGAGAGTAGATTGTAAAAGTTCTTGTCACAAGGAACAATTGTAACTCTGTGGTGATTCATGGTCACTTTGTGGTGATCATCTTGTAGCACACACAATCATCAAATCATGATGTTGTATACTCAAAACAAATATAAAGTTATGTGTCAATTTTATCTCAATAAAAAAGAATAAAAATAAAATATGCAGTTCTTTACATGTAGATATGAATTCTACATAATTCAGTTTGCTTTCCTTGACATCTCATAAACTCTTAATAAGTTGTGTCATAATATTCTTCCTTCATATAATTTGCTTTTTAAATTTTTTTCCCTTTTAAAAATTTACAAATATAAGCCTTGAAAACAATTTTTATTAAAAGTACAATGAAACAGGTAGCATGTTAGCATGTTAGGTAGGGAAAAGGACAAGGTTCACTCCATTTTTATTTCTTGTGAAGGGAGAACTAGGTAAGTCCACACATAGTGAGATTGTTTAGGATGGTAGTGATTGTACTTTTCCTACAGATTACAAGTGGCCCAAATAAGATTTATATACAATCTCTCTGACTCCAAAGCCCCAAATTTTAATTTTGTCCCTCATCCCTCTTCCCAAATAGTCAATATTTATCTCACTGATTTATAATCAAGGTCCTTTCCACTTGTTTTCAACAGTTGGATTTGATCAATTGGTTTGGTTGTTTCTGACGGCAAGGGATCCTACTCTAACTTAAGTCTCCATTAAAAGCAACATGACTGCTAAACAATTTATTTTGACATCAATGTGTGTATGGACTCCTAGAGACTTACAAAAAACAAACAAACAAACAAAAAAAGATTGAACTTGGCACACAACCTCTTTAATCATACATCCACAACTTGATACTGCTTTATCCTTGTTTGTCCTATCCATAGCTATCTTGAGGGTCTGTTTGTAGGAAGAAAACACTGCTTAGGAGCTCCAGTATTTTTAATGCCACACCAGGTGCAGCCAGGTTGCCTAAAATACTTTATACCAGTTGACACATTCTCTGGAGACTCAAGTCTACCATAACATATTTTTAAAAGAACAACTAAAAGAAAAGAAGTCACATTATTTTGGAAAGCATTTCAGCTTTAAGAAGAGAGCTTCATCTCTCAAAGCACATGTATGCTCTGAATATCACTGATTTGTTTAGGAGGAAGATATTTACTATTTACTTCCTATGAAAAATACATTTTCAAAATGTTTTACAAAATGAAATTTTGAGCTACTATGAGACTCTGGATCAAGCATGCTGTCATTACTGCTAAAATTCCTGTGGCTTTCATGGTTAGCCTTTGGCATCCACCGTTATGGAAACTCTGAAATCCTTCTAATTTTGGAAAATATGGGCGGGATATTTTAGTCTATTTGTGCTAAGCAAGATTCTTGTCTTTATCAAAGTTTAAGCCTCAAAATATGTCCCTGCTATTTTGAAAGAACTTAGAACCCAGTGGAAGAAATAAATTAGGTTAGATTTTATACTATACATAAAGAAACAGCTTACTAATTGGCATTTTATCATTTTCCATATTTAAATTGGAAACTCAGATACTAGGAACTAAACCTTCCTGTATAGTAGTATATGAAATCTTCAAGGAAGAAAGGTTAAGAAATTTCTCAGGCACAGCTCCTATTTGATCCAGAGCCCACTTTAAAGTTTGCAGCAAATGCAATGGTCACATCCTTCACTTCAATGAAATGCACTGAGAGTAGAGTTTGCATTAAGACATTGGATTAGGGCTGAGCTACATGATAAATTGCAATCATCCAACTGACCACAATCATCCAATTCTTTATGAGAGTCGCAGTGAAATGTTACTTATCGTATCTTCTCATCAAGTGATAAAGGTTATTTCTTTATGCCTTGAACTGCTTGGCCATAAGACTTGCTTTAACCAATGGGACAGGAAAAAATATGACACAAAGGCTTGAAAGGTGATTTTACATTACATCATTCCCCTTGCTGCTCTTGGAAACCAGATACCATGTGACCACACACAAGAGAATATTGAGAAAATTAGAGAATAAGAAACCCAGTGGAGGAAAACTGAGGCATACCAGCAGACAGCCATTTTCAAAGTCTGGATGTTAAAACTGTTTAATTTTCTTCACCTTATATGAGNTATTGAGAAAATTAGAGAATAAGAAACCCAGTGGAGGAAAACTGAGGCATACCAGCAGACAGCCATTTTCAAAGTCTGGATGTTAAAACTGTTTAATTTTCTTCACCTTATATGAGTTAAAAAGACAGTCATAATATGCATAAAGTGTAAGAACTGCACATTGTTATGAGAAACCTGGACTAGACTTATGGGAAAATATGGTACACATTGGGATCAAGAAGTGGTCTTTGGACTTCCCTGGTGGTTATGTAGATAAGAATCCACTTCCCAATGCAGGGGTTTGATCCATGGTCCGGGAAGATCCCATATGCCATGAAACAACTAAGCCTGTGTGCCACAACTTCTGAAGCCCGTGCACCCAGAACCCAGGCTCCACAATAAGTGAAGCCTCTGCAATAAGAAGCCCTGTGCACCACAAGCAAGAGTGGCCCCCACGGGTGGCAACTAGAGAAAGCCCACGCAAAGCAATGAAGACCCAAGCACGGCCAAAAATAAATAAATAAGTAAAATTATTTTTAAAAAATGACATTTGTCATTGATAAGCCTTCACTTGTCATGTGACTCTTTTTATTCTTTTACAATAACACATCATGCTTTTTTAAAGCCTTATTTAATTTCCAAGAACACTGTGCATTCTATTTGTGTTTATATTTGCATCTGAATTGCATGTTTCATAAAGAAAAGGAAGATCAGGATTGCAAATGGTTTCTTTTCCTGTGATCACAAAAGCAGGCAGGAGATTGTTCAGGTTCTGACAGACTGTCTCTCTATGACCCTGTGTTTTGGNAAGCCCTGTGCACCACAAGCAAGAGTGGCCCCCACGGGTGGCAACTAGAGAAAGCCCACGCAAAGCAATGAAGACCCAAGCACGGCCAAAAATAAATAAATAAGTAAAATTATTTTTAAAAAATGACATTTGTCATTGATAAGCCTTCACTTGTCATGTGACTCTTTTTATTCTTTTACAATAACACATCATGCTTTTTTAAAGCCTTATTTAATTTCCAAGAACACTGTGCATTCTATTTGTGTTTATATTTGCATCTGAATTGCATGTTTCATAAAGAAAAGGAAGATCAGGATTGCAAATGGTTTCTTTTCCTGTGATCACAAAAGCAGGCAGGAGATTGTTCAGGTTCTGACAGACTGTCTCTCTATGAGCCTGTGTTTTGGGAAATATTTACAAAAGTGGCTGTCAAAGGTCATTTGCCTCACATCTTGTCACAGTGATTTGTAGGAAATATGGTATTTAAATAAATCAATATGCAATAAAGAAAATGATGAGCAATGTGATTCTTAAACAAGCTTATAAATAACAGGATAAAGATATCATATTTCAAAATGTAGAAGTGTTTTTACATCTCTGCAAAATAATGAATAGTGATACAAAATGAGACAGTAATAAGCTTTTCAGTAAGTGCTATGATGGTCTTCTTTCTATGTATAAACTATATATTTTAAATTACTGAGGATTAATAGTAAAGGAAGACAAAGTTTTTAGATCCAGAAAATATGATTATGATTTTACTTAACCTCCAGGGTTCTTAGTTTTTTCTTTACTTAAATATGGATTATACTACATTTTAATGTTAATATAAGAAGGTTTACTTTTATGTAGTAATTTCAAAGACACTGTGAGTACTTGATCTAAGTTAATTCATTGTACTTATTAAACACAAAAAGCATCAAAATCTTAGGGTGGAATAATGTCTCAAATATGATTAATAATGAATATATATTTCAAGTATAATTGGTTATCAGTCAAATGTATATTACAAGCAACACGGTGAAGACCTGAAGAAGAGTGTGCAGAATACTTTATATAAACAAGTCATAATTTAAAAACACGAGCTTCAGTTTAAAAACTATACTTCAGTTCTCCTTAAGGTAGACAATGGTTATTCTCTGCCTCAGGATCACAACCTGTCTGAGTTCATCTTCCAAGGAACTTGACACAGTTCAGCTTACATCCATCTGCAATGATAAAACTATCTTCTTTAGAGAGACCAAGAAAGATCATGGTATTTCATTTATTTCCTGCAAAAATACTAAACTTGTAGTAATTACTACATAGGCTTATATATGTCTAGGAAAAATCCAAACAGAAGCAATTAATCAAGGCACTGTAAACCTGAATCTGTAGTAATCATTTGATAAGTCTTTTATTTTATGAAGGTAATATTAGGAGAATTTAGTTCAGTTCAATTGCTCAGTTGTGTCCAGCTCTTTGTGACCCCATGAACTGCAGCATGCCAGGCCTTCCTGTCTGTCACCAACGCCTGGAGCCTACCCAAACTCATGTCCATTGAGTCGGTGATGCCATCCAACCATCTCATCCTCTGTCATCCTCTTCTCATGCCCTCAATCTTTCACAACATCAGAGTCTTTTCAAACGAGTCAGCTCTTCACATCAGGTGGCCAAAGAATTGGAGTTTCAGCTTCAACATCAGTCCTTCCAATGAANGAGGGCAGAAATTGCCCTCTTATTCATCTTTATATCCCCAGAAATAACACAGTACCTGGCTCATAACTGACATTCAAGAAATATATATTGAGTTAATGACTAGAGAAAAATGAATCAACAAGTGAATAAATTAATGGGAGGAGCAATTTACTAGAAAGTCAGGGTTTACTTTCATCCTTAGGTCTAAGAAAGGAGACAGAATTGTACTTAATTTTCCTGATAACTATGAATACTATTAAGTCTTAGTGCAAATAGGGGATCAGATCAAGAAAATTACTGTCTTGGTACACAGAGAGGGGTACACAGAGAGGGAAGAAAAGCTGGTGCCTGAACATTGGACTTGTCCACATAGAACAGTGTATTTGAATTTAATATAAGCTAAAAAAAAACTTCATACAATATCCATAATAAAGCAAGATAATGGACTCACCAAAATTATGAAGAAAATACTATTTTGTCTATTAAAATAATAGAATAAATTACCTGGGTCAAAGCTGACAATATGATACAAAATATACAGAATAAATGTTTAACAGCTATTTTTTTTTAGCAGCTTTATTCATAATTGCCAAAACTTAGAGTCAACCAAGATATCCTTCAGGAAGTGAATGGGTAAATAAACTGTGGTACATCCAGACAATGAAATATTATTCAGTGATAGTAAGAAATGAGTTACGAAGCCATGAAAAGACACGGAAGAAACTTGAATAAATAATATGATGTGAAAGAAGCCAATTTGAAAAAGCTGCATACTGTATGACATGACATTCTTGAAAAGGCAAAATGATAGAGACAGGACAAAGATCACTGACTGCCAGAGACTGAGGCGAAGGGTTAAAAGTGGAACATGGAGGATTTTGAGGGCAGAGGAAATGCTCTGTGATACTATAATGGTAAATACGTGTTATTATACATTTGTTCGGATCCCTAAAACAGATAACACCAGAGTGAACCCTAAAGCAAACTGTGGACTCTGGGTGATTATGATGTGTTAATGTAAGTTCATCAGTTGTAGCAAACGTTCACTCTTATGGAGAATGTGAATGGGGAGACTACGGGTTGGGTAGAAGCAGTGGGTATATGGGAAATCTCTGTAGGTCCTCTCAATGTTGCTGTGAACCTAAAACTGCTATAAAATGAAGTATTAAGTATATATTAAAGTCATCTTTTCCAATAAGTGCAATGAATCTAGTGAAGTAAGAGCTAGAAACTAGCCTTGTTTAAACACCAATTTAAAGCCTGCTTTGCCAAGTCATATATTTCTACAGTGTCTGACTTCTTATTTCTTTTAGAATAAAATTCTGTCTTCACCACGGTCTCTAAAAGCGTCCAAGATGTGGTCCCTTCTTGCTTCCCTCTGTCCTCACTTTTCCCCTCCCTGCTCTCCTGGCCTTCTCTTCCTTGACCACCTTCTGCTCTTGCCTGTCTCAGGAGCCGCACACACGCTCTCTTCCTGCTGTGCTCTGCCCTACACTTTTACACACTGACCATCTTTTCTACTTCAGCTCAAATGACCCCTCCCCAGGGACACCCTCCCTGGCCACCTTATCTCAAATGGAACCACACCACGTTGCTCTTTCTTACATCATTCCAGCTCCTTGATTGCAGGCATCACACTTGGTAATTATTATGCTTATTTATTCCTTTGTTTTCAAGATTTTAACTTTTATTCGTTTGTGTTTTGCCTGTCTCCTGCTAGAAAAGAAGTACCACCTCAGCCTGAGATAGCTAGCATGTACTGAATCCAAGTTTAAAGGCAGAGGTCTTCATGACCCTGTGCTGGGGGGGCGTCCCTGGAAAGGGATCAGGGAAGGTGTACAAAGAAAGGAAAGATGCTTGACTCAATATTCTCTCTTTAGTCCACTGAGTGGCCCAGGTCTAAGAGAGGCCATTCCTCAGGGATCCATTATTAGGGATTCACTATTTTTTTCCTCTTTGAGTATAAAACGGTTGTCTCCCAATCCATCATACGCGTCCTAATGTGTCATTTTCAGACATTCAAATTCGAATGACTTTTCAGGAATGCTTCATGTGCAAACCTAGGAGACCACCCTTAGGGGCGACAAAATGCCTGCCTTTCAGGCACTTAGCACAACGGGGGGTGATTTCTTGCCTTCTTTACTAGTGTTTCATCTTGAGTCCCCATTCTGCTGCTCCTGGATCCTGTGTCCTGCCATTTCTGTGAGCTGCAGAGAGAATTTCTGAGCCAGCCCCTTCTAATAGGAAACACACCTTCCTGTCTTGGGCCCCAGCAGAGGAGGCACTCCCAGCTGAACAAAAATACATGCATCGTTGTGCTTTCTAACAAAGACTGCTTTTTAACCCTTTCACTGTCATTTGAGCCACCATAAGAAAAAAGAAAAGCAACAGAGGGAAAAATCATCTCTCATAAAAATGATGGCAACAAATTTAAGACTCAGAAGACAGGAAGAACTAATGCGAACTTAAAGCAATGATTTCCAATTGTCCAGATAGCTGTCTATGTTCCTTAGTTTTAAAATCCTTAGATTTTAAATATTGTGGTAAAGTACACATAACGTAAAATTTACCGTGTTAACCATTTTAAGCATACAGTTCAGTGACGTACTTAGTACAGTCACATGGTAGTGCTACCATCACCACTGTCCATTTTGATTTTTTCATCCTCATAAATGGAAACTCTGTACTCACTACACAGTAACTCCCATTCCTTCTCCTGAGTCCCTGGCAACCAGCATTCTGTTTTCTGTCACTATGGATTTGACTGCTCTAGGTATCTCATATAAGTGGAATCACATAGCACTTCTGTGTGTGTGACTGTTTATTTCACTTACCATAATGCCCTCAAGTATCTTCCATGTTGTAGCATATGTCTGAATTTCCTTCCCTTTTAAGGCTGGATAACATTCCATTGTAAGTGTATACCACATGCTCATCCATTCATCCATCAGTGGGCACTTGGATTGCTTCCGCCTTTTGACTATTGAAAATCATGCTACTATGAACAAGGGTGTACAAATATCTGTTCGAGTCCCAGCTTTCAAATTTTTTTGATATATACCCAGAAGTGGAATTACTGGATCACATAGTAATTCTATTTTAAAATTTTGAAGAACTTGCTTTTCTATTATCATCTGAACCATTTTATATTTTCATCAACATCACACAAAAGTGTCAATTTCTCCACACATTTGTCAAAATGTGATTTTCTTTTTCTCTTCCTTCCCTTCCTTTTTTGATAGTACCATCTTCATGGTATCTCACTATAGTTTTGATTTGCATTTCCCTAATGATTAGTGAGCCGCTTCTCTTGTACTTGTTAGCCACTTAGATGTCTGCTTTGGAGAAATGTTTATTCAAGATCTTTGTCCACTTTTTATTCAGGTTTTTTTGTATTGTTTTTGAGTTATAGGAGTTCTTTGTATATTCTGAATATAAACCCTTTATCAAGCATATGATTTGTAGCTATTTCCTCATTTCATGGTTTGTCTTTTCACTCTAGGTGGTATCCTTCAAAGCACAACAATTTTAAATTTTGATGAAATCCAATGTATCTATATTTTCCTTTTTGTTGCTTGTACTTTTGGAGTCATTTCCAAAAAGTCATTGCCAATTTCATGTTTTCTTCAAAGAGTCATATAGTTTCAGCATTTAAGTTTAAATTTTGATCTATTTTGATCTGACTTTTGTATATGGTATAGAGTAAGGATCCAACTTCATTGTTTTTCATGTAGATATGCCGTAATGAAATTTGTCTTCCCTATCGACTACATTTATATTTTCCAATTGATTCTTATTGGCTAATAGGAAATCTATTTTTTTCCCCATAGGTGACTATATAGCTGAGTTCTCTTATTAGTTTGAATTTTTCAGTTGAATGTCCTAGAATTTTTACGTAGACAGAAATATTATTTGCAAATATCTCATGAGATTTGAGAAACATTTGTTTTTAACCATGTCTTACTGAGAAGATGGAGTTTCCTATTTTCAATAAAGAGAGGTTGTGATTAAAGTCAAAGATATATCTGTTTGAATTGTGTATCAGTTACTCTGGCACATCACAGCTCCTCTCTCTAAATATACTTCTAGCACCTGCCCTACTCAAAGTGCAGTCTCCAGACCAGCAGCTGCAGCATCACCTGGGAGCTAGTTAGAAATGCAAATCTTTGGGCTCCACCCCAGATCTCCTGAATCAGAATACGCATTTAAAATCCCTGCATAATTTGCATGCATGCTAAGATTTGATAGTAGTGCTTTAGAGATTAATGAAATAGCATCTCTTCCTTTCCTTTCAAGCTTTTCTTCCATTTCTCAACTGCAAGTCATTAGGTACTATAAATTCTAGAAAAAGGTCTTTTCGGAAAGGGCAATATATCAACATATCTTTGACACGGACACCAAGAATAATCTCTTCAGTAAATGGTGCTGGGAAATTGGATATCTACATGCAAAAGGATGAAACGGGACCCCTATTTTATACTATACCCAAACATTAACTTGAAATGGGTTAAAGACTTAAAGTATAATACCTGAAACCATAAAAGGCCCTAAAGAAAAATAGGAAAAAGCTTCTTGACATTGGTCTTGGCAATGATTTGTTTGAATCTAACATGAAAAGCACAGCAACAAAAGCAAAAATAAACAAGTGGGACTACATCAAACAAAAACCCTTCTGTACAGCAGAGGAAACAGTCAACAAAATAAGAAGGCAATCCATGGAATGAGAGGAAACATTTCCTAACCATTTATCTGATAAGGAGTTAGTATTCAAAATATATCAGGTACTCATAAAATTCAATGGCAAAAAATCCCAAATAAGTTTATTTAAAAGCGGACAAAGAAACTGAACAGACATTGCTGCAAAGTAGATATGCAAATGACCAACACGTAACATGAAAAGGCACTCAACATCGTTAATCATCAGGAAAATGCAAATCAAAATTAGAAGGCAATAGTGATATTGGAGAATCCCAGGAATGGGGGAGCCTGGTGGGCTGCCGTCTATGAGGTCGCAGAGAGTCGGACACGCCTGAAGTGACTTAGCAGTGATATTTTCTTTTTTTGTGATATTTTTGAGGCAGTGCTGGCCTCATAAAATGAGTTCAAAAATACTCCTTCCTATTCAATTTTTCCTTGGAATAATTTGAGGAGAGTTGCCAACTCTTCTCTAAATATTTGGTTCTGGACTTTTGTTTACTGAGAGTTTTTAAATTACTGACTCAACTTCATTACTGGTAATTGGTCTGTTCATATTTTCTACTTCTTCCTGAATCAGTCTCTGGAGATTGTGCCTTTAAAAATTGGTCCATTTTCCCTTAGGTTGTCTATTTTGTTGGCCTGCAGTGGTTCATAAGCCCTATATTACAAACCCACAGCTAACACTCTCTAGGGTATAAACCATTATTGATCTTACATCTGGGTCTCTCTCCTAGAGTATCCACAACGTTTATTTCAGAAAAACTGAATTTTGAATTATAAAAATACATTAACCAAAAATGGGTGAACATATGTGCTTTTTTGACAACTAAATGTAGTCCCGGAATCCCACCGATATCATGGAAGGGAGGGAACAGACAGTCTCCAGAGAGAATCTGAAAGTGTATTAAGTGGCCGTGTCCTCAGGGTTAAGACTTATATTCAAGAACCTGCTTGGTGGTCTCAAGGACAGCGGAGGTAATTCTCCCTCTTCAAGTTCTGGCTTGTTTTCCCTTCCCCTGTCCTTTTGTCCAGCGTTCGCCTGGCCCCCGAGTCCAGTGGCTCAATCTACCCTCTCCTGGAGGCCCCCACGGGAGTGTCAGATGCCGGGAGAAGACTAGAGTCCTGAACAATGATGTCTTCTAAGGGAACTGAACCTGCAAAATAATCAGGCTTTCATCTTCCTGGATGAAGAATCCTGTACTTTTCTCTCTTAGGCTCTTATATCCAAAAAATTGCCTGACCCGGGGCGGAGGGGAGTGGGGGAAGCCGAAGGAGGGGAAAAAAGAGTGCGTAATATGGCATAAACATTCAGCTGGTGGCAGCAGTCGAGTGAAGGTCCCTGTTATACTTGCAGAAGGAGCGGCTGGTGAGGGGGTGTTTGAGGATCAGTTTTGGAAAGGGTCACTTCAAAGTTTAGTCTCTAGAGTCAGACTTGCAAGTAAGTTTAGAAAATATCCATCACCAACCAAACAGGAAACCTCTAAAATCTGTTTACTCCCTGGGGCTGTCCTCTCTGAGCCATACCTGACCATTCATTCATTCATTCAACATATTCAAGTGCCTGCTAGCACCAGATACACATCCAGGCCTGCATCCTTTGGCTCAGCTCCTAAATCTGTGAGTTCAGGCAGATGTTGAGTTTCTGGGGCTGCTGGTCATCAACTTATAAAAGCCTGGTTAAAAAAAAAAAGAACACCCCATTTCCCAAGCTTCCTGCTCTGAGGTAATTAAATACATATCACTTGAGGAGAATCAAAACCTGCTTCGTTTTGTGTTGATAAGAGCTAGCTAGTGGTAAGTACTTGTTTTGTTGTACAAGTGCTTTTTAATTCTGCATTTAAATTCTGAGAGTCCCATAGATACTATCACTTGGAAACATGACTCTAAAAATAACAAATTATAAAGAAATTATAGCACAATAAGTTTTTTCATCACTTTTTACGGTTGCAATCAAGTTGACAAATAAAAAAACTGCTTGAGCATTAAAAAAAAAATCCTGTAATTAGTCCTCTTGTTTTCCATCTTCTTGAAACAGGATGAGCATTGCTGTGCATGTTGTTTAACTATCAAGGAACACGTGAGAGGAGTGGTATCTTCTAGCCAAATAACCTTTATTTAAAAAAAAATCTTCATGATGGACGAGTGCCTCCTTGAAATAACTTTCAGCAGTGTTTTATGAAACTTTCTTAAACATAATTTAATCAAATACACGCCTTAAAGGTGCCTCGTCAGCTCTTCCCTATTCATCTCTGTCATCACCAGAAATGCATTGTGGGTGGGCCTGGTCATCTTCCCAGTGGGACTGATCCCAATCCACCCTCCTTTGCCTTAACACCCCATTGTGTCTCTTCCATTCATTAATTTATTTTCCTTAAACTTTAATAAAAACAGATTTAGATAATCAACAAGAATAGTTAATAGTCTAGGAGGACATCTACTCACCATAATTTCCAGGATTATAAAAAAACAATTTATTTTTAGTTTATTAGGTAAACATTACCAGAGCAGTGACATTATTTAATGTCTGCGATCGATGACATCAGACTTTTGGAAGGCCCATGGTCACAGTCTAATTTGAAAGTTACAGTTAGAATCTGATGAAATCACAGTGGGTGTTGCAAGAGGCACCCTTACTGAAATTTGAAGATTATTTTGAAACTGCTTAGTATATTCTTTTAAATATATATTCCTGTGTACTGCTCATGAATTATAATTAGCATGGATGTTCTTTCATACCATAAGTATTGTCAATGGCTTTTGTAAATACACATTTACTTCATAATTGCTCCATGTAACTGAATGCCAGCCACGTACATGATCACTTTAACCACCTTACAACTCTGCCAAAGACTAAATTACAAAGGGAAAGGTGGGATTCTTTTCAACCAACTCTGTACTCCTCCGTCAAGTACATTGCACTGTGGGATGTTTACAATTCCAAGTTGTTCATTTCAATTTCTGTTTGATCTGTGTACATTGTATTCAGTTAATCTTCCTCTCTCTCCCTCCTTCTCTCTCTCTCTCTTCCTTTCTTCCTCCTTCTCTTCCTTTCTTCCTCACTCTCTTCCTTTCTTCCTCACTCTCTCTCCTCTTTCCTTTTTTCTCTTTCTCTCCTGACCTCTAAATGTCAGGTACTGTTCTATATTCTAAGAATATGCAGAAGTGTCAGAAAACAGCTTCTCAGAAGACGTCAGTTCAAATCCAGTTAATCAATGTCCTCAGTTTGGAACAACTCAAAATGAGCCATATATTATTGAGGGGGAGCTGGCAACCAATCTTGTGAATAAATTTATATGCATCACAACTTCTGTGTAGCGTTTCTAGGCAGGAATTTCACGTAATTGTGGGTGATCACTATTGGAAATTTATTTGAAAAGAAGAAACATTTTTGCCTTTTTTCATCTAAAGAGATGACGTGTTTTGAAATGTTGTGCAAACCCTGACATGCTACAGAATGTAAAACATTTCTGTTGCTCTTATTCATCAACACTGAGATGCTCTGATTTTTTCTATTTCTTCTGACTCTTGCTGATTTTTTTTTCAAAGACCAATATAGAGACCTCATTGTTTTGGAAAGTAGCATATAGATGAAAGTAATCTTCACTGATAGAACCTGGCCATGGTGAGACCTGAACTTTTCCCTCTCATTCCTTCTTTGGATAGTTATAGTCTCAATCCTGTAAACTTTCTTCAAAGATGCTATTTAAAGGGAAACTACAACCGCTTGGCTCAAACCATCCCTGTGAAATAGACACTGGCAATTCTATAGTATTTGGTTTCAATTACACAAAAATAAACACAAATTATATCCATTTAACCTTTATTTTAAATCATCTGCTGAGATTCTAGTCTTCCTGAAACTTAATTGTATATCCGGTAACAATCCAAGTTAGAAAGATTATAGGTATAATGTAGGGCAGGGCAATAAAATGAATGAGGAACATTTTCTATAACTGTCAATGGAAACAAAATCTTTAGAAACAACTAAATGACTTTGGCCAAGTTAAACCTTGGCCAAACCAACTGGAGTTGATTGGTGATCTATTTATGCAGCTAGCTCTCCACATCAAGTGTCTGTTATGTATTTGACTCTTGACTATTGAATGACAATGTCCTTCAATCACCTGTTTAGCTACCCTGGTGATCTACCTATCTACCTTGTTTCCTGGCATTGTAGGGTATTTTTTTTGTATGTATCTTTTAGGATGTAGGTTTGGCTGCAACTGACAGAGACTCAAAGTAACAGTGGCTTAAATGAAGATAGAAAGTCCAAGGTGGTTAAAAACTGTCTTCCACTAAGTCATCAGTGGCCCCTTCTCCTTCTGCGGAGTCCAGCGTGACTTCGGCCCTGTCTGTATTCCAGCCAACATGGAGGAGGAAGGTGAAGGGACTGCCATATCCCTTTAAGGGCACAACCTGGAAGCCACATGCATCACAACTGCTTGTATCCTCTCACTCTAAGTAGACCGTATAGTCTGCCAGTGACCATCTGGCTACAAAGGACACATAAAATGTTGTCTATATTTTGGTTGGCTAAGTGCTCAGCTAAATAATCAAGTCCTACTAAGACAGAAGAAGGGGAGAATCAATATTAGGGAGCAACTAGTGGTTTTTTTTTTTTACTAAATATCATATTAAATACTCACCCATCCTCAAGATCAGTGCTATATACCAATAGTTCTTAAAAATATGGCTCTCAACAAGCAGTATCAGCATCACCTGGGAACTTAGCAAAAATTCAAAACCTTGTAGCCCATCTTCCCCAAACTTCTAAACTGGAAGCTCAGATAGAACCCAGCAGTGTGGGTTTTAACTGGCTCTCCAAGGTGATTCTGATGCCAACCACTGGACCAGTGTATGCTGTTTTTCAAAAGCTACGTGGGAGGCCAGGCGTTAGAGGAGGAGGTGAGTTGGGAAGGAAAGACTCAGCAGTGGTCAGCTTCCAATCCTTGACTGCTCTGATCCTTATGAAGTCACCTCTTGTAAATCCCTTATCTTGAGGCTGTGTTGAGGGACCCGCAGCCATGGCCTTGCTGTATGGTGGGAAGGCTATGGAATGACAGGTGGTCTTTCTGAGCTGCGCACTTAACCTTTTTTGACCTGCTTTTCTCCTACATAAAATGAGCTGGGGGATGAAGACGGAGAGCAAATGACCTTGATGATCTCTTCCAGCTCTGCCACCTCATGGTTCTGTGCATTGCTCTGCTGGCTGCTGGAGTCACAGTTTTGTCCTTTTCCATCAACAGCTCAGATGGTACAGTGTGAGACTTAAAAACAAGGACCGGGCAGGTTTGGGTTTGAATCAAGCACCTCTGCTTGCTAGTTGTCTGATTTTGTGCGTGTCGCTTAGCCTCTCTGGCTCTCAGTTGCCTCTCTTGTAAAGTGAGGGTAATAAAGTTAACTCATCAGACTGCTTTAAGGATTAAACACTATGTGTGTATGTATGTAGGGGACTTCCCAGTTGGCACTAGTGGTAAAGAACCCATCTGTCAAAGCAGGAAGTGTGGGTTTGATCCCTGGGTTGGGAAAATCCCCTGGAGGAGGGCATGGCAACCCACTCTAGTATTCTTGCCTGGAGAATCCCATGGACAGAGGAGCCTGGTGGCCTGGGTGGGCTACAGTCCATAGGGTCACAAAATTGGACGTGATTGAATGACTTAGCATGGCATGGCGCTGTGTGTAAAACCCACAGCATCAGGCCTGGTATGAAGTAAACGCTAAATAAACGGCTGCCAGTGCCCTGGTATAAATTGCACTTCATTGAGATACATATAGGTGGAACAATTTCTTTTTCCCAGGAGAAAATCTCTTTCTTATGATTATTTTTCTTTTTTGCGGACTTACACACTTTCGAAAAGAGAGACCGAGGTGATACATAATCTTCTGGAAATCTGAAGACTTCTTTACGAAGAAAAAGACACAACCTCCTTGGTAAAACCCTATACGTTGTACATCTAGAGATCTCTCATAGATCCAGTCTCCCTTGAACTTTCCATAAAGGGGAAAGCAACTTCATTCCCATTTTACAGATAAGGAAACAAAATCTTGGGAAGACTAGGTGGGTGTAGTAAGAAGGTTATTCAGAAAGTTGATAGGGAGCCTATATTCAAATACTCATGTCTGAGTATTATCACTTTGCAGAAACCAAGGTTTAACTATATTGTAAAAAAAAAAACCAAAAAAAACAACTGTTATTTTCTGTTTCTCCCCATAGCCTTTAGACTCATTGCATCTCCCAGTCCTCACATTATCTTTGGATTCCTAGCACTTCATTTGGCACCTGGCATGAAACAGGTGCCAAACAAAAGGCTGTTGAATGACAAAAATGAATGAAAGAAATGAAGCTCTTGGACTGTGCATTCCATGCAAGACTTTTTTTTTGCAAGTGTTTGGAATCATGGCACATGCTTTATAGATGGAAAGGCTTTCTCTGCTACCCTGGAAACATGGCTCAGTCTGCCCCCGACCAGTCCATCGCTTGCCAGCATGGATGGGTGGATGTGGTCAGGTCAGGTCAGGTCAGGTCAGGATGTGGTCAGGATCTAATTCTCCACCTATCTTTCCTCTTCCTCCTTCCCATTGGAACTCACCAGCCTCAGGCTTCCTTCATGGTCCTTGGGTTATTTTTGTAGGTGTTCTGCAGAGCAGATGTTCCTGAGTGGGCATCTGCCTTCTCTTACTGTAATATCTTTTATCCGAACAGCCAAGTATGTTGCTGATGTCCCTTGGCTCCAAAGCTGGGGGAAGGGGAAAGGCAGAGTGCATGCAATGGGAGAAGCTGCCTCTCTGACGTCATAGCTCCCCTCACACCCTCTCAGACTCCCCCCACCCACTGTCAACAGTGGCGTCTGTCAGCTGGTGGCCAGACACTTGAACAGACTTTGCCAATTAGAGAAGTCACACCTCTTAGTTGACAGGTGCACTATTGTGCCTGGGCCCCCAGCAGGGAGCCATATGGCTTTCAGGAGAAAGAGCTTCCAGAAAGGAACAAGGGAGTTCCCCCAAGGGCTACTGCTATCACAGGAGAGGGCCCTCTGAATGCTTCTCTCGGGTGAGGATGCAGGATGCACTGTAGTTTGTCGAGGCTGTAATTTGGAGGTATTGTTGCTCCATCTCCAGTCATCTTTCATTCCGAGGGAGGTTACACTGAATTTGTCTCGGCAGAATTAAAACCATTCTGTGGTTCTGTTGTTATTCCCCCCACCCCCATCCCCTACATCCACCTCTTTGCGTGGCTGTGAGTTTAGCCATTCAATACTGGGTAAACGAAATGGGAAATACAGTAATGACTTCTTACAGTTGTGGAGAGTTTTATAAAGCCCCCTCCCCTCCCCAGGGTAAGTCTGAATGAATCAGGTAGAGTAAGCACAGCATTTTCATTTTAAGGTTAGCGACACTGGGTTCCAGGAGGATTCAGTAATTGGTCTATCACCAGGTGGCGAAGAAAGAAAGCTGGCCCGAGAGTCTGGATTTCATTCCTGCTAGTTCACTGGCTGGTGGCAAACCTGGATCACTCACTTACCTTTTTGGCATCAACTTTCTCAGCTGCAGTTCAAGGGAATAAATATCCCTGAGGTCTTGTTGGATTCCAAGAGTCTTTATTTCGGAGGCTACTGAGTTTATAAGTGACCTGAATGAGATTAAACCATGTAGTTATGTCCTGCCACAGAAATCTATCATTAAGGGAGTTTATTTCCCCCCCCCTTAATTTTAATGATGGAAAATTTCAAACACACAGAAGTAGAGAGAATAGTATAATGAATCTTCATATGCTGTAAACTAGCTTCAACATTTTGCCCATCTTGTTTCCTGTAGCCTTAAAAAAAAAAACTGCTATATTTTAAGAGTAAAGCCCAAATATCAAAATTATTTCACCAGTATAAATTTTAGTATACATCTCTAACCTATTGAGCTGTTTTTTTAAAAAATAAAGCCACTGTGCTCTTATCATGTCTAACAAATTCACCCACACCTTAATAACTAATTTAATTAATAAAATAAAAATCACCATGCTATCCTATTCAGATTTGCTTATTGCCTCAAAGATTGTGTGTGTGTGTGTGTGTGTGTGTGTGTGTAGTTGGTTAATTCAAATCCAGTTGCAGAGAAGTTCCACACATTATATTTGGTTGTTGTTGTTGTTTAGTTTCTGAACCGTGTCTGACTCTTTGTGACTCCATGCATTACAGCTCGCCAGGCTCCTCTGTCCAGGGAATTCTCCAGGCAAGAATATTGGAGTGGGTTGCCATTTCCTTCTCCAGGGGATCTTCCCGACCCAGGGATCCAACCTGCATCTCCTGCATAGGCAGGCGGATGCTTTACCACTCAGCCACCAAGGAAGTCATAGTTGGTTGTTAAGATTCCCTCTAAATCTCTATCGTCTCATCCCTCCTTCTTTTTTCTTCTTCTTACGCTATGCTTTGTGGGAGAAAGCAAGTCATTTGCCTGAAGAGCGTCCTATATTCTGGATTCATCTAATTGCTTCTCTGTGGTGTCATTTAACTTATACCTCTTCTTCTGTGTTTCCTGCAAGTGACTAGTTCAGTCCAGAGGCTTGATCAGATCCCTTACGCAATTTTTTAATGTCTAGGTGGTACGAGATACTTCCTATTGCATGTAAGGTCTGATTGGTTCTCTCTTTGTGTGTGTGAGACTGGAATCTATTAGAGGATTCAGATATCAAAGGCAGGCCTCCATGAAGTCATTTTTAATCTGCATTTTTCTTTCTGTCGTATTTAGAAAAATGTATCTGCTTTTATCCTGTTTTTTTTTTTTTTTAACAATTTTAAGCTTTTTCCTATTTCCCATGGCAGATACTCATTTTCTTTCTCTCCTACCACTAACATAGTAAAGAAAAATGGAAAGCAAAATTCTTAAGAAACAAAAACAAAAGGCCTTCAAATGTATACCCAGACATTTGATTTGATGTAAGGACAACCTGCTGCTCATTACAACAGTTATTGACACAAGTGAATTTCACAAAGCTGTTTTGTAAGCCTGAAGGTGGAAATTTTTAAAAGTTATTGAGGATTTATATTTATATTTAAGTAAATTATGTGAATGAAGGGCCTGAAGAAAATAATAAATAGCACATTGCTGTTAGGAATGCAGCTAAGGATGTTTTATTTATTTATTTCACTAAGGGTGTTTGAAATGTCCTTTTGCTCAGCAGGCATGCTTCAGCTTTTGTTTCCTCTCCATGCCGGATAGAAGCGTTTCTGGGGGGCAATGATCTGGAGGTGGGCAGTGCAGCTGGACTGGGGGGCACTTCTCACTGGGGACCCTGGCTGGGAATCACGTGCTTTCAAGTGGCACAAAATGGCGCTGGAGTGGCATCTATTACTTGCACATTGTCATTATATGAACTTAGATCAAGCCCACCGATAAACTTTACAAGGCACATGCTGTTATGGAGAAAGCAGCAGGAACCTGTCAGTTACTTTGAATTCTCTGTAATTTCAGTGCGTCTTACACACATTTGTTTGAACCCGTATGTTCACTGCCCTGTGGAAAGGCAACATGCTTTTTAAAGGAAGTCTATTACAATAATAGATAGTTGAAGTTGGTTTTTAAAATACAATCCTGTCCTTTTTGCTGTCCTGACAGACTGGTTCCCTGCCTATCGGCCCTTTCTTTACTCCCTTCTTCCTTTCTTCTTTGCTTTTAAGTCCTAGCTCTGCCCCTTGCAACTAGCGTGTGATGCTGTGTGAACACAGAACTCTCAATCGAGGAACCTCGGTTGTCTCTTCCTTACAGAGGTGTTAACAATACCTACCTGGGGATTAATTGGTAGGATTAAGGAGATGGACTATTTTTGAAGACCCAGTAAATTGAGAAACACTATCCATTCGAATGGCGTTGCTCCCGCCTCTTATTCTGACAAAACGTTGGCGTTTAAAGCCCTTTGGTGGCTCCCTCTCACTCTTGATGTAGAGCAGACTCTTCAAAGGACTTTCAAGGTCTGCAGGTTCCAGCCTGTCTTTCCTCTGCACCTTGCTCTCTCTCAGTCCAAACCTCCAGACATCCTGAATTTCATTTAGATGCTTTGTCCTCTTCCTGCCTTTGCACATGTTGTTTCCTTGGCTTGAAGCATTATCCCTCATCTCCTCCTCTTTGCTTGGCCAAAGTTCATTTCTGCTTAGATGTTGCCTCATCTGTGATGCTTTCCCAAATCTCCAAAAACCATAGGGTACTATCAGAGCACACTTATCACGCATATTGTCATTCTTTGTTTACTTGTTCCTTTCTCCCGTAAAACTGTGACTTTTTGGAAGGCAGGAATCATTGCTAAGGTGTTTATCTTTGCAGCTTAATTTCTTAGCTCAGGGTATAGCACATAGATGGTGCTCAATTTATTTGTTGTGTGGATGAATAGAGCACTAAGTTCTGACCCTATCTTCCTTTTGGAAAATTGATGTCTTTCTTCTCCAGCTTGTTTTTCCTGCTTTAGAATTACCACCCCCAATGAGCACAGCCCTGTCTCCTACTGTGGACAGTTTGCCCCTCATTACATCTGGTCTGTTCTCTATTTTGGGTGTGTATGTTGTTATCATTCTGAATTGTAAGTATAGGTAGATCAGGAATTCCAGCCCTATTTTATTAGCTATCTACTGCTCTGTAGCTAATTACCCCTAAATTTAGCAGCTTACTTTGACAAGCATCTCACACAGCTTGCTAGGGTTAGGGATCTAGGAGCAGCTTAGCTAGGTAATTCTGGCAGTCAAGGTGTAGACCAGGACTGCAGTAATCTGAAGGCTTGACTGGGGCTGGAGGATCTGTTCCCGAGATGGCACAGCCACGTGGCTGTTGGCTGGAGGCCTCCCATTCCTCCCCGTGTTTACGGCTCCGTAAAGCTTCGCGGGCACCCCCACAGCAAGGCATGTTGCTTCCCTCAGAGAGAGGGACCCAGAGGCAGACTGTGAAGGAAGCAGCAGTGCCCTGTGACTGGGTCTTCAAAGTCTCGCACTGTTACTTTTTTTCTTGCAAGTTCTTTTTTCTTTTTATTATTATTATTATTTTTTTTCTGTTTGAAACGAGTCACCAGGTCCAGCCCACACTCAAGAGGAAGTGAACTGTGGTCTGAGAATATGCTCTGCATGGCTTTCGTCCTCTGAAAGTTAAGACTCTTTTAATGGCCCATTACGTGCTCAAATCTGTAACTCTTCCTGTGTGCTTGAAAAGACAGCTGTTGGGTTCAGTGTTCTATATGTGTTTCCCGATCGCTTGTTCAAATCTACATGCTTACTAATTTTCTTTTGTCTGTTTGATCAATTGATTACTCTGAGAACCATGTTAAAAATCTCCTACCATGAGTGTAAATTTGTGTATTTTTCCATGTAATTCTATCAACTCTGCTGCTGCTGCTGCTAAGTTGCTTCAGTCGTGTCCGACTCTGTGCGACCCCATAGACGGCAACCCACCAGGCTCCCCCGTCCCTGGGATTCTCCAGGCAAGAACACTGGAGTGGGTTGCCATTTCCTTCTCCAATGCATGAAAGTGAAAAGTGAAAGTGAAGTCGCTCAGACGTGTCCAACCCTCAGTGACCCCATGGACTGCAGCCTTCCAGGCTCCTCCGTCTATTGGATTTTCCAGGCAACTCTGGGGGGTATATTTTAAGATAATACTATTAGGAGTACCAACACTTAGAATTGCTGTATTTTCCAAGTGAATTTAACCTTTTTCATGTACAGTGATTCTCTTCATGTCCAGTCATGGTTTTTGCCTATTTTTGCCTTAGATTTTTGAAGTCTATTTTGGTGACATTAAAAGCAGTTTTCTTTTGATTAGCATTTGCCTGGCATGAATCTTTCATTCAAGTTTTTTTTTTTTTTTTTGCATTCTTATATTTTAGAGGTATCTCTTGTTAGAAATATATAGGTGGATTAAAAAAATCAAGTCTGACTTAACTTCCTTTATTGAAACATTCAATTTAATATTATAATTATTGATATATTTGGATTTATTATAAATCTTATTTTGTACTTTATGATGTCTCACTTTTTCTGTGTCTCCTTTTCCTCCCTTCTTGTCTTCTTTTATATTGATTATTTTTTCTCATTACATTTTTTCCTCTGTGAATTTGGAAGCTACTAAACATTATATTTCTATTATTTTGGCACTTAATCTGGAAATTTTGCCACATATATTTAGCTAATCAAATTTAGCATTCTGCAGTTTCAGTGATAGATTCGAGGTGCCTGTTTCTTTTTAATTATTCTGCTTGGGTTTCCCTGGGCTTCTTGAATAAGCAGTATCTTTCATTAGTTCTGAAATCTTCAGTCATTATCTCATCACATTCTGCCTCTACTCAACCACTCTCTCTTTCGCTCTCTTTCTGATAAGATGTGTGTTAGGCACTGTCCTCACTATTGTTTCTGACTCAGTTTTTCTACTGCTTCCCCCACCCCTTTGTACCTCTTTGCTTCATTCTAGATAGTTCGTTCAGCTTCTGGTTCTCTAATTCTCCTGCTATGACTTTTCTGCTGTAAACCTATCCATTGGGTTTATAATTTCAGTTATAAACTTTTCATTTTTAGAAATCTATTTATTTTTCTAACTATCTCCTTGGTTATTTTAATAGCCTCTTGCTTCAGTTTCAGCTCAGGGATTTTCAGGCTACCTGGTAGTGTGATTTGGGGTTAAAAATTTTTAGATGAGAACAGAGTGTAGTATGAATTAGCAGGGATTATTCCTCCATTGTACTCAGTGCTAAGTTTGAGACAGGTACTTTTCCTCTCAGTGTCCTGTACCAGAGTGAGTATATTTCTGGTTTAGCCAGTCACTGCAGCCTTCTAGGCCACAAAAACTGGAGATTAGTCTGACTGGCTTAGCAGAAAACAAAAAACAAACAAACAAAAAAACCGAAAGAGAGAAAAGATTAACTGTCAAAATACTTTACAAACAGAAAAAATACACCAACTAATTTAAGCTATTAACAAGGNTCTTTTTTCTTCTTCTTACGCTATGCTTTGTGGGAGAAAGCAAGTCATTTGCCTGAAGAGCGTCCTATATTCTGGATTCATCTAATTGCTTCTCTGTGGTGTCATTTAACTTATACCTCTTCTTCTGTGTTTCCTGCAAGTGACTAGTTCAGTCCAGAGGCTTGATCAGATCCCTTACGCAATTTTTTAATGTCTAGGTGGTACGAGATACTTCCTATTGCATGTAAGGTCTGATTGGTTCTCTCTTTGTGTGTGTGAGACTGGAATCTATTAGAGGATTCAGATATCAAAGGCAGGCCTCCATGAAGTCATTTTTAATCTGCATTTTTCTTTCTGTCGTATTTAGAAAAATGTATCTGCTTTTATCCTGTTTTTTTTTTTTTTTAACAATTTTAAGCTTTTTCCTATTTCCCATGGCAGATACTCATTTTCTTTCTCTCCTACCACTAACATAGTAAAGAAAAATGGAAAGCAAAATTCTTAAGAAACAAAAACAAAAGGCCTTCAAATGTATACCCAGACATTTGATTTGATGTAAGGACAACCTGCTGCTCATTACAACAGTTATTGACACAAGTGAATTTCACAAAGCTGTTTTGTAAGCCTGAAGGTGGAAATTTTTAAAAGTTATTGAGGATTTATATTTATATTTAAGTAAATTATGTGAATGAAGGGCCTGAAGAAAATAATAAATAGCTCATTGCTGTTAGGAATGCAGCTAAGGATGTTTTATTTATTTATTTCACTAAGGGTGTTTGAAATGTCCTTTTGCTCAGCAGGCATGCTTCAGCTTTTGTTTCCTCTCCATGCCGGATAGAAGCGTTTCTGGGGGGCAATGATCTGGAGGTGGGCAGTGCAGCTGGACTGGGGGGCACTTCTCACTGGGGACCCTGGCTGGGAATCACGTGCTTTCAAGTGGCACAAAATGGCGCTGGAGTGGCATCTATTACTTGCACATTGTCATTATATGAACTTAGATCAAGCCCACCGATAAACTTCACAAGGCACATGCTGTTATGGAGAAAGCAGCAGGAACCTGTCAGTTACTTTGAATTCTCTGTAATTTCAGTGCGTCTTACACACATTTGTTTGAACCCGTATGTTCACTGCCCTGTGGAAAGGCAACATGCTTTTTAAAGGAAATCTATTACAATAATAGATAGTTGAAGTTGGTTTTTAAAATACAATCCTGTCCTTTTTGCTGTCCTGACAGACTGGTTCCCTGCCTATCGGCCCTTTCTTTACTCCCTTCTTCCTTTCTTCTTTGCTTTTAAGTCCTAGCTCTGCCCCTTGCAACTAGCGTGTGATGCTGTGTGAACACAGAACTCTCAATCGAGGAACCTCGGTTGTCTCTTCCTTACAGAGGTGTTAACAATACCTACCTGGGGATTAATTGGTAGGATTAAGGAGATGGACTATTTTTGAAGACCCAGTAAATTGAGAAACACTATCCATTCGAATGGCGTTGCTCCCGCCTCTTATTCTGACAAAACGTTGGCGTTTAAAGCCCTTTGGTGGCTCCCTCTCACTCTTGATGTAGAGCAGACTCTTCAAAGGACTTTCAAGGTCTGCAGGTTCCAGCCTGTCTTTCCTCTGCACCTTGCTCTCTCTCAGTCCAAACCTCCAGACATCCTGAATTTCATTTAGATGCTTTGTCCTCTTCCTGCCTTTGCACATGTTGTTTCCTTGGCTTGAAGCATTATCCCTCATCTCCTCCTCTTTGCTTGGCCAAAGTTCATTTCTGCTTAGATGTTGCCTCATCTGTGATGCTTTCCCAANGTTGGCGTTTAAAGCCCTTTGGTGGCTCCCTCTCACTCTTGATGTAGAGCAGACTCTTCAAAGGACTTTCAAGGTCTGCAGGTTCCAGCCTGTCTTTCCTCTGCACCTTGCTCTCTCTCAGTCCAAACCTCCAGACATCCTGAATTTCATTTAGATGCTTTGTCCTCTTCCTGCCTTTGCACATGTTGTTTCCTTGGCTTGAAGCATTATCCCTCATCTCCTCCTCTTTGCTTGGCCAAAGTTCATTTCTGCTTAGATGTTGCCTCATCTGTGATGCTTTCCCAAATCTCCAAAAACCATAGGGTACTATCAGAGCACACTTATCACCCATATTGTCATTCTTTGTTTACTTGTTCCTTTCTCCCGTAAAACTGTGACTTTTTGGAAGGCAGGAATCATTGCTAAGGTGTTTATCTTTGCAGCTTAATTTCTTAGCTCAGGGTATAGCACATAGATGGTGCTCAATTTATTTGTTGTGTGGATGAATAGAGCACTAAGTTCTGACCCTATCTTCCTTTTGGAAAATTGATGTCTTTCTTCTCCAGCTTGTTTTTCCTGCTTTAGAATTACCACCCCCAATGAGCACAGCCCTGTCTCCTACTGTGGACAGTTTGCCCCTCATTACATCTGGTCTGTTCTCTATTTTGGGTGTGTATGTTGTTATCATTCTGAATTGTAAGTATAGGTAGATCAGGAATTCCAGCCCTATTTTATTAGCTATCTACTGCTCTGTAGCTAATTACCCCTAAATTTAGCAGCTTACTTTGACAAGCATCTCACACAGCTTGCTAGGGTTAGGGATCTAGGAGCAGCTTAGCTAGGTAATTCTGGCAGTCAAGGTGTAGACCAGGACTGCAGTAATCTGAAGGCTTGACTGGGGCTGGAGGATCTGTTCCCGAGATGGCACAGCCACGTGGCTGTTGGCTGGAGGCCTCCCATTCCTCCCCGTGTTTACGGCTCCGTAAAGCTTCGCGGGCACCCCCACAGCAAGGCATGTTGCTTCCCTCAGAGAGAGGGACCCAGAGGCAGACTGTGAAGGAAGCAGCAGTGCCCTGTGACTGGGTCTTCAAAGTCTCGCACTGTTACTTTTTTTCTTGCAAGTTCTTTTTTCTTTTTATTATTATTATTATTTTTTTTCTGTTTGAAACGAGTCACCAGGTCCAGCCCACACTCAAGAGGAAGTGAACTGTGGTCTGAGAATATGCTCTGCATGGCTTTCGTCCTCTGAAAGTTAAGACTCTTTTAATGGCCCATTACGTGCTCAAATCTGTAACTCTTCCTGTGTGCTTGAAAAGACAGCTGTTGGGTTCAGTGTTCTATATGTGTTTCCCGATCGCTTGTTCAAATCTACATGCTTACTAATTTTCTTTTGTCTGTTTGATCAATTGATTACTCTGAGAACCATGTTAAAAATCTCCTACCATGAGTGTAAATTTGTGTATTTTTCCATGTAATTCTATCAACTCTGCTGCTGCTGCTGCTAAGTTGCTTCAGTCGTGTCCGACTCTGTGCGACCCCATAGACGGCAACCCACCAGGCTCCCCCGTCCCTGGGATTCTCCAGGCAAGAACACTGGAGTGGGTTGCCATTTCCTTCTCCAATGCATGAAAGTGAAAAGTGAAAGTGAAGTCGCTCAGACGTGTCCAACCCTCAGTGACCCCATGGACTGCAGCCTTCCAGGCTCCTCCGTCTATTGGATTTTCCAGGCAACTCTGGGGGGTATATTTTAAGATAATACTATTAGGAGTACCAACACTTAGAATTGCTGTATTTTCCAAGTGAATTTAACCTTTTTCATGTACAGTGATTCTCTTCATGTCCAGTCATGGTTTTTGCCTATTTTTGCGTTAGATTTTTGAAGTCTATTTTGGTGACATTAAAAGCAGTTTTCTTTTGATTAGCATTTGCCTGGCATGAATCTTTCATTCAAGTTTTTTTTTTTTTTTGCATTCTTATATTTTAGAGGTATCTCTTGTTAGAAATATATAGGTGGATTAAAAAAATCAAGTCTGACTTAACTTCCTTTATTGAAACATTCAATTTAATATTATAATTATTGATATATTTGGATTTATTATAAATCTTATTTTGTACTTTATGATGTCTCACTTTTTCTGTGTCTCCTTTTCCTCCCTTCTTGTCTTCTTTTATATTGATTATTTTTTCTCATTGCATTTTTTTCCTCTGTGAATTTGGAAGCTACTAAACATTATATTTCTATTATTTTGGTACTTAATCTGGAAATTTTGCCACATATATTTAGCTAATCAAATTTAGCATTCTGCAGTTTCAGTGATAGATTCGAGGTGCCTGTTTCTTTTTAATTATTCTGCTTGGGTTTCCCTGGGCTTCTTGAATAAGCAGTATCTTTCATTAGTTCTGAAATCTTCAGTCATTATCTCATCACATTCTGCCTCTACTCAACCACTCTCTCTTTCGCTCTCTTTCTGATAAGATGTGTGTTAGGCACTGTCCTCACTATAGTTTCTGACTCAGTTTCTCTACTGCTTCCCCCACCCCTTTGTACCTCTTTGCTTCATTCTAGATAGTTCGTTCAGCTTCTGGTTCTCTAATTCTCCTGCTATGACTTTTCTGCTGTAAACCTATCCATTGGGTTTATAATTTCAGTTATAAACTTTTCATTTTTAGAAATCTATTTATTTTTCTAACTATCTCCTTGGTTATTTTAATAGCCTCTTGCTTCAGTTTCAGCTCAGGGATTTTCAGGCTACCTGGTAGTGTGATTTGGGGTTAAAAATTTTTAGATGAGAACAGAGTGTAGTATGAATTAGCAGGGATTATTCCTCCATTGTACTCAGTGCTAAGTTTGAGACAGGTACTTTTCCTCTCAGTGTCCTGTACCAGAGTGAGTATATTTCTGGTTTAGCCAGTCACTGCAGCCTTCTAGGCCACAAAAACTGGAGATTAGTCTGACTGGCTTAGCAGAAAACAAAAAACAAACAAACAAAAAAACCGAAAGAGAGAAAAGATTAACTGTCAAAATACTTTACAAACAGAAAAAATACACCAACTAATTTAAGCTATTAACAAGGCATTTATTTAAATGAAATAAAGTGATGCAGGGCAAAACTTCACACAGAACAAAAACTGAAATGCAGCAATTATAGATAGCCAAGAGCAATTATCAGGAAATTTGTTTTTTTTTTTTTTTAAGGAAAGGTGCCAGCAGTTATGACAGCAACCAATTTTCTCTTAAAAAAGAAAGAATAACGTGACAAGGCTTGTTTTAGAGGAGGGCGCAACAAATGAGAAATCACAAAGTAAACGATCCTGACACTTTTCTATAATATGACTGCCTCGAAGGAAGAGACTATTTCTGTTCAGATGGATTCTTTCTGAATTTGCAAACCTAAGAACTTTCCGTCATTTGAGCGGGGCCGAACACTCATAGAGCACAGGGGTCCCCATGTGGACCCCTCTGGAGACCTTCAGGAAGCGCTGGGCAGAGGCAGGGGTGCCCAGTCCAGCCCTGAGCTGCAGCATCTGTGTGAGGGGCCCAGGAATGGTGGTGGGACCTGAGGCTGTGTCAGCCACTTCTTTACTCTCAACGCTCACTGGGGATTCCCATAGTTAGAGCAGTTTTTGTTTCCTCAGCCCTGACAGAACTGCTCCTTGAGCTTATTTTTCCTGTCAGTCCTTTCTTTTCTTCGCAAACAGGTCCCCTGACATCATTTAACCCCAGAAAGGACACTGGCGATAATAACAGCAAAAACACTGGTTAATACTTCCTGAGTGTACATCACATCTCAAGCACTATTCTAAGTGTTTTGCTTGTATTATTGGGTTGGCCAAAAGATTCACTTGGGTTTTCCCATAGGCGATTATGGGAAAAATCTGAATTAACTTTTTGGCCAACTCAATAACTCATTTGATTTTCATAACAATTGGAGAGATCACCTTATATCTAGATAAAGAGACATATCCCAAAGCTATGTTTACCTAAGATCTCCCCAAAAGGATCTCTAATCAAAAATCCCCATGCACTTTCAGATTCATTACTCTTTTTACTACAATGGAGCAACACTCAGAGAGTAGATAAGGCACTTGGAGAATCTGGCTCATATGTGTGCAAATCTATTCATACACACATGCATATAAATATGTGACACCTGTAATAAAGAAGACTACAGGCTAAAAACTTCTAACATCTGTAAAATTAAAAAAAAAACAAACACAACAGTAGCAAATCTCCTCTTAAATTTACCCGGGAAGCTGCTTAAATATATAGGAGTTACCTTTGTTTTTTCTGTTTCTTTTAGGCAACTCACCAGAGGTTTGAGTTAGAGGATTTCTGTATTCTATTCCTTGCCCTCCTGTTGAAATATTTTATTAAACACATATACTACTTCTCATATATAAGGCACTGTTCAACCTTGGTTAACTTTATTAGCTCTTTATCAGATGCTTAATCCTCATAATGGTCCAAGGATGAGGCACTATTGTTCATTTTATTGATGAGGAACTGCTCTGCAGAAGTTAAGTAACTTACTAAGGTTGCCTGAAGTTAGGGCAAAGCCAGGCAGCCTCACCCCACTGCCCACTTAACCTCACCACATCACCTCTCCCATCCTTTCGGTTAAGTCAAAGTGTGTGACTCTGAAAGTATGTTGGAACTCACCGATAAAATGAGACATGATATCGTATTGATTTTGGTTGGTGGGGGCAGGGAACCGTTCTCTTGCTTCACTTTGGTAAGCTCTCATCCTCTTCAGCTAATGGGTGTGCTAATTCCCAGCACATACTTTGCATTGTTGAATGAGCCATGCTTTGTACGGGACAATGGACAACCTGTCAGAGCCTTTGGGCTTCACAAGGCTGCATGTCTCTCCTTTAAGCATCAGTCCCTTTACTCAGACCCTTTACTCAGACCACTGGCAATTGGCCAGTGTCTTATACTTCTCAGGAGTGATTACTATGTAGCATCCTTGGACGAGCTGGTGTTTATCCTTGGATGAAAGTCACTTTCAACAGCGATAATGATAATCTTCCCCTCCTCCTTTCATCTCCTTGCTCCTCAATTATTTTGTATTAAAGTAGCATTTACATTTAAAGAGGAGAGATGACCTTCTCTGTCTACTTCTGCTTCCTGGCTGCTACAGCAAGTGGGGACTGACTTCCCAGAAGTGCACAAGTTTAATATTCCCAGAGCTTCAGATCATAGGCATTTTTGTCATTTAGCAAAGATGTTTCCATTCACCAGTGAAGAAGTTTCCTCAAGCAGGTTTAGCACCAAACACGACTCAGGTGGTGGAAACAACTGTCTCTAGGTGGAGGAGGGAATGGCATATCAGTCCAGTATTCTTGTCATGAGAACCCCATGAATAGTATGAAAAGGCAAAAAGATATGACCCTGGAAGTTGAGCCCCCCAGGTCAGAAGGCATCCAATGTTGCTACTGGGGAAGAGCAAGGGTAATTACTAACAGCTCCAGAAAGAATGAAGTGGCTGGGCCAAAGTGGAAATGATGCTCAGTTGTGGATGTGTCAGGAGTGAGAGTAAAGTCCAATACTATAAGGAACAATATTTCATAGGAATCTGGAATGTTAGGTCCATGAATCAAGGTAAATTGCATGTTGTCATGCAGGAGATGGCAAGAGTCAATACTGACACTTTAGAAATCAGTGAACTAAAATGGATGGGAATGGGCAAGTTTAATTCAGATGACCATTATATTAACTACTGTGGTCAAGAATCCCTTAGAAGAAATGGAGTGGCCCCCAGAGTCAACAAAAGAGCCTGAAATGCAGTACTTGGATGCAAGCTCAAATATGACAGAGTCATCTCAGTTCGTTTCTAAGGTAAACTATTCAACATCACAGTAGTCCAAGTCTATGCCCCAACCGCTGATGCTGAAGAAGCTGAAGTTGACAGGTTCTATGAAGACCGACAAGACTTCTAGAACTAACACCAAAAAAAAAAAAGTGTCCTTTTCACCATAGGGGATTGGAACACAAAAGTAGGAAGTCAAGAGATACCTAGAGTAACAAGCAAGTTTGGCCTTGGAGTACAAAATGAAGCAGGGAAGAGGCTAACAGAGTTTTGCCAAGAGAACATACCGGTCATAGCAAACACCATCTTCCAACAACACAAGAAACAACCCTCACATGGACATCACCAAATGGTCAACNAGAGTAACAAGCAAGTTTGGCCTTGGAGTACAAAATGAAGCAGGGAAGAGGCTAACAGAGTTTTGCCAAGAGAACATACCGGTCATAGCAAACACCATCTTCCAACAACACAAGAAACAACCCTCACATGGACATCACCAAATGGTCAACACCGAAATTATTGATGGATTATATTCTTTGCAGCTGAAGATGGAGAAGCTCTATACAGTTAGCAAAAACAAGACCTGGAACTGACTCTGGCTAGATCATTAGTTCCTTACTGCAAAATTCAAGTTTAAATTGAAGAAAGTAGGGAAAACTACTAGGCCATTCAGCTATGACCTAAGTCACATCCCTTATGATTACACAGTGGAGGTGACAAACAGATTCAAGGGATTAGATCTGGTAGACAGAGCACATGAAGAGCTGTGGACACAAGTTCATAACATTGTACAGACACACCTGCCAAAACCATCTCCCTGAAAAAGAAATGCAAGAAGGCAAAGTGGTTGTCTGAGGAGGCTTTACAAATAGCCGAGGAAAGAAGAGAAGTGAAAAGCAAGGGAGAAAGGGAAAGATATACCCAACAGAATGAACAGTTTCAGAGAATAGTAAGGAGAGATAAGAAGACCTTCTTAAATGAACTATACAAATAAATAGAAGGAAAAATAGAATGGGAAAGATGAGATCTCTTTGGGAAAATTGGAGATATCAAGGGAAAGTTTCATGCAAGGATGGGCACGATAAAGGACTGAAATGTTAAGGACCCAACAGAAGCAAAAGAGATGAAGAGGTGGCGAGGATACACAGGAGAAGTGTACAAAAAAGATCTTAATGCCCCGGATAACCATGATGGTGTGGTCACTCACCTAGAATCAGATATCCTGGAATGTGAAGTCAAGTGGGCCTTAGGAAGCATTACTATGAACAAAGTTAATGGAGATGATGGAATTCCAGCTGAGCTATTTCAAATCCTAAAGGATGATGGTGTTACAGTGCTGCACTCAGTATATTAGCAAATTTGGAAAACTCAGCAATGGCCACAGGACTGGAAAAGGTCAGTGTTCATTCTAATCCCAAAGAAGGACAGTGCCCAAGAATGTTCAAATTACCATACACTTGCATTCATTTCATATACTAGTAAGGTGTTGTTAGTTACTCAATTGTGCCGGACTCTGAATCTATGGACTGTGGTCCACCAGGCTCCTCTAGTAAGACTATGTTCAAAATTCTCCAAGCTAAGCTTCAACAGTACATGAACTGAGAACTTCCAGATGTTCAAGTTGGATTTAGAAAAGGCAGAGGAATCAGAGATCAAATTGCCAACATTTGAGAAAGCAAGGGACTTCCAGAAAAACATCTGCTTCATTGGTTACATTGAAGCCTTTGACTTAGTGCATCACAACAAACTGTGAACAGTTCTGAAAGATATGGGAACACCAGACCACCTTACCTGGCTCCTGAGAAACCTGTATATGGGTTAAGAAGCAACAGTTAGACACGGATGCAGAACAACTGACTGGTTCAAAATTGAGAAAGGAGCGTGTCAAGGCTGTATACCGTCACACAGTTTTTAAACTAATATGCAGAGTGTATCATGCAAAATGTGAGCTGGTTGAATCACAAGCTGAAATCAAGATTGGTGGGAGAAATATCAATAACTTAAGATATGCAGATGATAGCATTCTAAGGTCAGAAAGTGAAGAGGAACTAATGGGCCTCTTGATGAGAGTGAAAAAGGAAAGTGAAAAAGCTGGCTTAAAACTCAACATTCAAAAAACTAAGATAGTGACTTCCGTTCCCATCACCTCATGGCAAATAGAAGGGGAAAAAGTGGAANTTTATCAATTCATTAATTAATGAGATGAATCACAAGTTGGAATCAAGATTACCAGGAGAAAGATCAACAACCTCAGGTATGCAGATAATTACCACTCTAAAAGCAGAAATTGAAAAGCAACTAAGGGCCTCTTGATGAGAGTGAAAAAGGAGAGTGAAAAAGCTGGCTTAAAACTCAACATTCAAAAAACTAAGATAGTGACTTCTGTTCCCATCACCTCATGGCAAATAGAAGGGGAAAAAGTGGAAGCAATGACAGATTTTATTTTCTCAGTTTCCAAAATCACTGTGGACAGTGAATGTAGCTGTGAAATTAAAAGACTCGTGTTCCTTGAAAGGAAAGATATGATAAACCTAGACAGCATATTAAAAGCAGAGATATCACTTTGGCAACAAATGTCCATATAGTCAAAGTTATGGTTTTCCAGTAGCCATGTACAGATGTGAGAGTTGAACCATAAAGAAAGCTGAGTGCCAAAAAAATGGATGCTTTTGAACTGTGGTGCTGGAGAAGATTCTTGAGAGTCCCTTGGACTGCAAGAAGATCAAACCAGTCAATCATAAAGGAAATCAACCATGAATATTCACTGAAAAGACTGAAGCTGAAGCTCCAATCCTTTGGCCATCTAATGTGAAGAGTTGACCCATTGGAAAAAACCCTGATGCTGGGAAAGATTGAAGGCAAAAGGAGAGGAAGGTGGCAGAGGATGAGATGGTAGATAGCTTCACTGACTCAACAGACCTGAATGTGAGAAATTCCAGGAGATAGCGAAGGATAGGGAAGCCTGGCATGCTGCAGTCCATGGGGTGACAAAGAATTGGACCCGACTGAGCAACTGAACAACAGCAAGAAGGAAATCTCCCTTAATACTAAATACAAGCCTAATTCATACAGACGACTCCTCTCTCTTCATACAGTGCTGACCCTGGGAGATGCCTTAAGGATGACCAGAGTGAGGCCTTTCTGGGAAGAGTAAAGAAGCTGATGTCCACAGAGGCCAAGGACTCAGTCAAGGAACACGTTGCAGCCGCACAACCAGAAGTGCTGGCTCTCTTCTGTTCATCTGTCCAAGGTTCACTGTCCACTGCCCTCTCTCCTGCTCTCCACCCGGGAAGCTGACCCATCTAGGCTGTATCAAGAGACTCTCTTGCTCCTTGGTTTGGCCAATGGGAGATTGGGGAAGAAGTCAGAGGAGGTAGCTGGATAAGGTTAGGTTTTATTTCCTTCTCTCTATCCTTGCAAATTTGCCTTGAGCTGACTATATCCTTGGTAGCTCAGATGGTAAAGTGTCTGCCTGCAATGCGGGAGACCCAAGTTCATTCCCTGGGTTGGGAAGATCCCCTGAAGAAGGAAATGGCAACACACTCCATTACTCGTGCCTGAAAATCCCATGGATGGAGGAGCCTCGTAGGCTACAGTCCGTGGGTCACAAAGAGTCGGATCCGACTGAGAGACTTCACTAACTATGTCCTTTCCCTGGAGGCATAGCTTCTCTCAAGTTGGCCTGCAGTATTCCCTAGTTATAATCACTGCCTGTGAACTCTGCTTTCTCAACTCCTCATACTCAATACACAACTTTCACCTTCTCCTAAGAGTGTCTTTGAACTGCATGTATTTGCTTTATTTTTTATCTTACTTCAACATTTTCCTGCACACTTCCAATTCCACAGTTACTTTTACTTCTCTTTCGTAAGCCTCATGCACAGCTGGCAAACACTCCGCTGTTTATCAGCTGATTGCACACTCCTTCAGAACAGACAGGGCCTCTGCATCATGGTAGGGACTGTGTCAGTATTACTCCTGGTAACTGGGACAGCCTGGCATGGAAGTATGGATGTGTTGAATACATGAATGAATCAGTCTTTGATTTCCTGCACAAAAGACTGATACAAAGTAGGACCACAAGATATGTCTATTAAGTTAAAGAATTGTTGTCTCAGTGCCATCAGCTCCACAAATAGAGAGATGTTCAGATGCCTCTGATAGCTGTACAATTTTGAGGAAATCATGTCTCTGAAGCTTCCTCAACTCTACAGGGAGATAAGTGATATCCAGTCCTGTGTTTTCCTCTTAGTGATGGTGAAAGAATTTAAATGGAATACTTGATGCAAATGGAATGCCTTGAGGTTCTTGGAAGAGAAAGAATCTATTTTCCAGAAAAGATAGAATCTAATAAGAACTCTGTGTTGGAGAAGGAAAATGTTGCTTTGTCAAACTGTGTATCTTACATTAAAGTAAGTAAAGGAGTCAGTTCAGTGTCTGGCATGGATCACGTACTTTGTAAAGGCTTGCTATAATCGTTCATGATTATTCTGCAAAATTTGACTCTGCTATTAGCCAATGAATTGAAGAATTTGTTTGTCATTATATTATTAAAATGGAATGTTATGTGCTTATTCAGAGCATTATGTGCTGATTATATCAGTGTTATATTAATAAAAATTACATAAAAATAATTCATGTGGATATGTAGGTATATAAGTGGATGTGGGGTGAGTGGGAATGGGATTTGTTGCCGAAGATGTAGCAATGGAATAGGTTGTGAAATAACCCATTCAGGAAATTTGGCAACTTATTTGCATTTTGGAGTTTTTGAAATTACAAAAAAATTCTCATATTGCAAAATCAATATGTCTATTATAGAAGAATTTTCAAAATATAGATAAAGAATAAAAAGGAAAGTACTGTACCTAAAATCCTATCATAGTGAACATCTATTGACTTCACCTTTCCCCTGGCTTCTTTCTCTGGGGCACTGCAGAGTTCCCACTGTGTGCAGGATTTATTGTTGCAGCCGCCAGCATGGTGGTGCCCCATGACCTAGTCTGGCCAATCAGACTCTTTCCCTTGGAGAACTGAATCTGAGAAAACACACACACACACACACACACCCACACACACACACACACTCACACACACACACACTTACACACACACACACACACACACTAATAGACTGAGCTGACTTTTACTATTTTTTTTAAAAGTCGCTCAGTTGTGTCCAACTCTTTGTGACCCCATGGACTATACTGTTTTATAGAATTCTCCAGAATACTGGAATGGGTAGCCTTTCCCTTCTCCAGGGGATCTTCCCAACCCAGAGGTCAAACCTAGGTCTCCCACATTGCGGGTGGATTCTTTACCAACTGATCCATCTAGGAAGCCCAAGAATACTGGAGTGGGTAGCCTATCCCTTCTCCAGCAGATCTTCCCGACTCAGGAGTCAAACCAGTGTCTCTTGCATTGCAGGCAGATTTTTTACCAACTGAGCTATCAGGGAAGCCCTTAACTAATGCTATAGCTTACTGGAGACTGTCCTGTCCTTTCTATTATCTGGATGCCAGATCCAGCTGGTTCCTGCTCTACCCACAGCCTGGTTGTTCAGGTTTCTCTTCCTTTTCTGAGTTACTTCAGCTTCTTCCAGTAAATTCTGCCCCCCGCCCCACCCTCACAATAAGTCTGCCAGAGTTAGTGTCCATTGATTCCTAGTAGGCATATTTACTTAGAGAAAATTCCTATTAATATCTTGGTTTAAATACTTCAATTCTTGACTTCCTATGGATTCGTATATGTTATTAGCAAAAGCTATTCACATGCCCTTGGATTGCAAGGAGATCAAACCAGCCAATCCTAAAGGAAATCAGTCCTGAATATTCATTGGAAGGAGTGATGCTGAAGCTGAAGCTCCAAAACTTTGGCCACCTGATGCAAGGAACTGACTCATTGGAAGAGAGCCTGATGCTGTGAAAGATTGAAGGTAGAAGGAGAAAGGAACGACAGAGGATGAGATGGTTGAAGGGAATCACTGACTCGANGCTGAAGCTGAAGCTCCAAAACTTTGGCCACCTGATGCAAGGAACTGACTCATTGGAAGAGAGCCTGATGCTGTGAAAGATTGAAGGTAGAAGGAGAAAGGAACGACAGAGGATGAGATGGTTGAAGGGAATCACTGACTCGATGGACATGAGTTTGAGCACACTCCAGGAGTTGGTGATGGACAGGAAAGCCTGGAGTGCTGCAGTCCATGTGGTCACAAAGAGTCAGAGACGACTGAGCAACTGAACCGAACTGAACTGATTCACATTTATGTCAATAAATAGAATTCCTCTATATCATTTTGATGATTGCATGATGTCTCATCATATATGGATTGTATCATAATTTAATTTCCTATAGGACACTCAGGTTGCACTCAACTTTTCAGTAACAGAAATAGCTAAAACCTTGCATGTGTTTGTGGTTATTTCTTTAGGATTAAATTTCCAAACAAGTAATTGTTGAGCTAAAGAGTAGGGACATTTTAGAGATGCTAGATAAAAACTGTCAATTTAAACCTTTCTGGAGGTTTATTCCCTATCCCTAATACTATGAAGGTGATGTCTCTGTCTATTTTATTATCATCCTCTCTGTATCCGCCACAGGGACTGGAATAGCAGTATTGATTTAATGATTAATAAACATTTATTGAGTACTTTTAAAGTGACAGAAACTGATATGTATATCAATTAACTATGACAACTATTATTTATAGAGAAGTTAAATAAGTCACCCAAAGCCCTCCAGCTACTAAGTGCCAGGGCTGGATTTGAATACGCAGTTTAGCTCCAGACTCTGTGCTCCAAACCATGAAGCTCTTCAAGGGCTCTTCCGTGACTGACTGAATGATCCTTTGTGTACCAGTTGAAACATAACTTCCTCAGAGATGGTTTCCCTGCTTTCTCAACCAGACTAGATCCTTCTCTTCTGTGCTACTTAACGCTCCATACTTCTCTTTCACAGGACTTACCTTACTTGCAATTATTTATTTAATGTCTCTCTTCTCCACTGTAAGATCTGTGAAAGCAGGAGCTGTATGTATGTTCACAACTGCATTTCTAGGACTTTAGCTCAAGATGCTCATGTATTTTTCGATCAACTGATTGACAACTGAGCAAGTGAAGGTGGGGAGCAGCCAGAGGATGAATGCACGTTACTTCTGCCCTCTACTTCACAAGATCCAAATAGCAGGCTGGTATGGAGTTAGGCCCTTAATGGTTCAATTGCAGTCAACCTGTTTTTTTAAGAGTTTAAAAAGCTTGTTTATTTATTTATCCATTTTGGGCTGTGCTGGGTCTTCATTGCTTTGCGGGCTTTCCCTAGTTGCAGGAAACAGGGGCTACTCTCCAGCTGAGGCTTTCAGGCTTTGCACTGTGGTGGCTCCTCTTGTTGCAGAGCATGAGCTCAGTAGCTGTGGCGCACTGGTTTAGTGACTCTGCAGCACGTGGAATCTTCCTGGACCAGGGATCTAACCCAAGTCTCCTGCATTGCAAGGTGGATTCCTAACCACTGAACCACCAGGGAAGTCCAGCC
>SJYV01024714.1:806639-830881 GCA_006410875.1 Neotragus pygmaeus | reverse complement strand
GGGGCACAAGCCCCAGAGACTGATCAGGGAGGTGAAACTCTATCTTCAGTCTCTGCTGAGATTTAAGAAGCAATTTGTCAAGCAATAAGGGTTATTTGTCCGGCAAAAAGATACAAAAAACAGACTATGTAATAGTTATTATTTTTTATATACACACACAAAAAAACAGTATCAAATATATAAAGCACAGTTATTTACTAGAGTATAAGAATGAAACCACAGTTGTAATGGAAATTACAAAAGTCTTTGACAGATTGTTCCAATAAGGTACTACCTCACATTTATTAGGATGATTGCCATCAGAAAAAACAAAATCACAAGTGTTGATGAGGATGTGGAGAAATTGGAACCTTTGTGCACTGTTGTTAGGAGTGTAAAATGGTGTAGCTGCTATGAAAAAATGATATGGCAGTTCCTTAAAACTTAAAAATAGAATTACCACATGATCCAGCAATTTCACTTCTGGGTATATACTCCAAAGAATAGAAAATAGGGACTCCATTATTATTTGTTCATCAGTGTTCATAGCAGCATTATTCCCAATAGCTAAATGGTAGAAGTAACCCAAGTGTCCCCTGGAGAAGGGAATGGCAACCCACTCCAGTATTCTTGCCTGGGAAATCCCATGGGCAAAGGAGCCTGGTGGGCAACAATTTGGCTCACAAAAATCGGACATGACTCAATGACTAAACAAAAACAACCCAAATGTCCACTGATGGATGAATGAATAAACAAAATGTGATACATATGCACAATGGCATATCTTTTGGCATTTAAAAGGAAGGAAATGCTGACACGTACTGTGCCACAGATGAATGTTGAGGACGTGATGCTAAGTGAAATAAGCCTGTCGCAAAAGGATGAGTACTGTCTGATTTCACTCGTGTGATGCACCTAGAACAGTCAAACTCATGGAGACAGAGAGCAGAACGCTGGTGGCCAGGGTCTGGGGGGAGGAGAGGGGAGAAGATTATTGGTTAATGGGTTTCAGTTTTTCGACGTGAGAATTCCGAGGATGGCTGGTAGTGACGGTAGCATGATGATGTGAATGTAGACGCGCCACTGAACTCTGCTTGGACATGGATAAGATGCTACATTTTGTAATGTATATTTTACTTCAATTAAAAGTTTTGTAAAAGGTCTTTGACAGATAAGGTTAAAAAAAATTTTTTTTTAATTTTAGAGGATTTGAATAAATAAGCATGTAAACTAGGCATGGAGAAAACTTTGTATAGAAAGTGGTATGCCCATACTTTCCCAGTGTCTATGGGCTGCTTAACAAATCCAATCACATGGCAGACCATGAGAATCAATAAACTGCCCTAAAAATAAGTTATTCAGGCTGCATTTTAAACCAACTTGTAGAATTACTAGGAACTACCAGTCCATTCTAAAGGAGATCAGCCCTGGGTGTTCTTTGGAAGGAATGATGCTAAAGCTGAAACTCCAATACTTTGGCTACCTCATGCAAAGAGTTGATTCATTGGAAAAGACTCTGATACTGGGAGGGATTGGGGTCAGGAGGAGAAGGGGATGACAGAGGATGAGATGGCTGGATGGCATCACCGACTCGATGGATGTAAGTTTGAGTGAACTCTGGGAGTTGGTGATGGACAGGGAGGCCTGGCGTGCTGTGATTCATGGGGTTGCAAAGAGTCAGACACAACTGAGCAACTGAAATGAACTGAATAATACACGAGATGATGTTTTTTCGGTTCTCAAACTGGCAAAAAGCAAACCAAAACAGAATGACCAGTCAGTATCAGAGAAGATATTTTCAATACCCCTGTGACCATCTCACAGGATGGGACCAAGCCCTTGGATGGCGGAGCTGTCCTATCTGCCTCACGTAAGATAAGATGGTGCTTGTTTTTCCTTCTGGGTGACCTGTGGTTGATACTCAGTAACTGGGGAGTTGAGGATAATAAACAGCACATAGAAAGAGGCAAGGGGTGTAAGGGATAAATCATTTCAGAAGAATTTTTCAGACAAGAAGGAAAACAGTTTAAAGGAATGAGGGAATAATTTCTAGGTAGTAATAATGACTAATGTAGTGAACAGATTGGTGCTGAGAGTTGAAGTAAGTGAAACAGAGAAAATCATTCCCACAAGCCTTGGACCTATCATTCCATTTGGGGTTATCCTAACCACTGTGTTCAGTATGACATATGAACTTTTAAAGGTGAAAAAAAAATTCATTTTGGGATTTTAGAGGGTTTTGTGTTATTTCTGCTGGAGATGTTCTCTTTCATTTTAACACAGTTCCAGGCAAAATTTGTTTTGGAGGAAAGAGTTCTTTCGTTGTATCCCAAGGCCTTTCAGCTTCTTTCTTATCTCTCTGATTCTCCCTGGGAACTCTGCATAAAATGGCACTTGATAAATGGGGCCAACTGAGACTCATTCTCCAAATGAGTCTAACAAGGCATGTAATTCAATGCTGTCTTCTTACTTTGAAAAGTATGAAGTGCTACTGTATAAAAGTGGACCATTCATTTGTCACCATTACTGCAACAGAAAATATCTGTCAGGTATTCCTAAGAGCTTTTCTCCAAGACCCTTGGAGAACGTCACCTCAAAGAGAACCATTGATTTTGGCTGGGGTGTCGGCAGCACGATGTTGCCCAAATCTTGGTTTTGTTTTTTGGAAGTGTCAAAAGGGCCATGAAAATACCCCAATGACTCTGCAGGGTTTTTGCTTGGTTCTGGACTGTCCTCTACTGACTGCCTTGTGGGACACTGTTATAAAGCTTCTCTCTTGGAGGGTAGTATAGGGAAGTGTACAAATCCCCAGTTCTTAAGAGGGAAAACATACAACTCTCAGAAATGTACTCATGAACTCAAACTAGTCCCTAGTTCTATTTTGCATAATGTGAACATTATAGATTTTTAACCCCTGTGGAAAATACAAGGACAAAATATGAGCACGTACACCAGGCTCCTGTTCCTCTTAGGCTGTTAGCTTCATTGGGCTGGTTTGCTGTTTTTCTGCTAGTGATGTGTGGGACTCTCCTCGCTTCACTTCCATATGTCCCTATTCAAGGGTTTCTCTCGTGATCTCTGCCCATCTTCCAACAACCGTTCCCTCTCTCAGAACAGTTGCTGCTTTCAAGATGCTGAGCCCTCTTCTGTAGGAGCCTGTCCCCTTATCATAGCTGATGGATGGGGTTGGATGCCTGACCCAAATTAGCCAATCAGAGTTTCTCTCCTGAGAATGTAAAGAGGGACAGAGCTAGGTGGGGACCAAAAGTTATGGGAACTGAGTCCTGTGTGGTAGGCAGAATTTTACGTAGGGCGCATGTAATATGACGAGAAGCTGAGCGTCTCACTCCCACAATTGCTGTGTTACGTGGCAGGGTTGACCTTAAGACAAAAGACTCTCAGGTGAGCCTGATCTAGTCATCTGGTTCTTTCAAAGCAGCAGGAGTCAGATTTGAAGCATCAGGGACTTTGCTGGCTTGAAGCTGGAGGGGGTCATAGGGGAAGAAAGTGCTGTGGCTTCTAGGAGCTGACGGAGTTTCCCAGCTGACAGCCGTTGAGGAAGTGGACACCTCAACCTTATAATCACAAGGACATGATTCAGCCAACAACCTGAAGGAGCTTAGAAGTGGACTTTCCCCGCAAGCTTCCAGAGAAGACCCCGGCATGGCAGACACCTTGGCTTTGGTCTTGAGCAGAGGACAAAGTTGAGGTGTGCCAGACTTCTGACCTACAGAATTGTGAGTTAAGAAATGTATGTTGCTTCAAGCTACTACATTTGTGGTAATTTGTTATGGCAGCAATGGGAAATTAATGCACAGGTCACAGGGCCATTGCAATACATTTGGAGGGGGCCACGACCTCCTGCCACCAAGGACCTCAGCACCACCCCCCTTCCTTCCTTCCTTCAAGTTCTTAACTTGGTTCTAAAAGTATCTTTTCTAAAAATTTCCCTTTTTCTGCATAAGTTAGTAGGATTGATTTTCTGTTGCTTATAACGAAGGAGTAACAAAATGGAGTAGACTGGGGTGACCTGTAACAACATTGTAATTCTGACCTGCAACAACATTGTAACTGTTCCTGGCAATGTTGCTATGTGAAAACTCAGGAGAGATTAAATGAACTTTGGGGAGTCTCGGAATTTTAAACAGATTGAAGGTTATTGAAAAAATCTATTATTTTGTTGAATATTTATAACTGCATCTTGAAGATATTACTTAGATGGAATGGCAATATTGACCTTGGTCTACAGATATGCCCAAACACATAAGCCCAAACAGTTGTTCACTAACAGGAATATTTTGCAATAGGGCTGTTCATTTGGTAGGGCACACGCTCGGAAGCTATAGATTTGTTTACCCGAGGTAAATAGCTGGGTGAAGCCAGAGCACAGTCTGGTGCTTCAGGAATTGGAGTCCTCCCCACCCCCACCCAGTTCCAACTGGCTGCCTGCAGCAGAGCACAGACCCCAGTAGGGACCATGCCAGCGTGGCCTCTGGCCAGGCAGAGTGTGGGAAGAGAGTGACAGAGATGTCCAGGTGCAGACAGCTGGCTTGGCAAGGGAGAAGCAGCTGACAGAGAGGAGGAACAGAGGCAGGCCATGAACACAGTCCAGAGCCTGGGACTCTCTGCCCATGCCTGGACTCCCCAGGCTGCAGTGGCCTGTCGCCTTCCAACCTGGAGGGTAGGTCACGGGGAGGGGAGGGCACGGACGGTCAGCTCCCTTTGCAGTCTGCTGCTTGAGGGTGGGACTGGGAGTGGGATAGAAGAAATGTGGAAGAGAAAACAGCCAAAGGAAGATGCATTCCATTTAAAATTCATCCCGTAATGAAGTCCCTCTTGGCTTGCAGGCAAAGTCCCTCTTTGCTTGTTTGGAGAGCAGAGCAAGACTGAGGTTCACGAGATTTCTTTTCAGATGTTCCTGCAAAGACCACCAAGAATTAAGGGGAAATTTTTTTTTTTCCCTAAAATGTCCTTGGTGCAGAAAGTATGACTGAGTTAGTTACAGACAATGAAATACAGTCCTTTCTGGGTGGGGTCAGTGGAAAAAGGAAGAGAATAAGGCCAAGGGCAAGGAGGAGAGGCTGTGTCAAGCTGTGTGTAAGCAGGAACAAAGAGTAACTGGATCATGGACATTCAAAGAGGGAGCAATTCTAAAAAGAAGAGTACACTTCAATTTGGGGAGGGGATCTCCTTTGAGAACAAGGGCAGAAAACCCAGATTGCTTATACAAGGTTTATTTGGTGTCTTGTTAACCAGCTGGTGCAGACTGGAGCTTGCAGGCTTAGCCTGGCTGCCTGGGGACAACCCCAGCTAATGTCAAACTGCAGCCAAGCCTCACGCATAATGAGGTGAATTTGGATAGAAACCCGGCAAACTGCTTCTACTTGTCTGCCTTTCTCTGCCTGGGTTTTGCTTTATCTTTCCCCTCTAACCGGTTTCTTTAAGTCTCAGTGTGTCCATATATAGTATTTCTTCACAGTAGGAAAGAAGTACTGAATTGGCTGAGTTCCTAGCTGAAAGTTAATCTTGGCCCTCCACTGATAGGAAAATCTCTTATGAACCATAACCCCTTTCCCAAGAGAGCCTATAGATCAGGCATGTTGCCATCTTTCAGATCTTTCCCCAGGCTGAAGGTAACTAGATAACTATCATTTTAAGTTAAAGGATACGTTCTCTGATGGACAGACCAAGGAATTAAAACTATTTGTGATTTTTTTTTTTTTTGCTCCTGTACATCTACTTAACATGTTTCAGCCATTTACTCCTCTCACATCAGTTTCTTTGACTGTAAAATGGAGACACTAATTCCAATCATTTCCCTCATAGTTCTAGATAGATTTAATGAATATATATGGACCATACAAAATAGTTTTTTTTTTAAATACCCTTCCGTTACTCCCATAACCACATATACGTTTCCTGCACTATTCGATGGAGCTTGAATGTACTCATTCTGGCTTTAGCCCTAGCAAGTTTTGCTCCTTAAGGAAGAAAACAAGTTATTATTCATGGCTGACTTGGTTGCTCTATGGTGCCTTTGATATTTCAGAAGCCTTTCGCTCTGCTGATCACAGCAATCACTTAACCATTTAAAATGCTCCATGGGTCTTCTGACACCTGGTTCAACTCACATTTCTCAGTGTGCTTTTAGATGGTGTCTCTGGGGATGTGTTCTTCTGACCCATTGAGTCAATGCTTTCATCAGCACCAGGGCTCTGCCAGGGAGCACGGTTCCTCTTGCCTGCTCCAGCTCTTACTCATTTAATTGAGAGCAATGACAGCATGCGTTTAGGGAGAGGAGATCTCTTAGTGTTTTTAAAATACTGAGAATAAAATCCGTATTTTGGTATGCACAGTACTATAGAAAGATTTTCAGTTATAAGGGAAATTAGTTTTGAGATTATTTTATGGATGGGAAAGTAAGAAAGTCAGACGTGGAATGTTTCTGCTCTTTGTAGTTGAAAGAGGGGGATAAGGCAGGTGTGTGTGCAATCCCAGATCCACTGCTATGCATGGAAGGGGGTCTCATCTCTCCCTTCCTGCCTCCTCTGCCTGAAATATACATCAGTGGGGGAGTGCTACCCTGGCACGTGTGGGGGTGGGGCAGTGAGAGTGTGGCATCACAACTGCCATGTTCCCAGGGCTGTGCATGGCTGGTGGGGAATTGGGGAAGGAAGGGTTGACTCCTGGCACTTGCACCTTGCCTGACCCATTGCAGGCACTACATATGGATTTATTGTATTAATTTGGTTTAGAGTCAGAAAAGTCATCCTCTTTTGTTTAGTGAGTCCAAGATTCCTGATCTGTGAAATCTCCTGCCCTGGATACTTACTTCATGGAGTGGTTTTGAGAATAAATGTGAAAAAGTCTGGACCATGAAACACACCACACATGTATGGTGTTCCTCTCAGACACAGCCCTTGTTGGGAAGGCCGTGAGAGCACAATGAAAGACAATTTGTAAACCGTCTCCTAAATGGCCTCATTGCATGAGGATGAATCTTGTCTCCACTTCCCCGCACACTCTTGAGGTGGTCCTCTCACAACTGGTTTCCCTACCGCATATGGTGCCACAGATTATGGGATTGGGTGAGAGTCAAACACAAATCACGTTCTTCCCAAGTGGCCAGGCTCTTCTCTTTCTACATTACCTGTTTCAAATGTTCTTCCCTTGTCTCACTTGCTTCTGATCTAGACATATGTTTGAATGGTTTTTTTTTAGTTGAATTTTTCCTCACTTAGGACATTTTCTTAGGGGTTCCCTGGTGGCTCAGCTGATGAAAAATCTGCCTGCAATACGGGAGACCTGGGCTTGATGGCTGGGTTGGAAAGATTACCTGGAGAAGGGAATGGCTACCTACTCCAATGTTCTGGCCTGGAGAATTCCATGGACTGTATAGTCCATGGGGTTGCAAAGAGTCAGACACAACTGAGGAATTTTCACTCACTCACTCAGGACGTTTTCTTATAGACTTAAATTCATAAATTAATGTATATAGTTGATCAAAAGAGTGCCTGGTACGTAGTAAGTACTGTGTAATAGTGACCTTCTACTAACAGTTAATGGTTGCTAACCTGAAATGTGTCCTCAGAAAGGTCTNATTCCACACAGCTGTGTGTTGTAACAGTGTAGCAGTACCTGTGAAAAGTCAAAATAAAATAAACAGTTTATTAAAATATTTAAGTTGAGCAAACAAAAGTGAGAATTAATACCAGAACTTTACTATCCATGATTTATAAATAAGCTGTCTTCTAAATAAAAACTTTAACTACCTGCAGTTTAGGTCTCTTGGAGAAATGGGAGGGATGTGCAGTTTGAGGAGGAAATCTTCTATAACTCCTTTTCTAGGAACAAAAGAGAGAGATGGCAATTTCAGGGTTCATAATTTTACCTCTTTGAGCCAAGAGGGGAAGAGCTATGGGTAGTGAACAATCTCACAAAGTCATCCATACCTAAAACCTTTTGTTTCGGTGTAATCATAAACTTCATGAAGATTTGGTAATAAGTTGTTTGGCTGCCATTTTACAGCAAAGAAATTTGCTGAAGGAACTGATAACAGTCTTTTTTTCCTTGGGAAAGGCTGTAAACTATTTTGCATTTTTGGTATATAGCCAGTGTTTTGTCATTTAGACATGTCACATTACTATGAACACATTGTACATCATAGCACAGCATAACTATGTGATTTGCTGAAGTGCTAGTTTCTTGGGGAAAAAAAGAGAGAGAAAGAAATGGAAAAGGAAGGCATTTATACATTTATATTTATTACATTTATATATTTTATACTTATATGTAAAATGTGAAAATTTTCAATGTGAAAATCATACAGCATACTTTTTGCCCAGTAGCCAGTAAGCTCTTAATCTAGTCCCGTGTCTCTGGATGCCTAGGTNTTGGACTGCAAGGAGATCCAACCAGTCCATTCTGAAGGAGATCGGCCCTGGGATTTCTTTGGAAGGAATGATGCTAAAGCTGAAACTCCAGTACTTTGGCCACCTCATGCGAAGAGTTGACTCATTGGAAAAGACTCTGATGGTGGGAGTGATTAGGGGCAGGAGGAGAAAGGGACGACCGAGGATGAGATGGCTGGATGGCATTACGGACTCAATGGACATGAATCTGAGTGAACTCCGGGAGTTGGTGATGGACAGGGAGGCCTGGCATGCTGCGATTCATGGGGTCGCAAAGAGTCGGACACGACTGAGCGACTAGACTGAACTGATGTGTAAAACAGATAGCTAGCAAGAAGCTGCTGCAAAACACAGGGAGCTCAGCTCAGTGGTCTGGGATGACCTAGAAGGGTGGGAAGGAGGCTGAAGAGGGAGGTGATATAGGTACACATATAGCTGATTCATGATGTTGTAAAGCAATAACTAACACAACATGGCAAAGCAATTATCCTCCAACAGAAAACAAATTTTAAAAAATTGTAATGGATTTCAATTCATTTTCAAAGAGGAAGTCATGAGTCTATATTGATATAAATTAACAAACTCAAAGTTTAATGAGAAACAGCATTCCCTGCCTCCTCAAAATTTCAACTGATGTCATTTCTTTGATAGGTTATAATTCATTATAGTCAATACTTATTCGATTGCTAAAAATACTTATTTGATTGCTGAAGAAACAAATAAAAAGAGCTGAATAATTGTGTGCATTTCTCCCCAGCTGTGTGTTTGGTGAGCCTGAAATCAGTCCTGGTGGAGGTGTTTACACCATGACAATTGGCAAATACTATAAATCAACACCTGCTCCCCCTTGCTTCCCTCCAGTCAGTTAATATTTACCAGTATGCCCTGGTTTCTAAAGAACCAAATCAACTACAGATCTGTTATACCATTCAAAGGGCTGGTATAGTGGATTAAAAATAGTCACAGATTCTTTGCTATTCCCCTTGCTTGGCAGTAGAGTCTATTTATCTACCCCCTAGAACTTTGGCTGCCCTGTGACTGACAAAGAGGGTACAACAGAAGTGACCCTGTACTGATTTCAGACCTACTCTTTAAGTGAAGAGAAGTGACTGGCAACCTGTGCTTCCTTCGTCTTAGAACTCCCTCTGCAGTGGGGAAATCCAAGCAGTTTTGGGAAGAAGCCACTTATAGGAGAATTGAGGTCACCAGTGATCTTTGACTGAATGGTCAGTGTCCACTTGCAAGGTCTGTGAGTGAGACTAAGGTGCGGATAGACCCTGCAACACCAGCTGGCTCCACAGTGGTTGCCTTGTGGATCAGAGATTCCCACCAGAAGCTGCTTAATCTGCCAAAGAGTGAGCACATCAACAAGGGTGTTAGGTTAAGTCACTAAATACTGGGGTGGTTATATGGTGACAGACAACTGAAACAGCTGGGTAATAAATTCTTTGCGGGTGTCTGGAGATGGTTGGGATTTGGTAAGTTCTGTCTGGCTGGATTCACTTACAGTCTAAGCCTCAGTCAGTGACACACATTCACAAGAGTAACTTTGACAACAGTTAGATGCCACGTGTTGGTATTTCCCATAGTGAAAAACAAGTCTGGTAGGCAGGGTCAGAAGGTTTGCTGTTGGATTGGATGTGAGGATGAGGGGAACGGATCAGTTCAAGATGATGCCTAGGTTCTTGATCTGGGCAACTGGGTGGATGGTGGTGCCATTAAAGGTGATTGGGAAAGGCTGTGGAAGAGTAGGCTGTGACAGGGTGGGGGTGGGGCGCATCAAGCATTTCCTGCTGGTTATGCCGAGTTTGAGGTGCCTGTTAGGCAGCCCCAGCCTGTGTGAATGCTAAGCCACTTTAGTGGTGTCCAACTCTTTGCGATCCTATGGACTACAGCTGCCAGGCTCCTCTGTTCATGGGATTCTCCAGGCAAGAATACTGGAGTGGGTTGCTATGCACTCCTCTAGGGAATCTTCCTGACCCAGGGGTTGAAACTGAGTCTCTTATGTCTCTTGCATTGGCAGGCGTGTTCTTTGACCACTAGCACTGCTTGGGAAGCTCCAGGCAGCCCCAGAGGAGATGTCAAGTAAGTAGTGAGAGATATGCACCTGAACCCCAGAGAAGAGTTTGCACTAGAGGTATAAACTGAGGTATAAACTGGCTTGTAGGTGATATTTAAAGCCATAGACCTCAGGGTAGGAAGAAGAGGAGATTAGAACTAAGCTCAGGAGACTTTGGGGTTGAGCAGAAGAGAGGACTTCCCTGGTAGCTCAGATGCCTACAATGTGGGAGACCTGGGTTCAATCCCTGGGTTGGGAAGATCTCCTGGAGAAGGAAATAGCAACCCACCTCCAGTATTCTTGCCTAGAAAATCCCATGGACAGAGGATCCTGGCAGGCTACAGTCCATGGGGTCGCAAAGGGTTGGACATGACTGAGTAACTTCACTTTCACAGAAGAGAGGTAAACAAAACTAAGAATGAGTGGCCAATAAGAAGAAGAAACAAGATGGTGTAGTATCCTATAAGCAGTGAAAACATGCTTTAAGAAGGAAGGACATGATGGATTAGGTAAACTGCTCCTGAGAGGTGGAATAAGATTGAAGACAGAGAATTATCCATTGGGGTTAGCCAAATGGAGGTCACTGGCAACCTTCATAATATTTGTTTCCGTGCTTTGGTGAGGATAAAATCCTGGTAAGAGGCAGAATGGAGTGAGAATTAGTGAGAGAGTGAGAAGTGCAGAAACAGAGACATCATGTAGGGACAACTTTTGAGTTTGGCTGTGAGCAGGAGGAAAAAAACCAGATGGGGGCTGGGAAAGGATGCATTTAAGGGCAGGGCATGTTTTAGAGTAGCTGTGCATGCAGGCTGTCGGGAAGGAGAAGAGAAAATGGTGATTCATAGGGGAGGGGTAATTTTCAGGGTGAGGGAGACTGTAAGCAGGTGAGAAGTGATAGGAATGATGGGACTTGGTGTACAAGTGGAGTGTTGGTCTGAGAATATGGACAGTTCATTCATTTTGCATTAGTAAAGATGTAACATGCATACTGCCTATAGATAGGTTGTCAGATTTAGTAGTGGAACAAGGAAATCAAAGAGAGAATCAAAGAAAATTTGATGGATGAAATAAAAGTTCAGTTCATCATCTGAGGGTGAGGAGGGGAGGCTGCTGTTGGAGATTTGAAGAAAGCAGAAAATGTGACAGAGTTACTTGAGATAGTGAGAACATCAATTTCCTAGAGGCATCTTTTAGGATTACATTATCAGTGTGAATGAGGTGAACCCCCACTTGAAGTTTTGGTCATAAATCTAAAGTTAGACCAGTTTGCAAGATGGTGTGTTTTTTCTCAGCTACCTTCAGCAGGAATTGAAGTGTTTAACTGGAACTGGAACTTTATCAGACAATAAAATGAACAGAGCAAGCAACAAAGGAGTTATGAATGTGGATATATATACGGCTTCCCTGGTGGCTCAGAGGTTAAAGCGTCTGCCTGCAGTGTGGGAGACCTGGGTTCGATCCCTGGGTCAGGAAGATTCCTTGGAGAAGGAAATGGCAACCTACTCCAGTATTCTTGCCTGGAAAATCCCATGGACGGAGGAGCCTGGAGGGCTATGGTCCGCGGGGTCACAAAGAGTCAGACATGACTGAGTGACTTCACTTTCACTTTCATGGATATAGAAACGTGTATGTGTGTTTATGTAAAATTGTGTATCATGGGATCGAAACTTGGTCAATAGTAAGGACAGAGGTAAAATAGAAGAGGGGCAGAAGTGTGGGCAGGGATAGAGAGAGAGCAGAACAGTGATGAGTCCGATGAGTCAGGATCCCAGTGGGGTAAGACATGTTGGAGGGAGGACTCTGGAGTGAGTGAGCTGGAAAGACAAGCAGTAGTCAGAGAGTGGAGGCTTTAACCTGAGATATTAGAGGCGATGCCCTCACGGGTGGCATGACATATAACCATGGTAGTAGGTGGCTAAGGCAGGGTGGAAAAAGGCTTTTTGGAAGTGAGGAAATGAAAAGCCTGCAAAGCCAGGGCAATGGTAGATTGTCCTCATAGAGGCTGAGATTTCCAGGAACGATAGAAGTGTCAGTAGAAAGGAAGAGTTGAGCCCCGTGTTAAAAACTCAGTCAATGAAGGAGAGTTACCTGGGAGTCAGTAGTTGAGAAAAGCGAGTTGGTGGGGGGCGGCGGTCAAGGGTGCTATACTCTGATGGCATGGCCTTCGGAAAGAGTTGAGATTTTTAATAGAGAAGAAAGCAGATGTGGGGGGAGGCAGCAGTGGAGAACCAGCTGTGGCCCTGTGTGAGAGGAGGGAGGAGCAGCGTCTCCACTGCACNCAGGGGTCTGGAATGCAGAGGGAGTTTCTCTGGCCAGGAATGTTTCAGGGTCATTTGCCACACAGCCATAACCACCCCCGCCCCACCGCCCAGGAAGGGGGGGCCCCTGAGCTGGAGCCCCAAGTCCTGCATGCCTCATAACATTCCTGGAGTAACTTGAAGGTGGAATCTGGCCCAGAGGGCAAAGGAGTTGGGACAAGCAGCGTTTTCCTGGAAGGAGTTGAAGGAATGGTCATGTCTGGAACCTCAGAACCCTGATAAGAGAAGGGGCCAGGGGTCTTGGCCAGCTTTCCAGAGACTCCCCCACCTGAATCCAATACTGGAGTCAATCCACTTTTCCACTTTTTTTGTTCTCTACTCCCACCTTGCCTTCCTGGCAATGGAAAACCCAGTCCCCAACCTACAGCCAGACGTCGGGTCTTGATTTCCACTAAGGAGCCAGGAGTGAAGTGATAGTCACTCAGTCATGTCTCTTAGAGACCCCATGGACTGCCGGGAGCCTGCGAGGCTCCTCGGTACATGGAATTCTCCAGGCAAGAATGCTGGAGTCGGTTGCCAGGCCCTTCTCCAGGAGATCTTCCCCACCCTGGGATCAAACCCAGGCCTCTGGCATCGTGGGTGGATTCTTTACTGTCTGAGCCACTAGGGAAGTTCAAGGAGCTAGGAAATAGAAACCAAATGCCTGATACCAATCAGCATCAATGGGCTCATGGTCCTCCACCCCTCTGCTCCAGACCACAGTGCCGGGAATGACATTTCTTAGGGAGGCAGGACAGAGAACTCAAGGACTTTGAAGTTATTCTAGGTACGGTGGCCCCACTGTGGTCCTCAGCACTCCCTCCCTTCCCACCTCTGCCAGGATGTTGATGCTCCTGTGGCAACTGGGAGGGCTCTCTGAAGCCCGCTTCTCCCCACTGTCACTGCCCAGGGCAGTTCACTTCCTCCGGCCTGGTAGTGGTAGAGGGTGTTCACATAGACACTCAGTTGCTTTTATTTCCTTCTTTTTTGACAACTGGTACCTGGCTCCCAGATCGTGGGGGCAGGAACCAGGGTTGGGGGTGGGGAATCTGCTGCGAGCTCTGGGATTCCTGCTCCCAAAGTATACATCCTCTGTTCTCTGGAGCTAGACAGCGGCCCCCGCCCCCACCCCACCACCACAAGCCCTGCATTGATGACAACTAATGAGTGGGGGAGGGAAGCACACACATACACTGTGAATTTCACTCTGTCTCTTGGCATCACACACATTCATACTGAGGCTCATAGAGCCTGCACAGACACACCACACAAGTGTGCACCACGTCTAGACACACGGTGCCTGGATACACGTATCCCGTAAAAGCCTACACTCTCACTCACACTTCGGGTATCACTTTGCCATGTGCACACACACACACATTATAAGTACACTTATATCACACAGGTACATCCCAGGCCACACGTGCAGCCACCTCCCAAGCAGACCCAGCACTTTCTTGGGAGGCCCATGAAAGGAAAAGGACCTCTTACCTCCCTCTGCAAGGACACAAGGATAGAGCACTGGGAAGAGGGATTGCAGACAAGGGGGAATGTAAGGAGATGCCTTAGGGAAAGAGATACTCTCCCTCCATTTGGCTTAGCGACATAAAACTTCACTGTCAGCCCACACTCGCCTCCTCCCCCTGTATGCCCGGGCCTCGGCCCCAGAAGTAGGGGGGTCTATGAAGGGCAGCCCCCTGGCTGAAGGAGTGTTGCTCTGTTCTTTATCTCCTGTGGCAGGCAGCAGCTTGCAGTGCCTCGGGAAAACTAGATGGCTGTGGGATGCTGCCACCGAGGCAGAGCCAGAGAGATGAGGATCGCAGCCCCAGCCTCAAGATTCAGACAGCACAGGTCCCAGTGCATCAGGGCCAGTGAAACTGAGAAGCCTGGGAGCACCTCAAGAGATCAAATCCATGTACACACTCACACTCCACAGAAGTGAGGGGTGAGAAGCACTGGGAGATGACCAGGAATCCAGTGGTGCCACGTGGACACACATTCTAGGGCTGGCACTGAGAGCCCACAGCCCAGTGAGCCCAGGACAGAGAGATTAAAGATAACCAACCGCACTCCCAAACCCTCAGAAGCAAACCTCAGTGCAGCCCCCAGTCAAGAATCCAGGCAGTCGGAGCTGTGGAATGAACTGGAGAGCTTCTCCCCTTTCCCCAGCTTCAGGGCAGTCCCTCCCCCAACTAAATTGATAAATCAAATCCAGACACAAACCCGATCTGCCTGATGCCCTAGAAAATGCCCCCACTTCACTCACCAACTGATCTCAGAAATAGCTTTGGCCCAGCAAGGCTGTCCCTGCTCGCTCCCTCCCTTCCGAAGCCATTACTGACCCACCAGGAGTCTGTACACAGACAGCACAGACTTGGGGACAGAGCGGCCTCCCAGGAAGAGGATGCAGGGAAGAGGAGGGTGAACTAGCTGACCCTTTGCAGTCCTTTTACCACGTAAGACAGCTCTCCCATCCCTAGTAATTCCCTGTCTTTTAGTTGTAAATAAATCAACCAAACACCATCGTCTAGGGTTTTTTTTTTTTGGTTTTGTTCTGTTTTGTTAAAAAAAAAAAAAGATAAGACATCATGGCCAANCTAAGACAGCTCTCCCATCCCTAGTAATTCCCTGTCTCTTAGTTGTAAATAAATCAACCAAACACCATCGTCTAGGGTTTTTTTTTTGGTTTTGTTCTGTTTTGTTAAAAAAAAAAAAAAGACAAGACATCATGGCCAACTGGTAGGTTCCTAAGTTTCTGTCCATCCAGTTGAGGCAGAAAATGCCTAGGGGTAGGGAAATATAGGGGAGGAAAATCCGGGGAAGGAGACGTGGGGAGGAAGGCAGAGCCACAGACAGTGAGCCACTGAAGTGAGCCATCCCGTGACTTCCTGTCTGTGACCACAAACGGAGGAGGAAGGAGCACCCCAGATGAGTCCCTCCCCTCCCAGCATGCCGACCCCTTTCTCCATCAGGCACATACATTCTTTCCTCCTACTCTGATTGCTTAGAGATGGGCCCCACCTCCCCAGCCCTCTGCAGGGCTTCCTCTAACCTCTTCCCTTCCCCAGAGCAGGGTCTCAGTTGCCAGGCAACCAGGCCAAGCTGGCCTTGCCCCTGCAAGGGAGGGGAGGAGTAAAGGGGAGCCTGGCAGGTCTCGGTTTGGGGACTGGGTCTCAGTGGGTCTTCTGCTACCCCTCACCTTCCCTATGGTAGGGACTAGACCTTCTGTGTAGACTGAGGGGAGGGACAATTGTCCAGGTACACGTCTATTTTCCTCCCCGATTAAGGAACTGGGACTCCACCTTCTGACTAGACTGAGGGGAGGGACAATGGTCAAGGTACGCGTTTACTTTCCTCCCCTGATTATGGAACTGGACTTCTCTTCTCCCACAGACTTGGGCTCACCTTGCAGGAGGTGATCCCATGTATCTACATCAGAGGGAGTCAAGATGAGTCCCCAGGGCTGCAAACTAGAGCTGGCATGTAGAATGCGGTCAAGAAGTGTTTACAGATGGCTGAAGGGCTGAAGGGCTGAATGGGTGAATGAGTCCAGGGTCAATTTGGAAACATACTAGGGCTCTCTTGGGCTCTCTAAGCCCATAGAGGACACCCCTAGGCTTCAGCTCACCCCAACCACACACCCAAGCTCATCAACACACATGCACACACACACACACAAACACACCCCGAGGGAAACTTCTGGGCCAGAGGCAAAGCCAGGACTCAGCCCTAGGCTCCAGGTCAGCTCTGCAGCCTCCAGGGGAGGGGGCAGCAGGGGGCACTGAGCCCCCTGCCTGCTAACAGGCTCACTCTCGGAAGCTGTCAGCCAACTGGTGGCAGTCCAGCTCCCCCTTCGGCTCCAGGCCCCCCGGAAGCTTCACTCCCGTCTTCCGGTCCACACACCAGCACTTGCCGCGCTGACCATCCAGGGCCGGGTGGCACTGCCAAGACAAGGGTGTGAGGGGTCAGGTTCCCAGGCAGCCACCCCGATCCCAGCCCAGCCCCCAGATCAGACAGTAGTTCCCAACTGGTCTCTGAGGGTGGAGGCTCTCTTGGGCATGAGTCCTCTGAGCTCATTGGAGTGGAGCAAAGGTGGCGAAGAAGGAAAGGCCCAAAGAGTCTGGGAAGGCAGGGCCCTGAGGAAGTTCTGTAGACACCCTGGAGAGGAGACGGGATCCACAGAGCTGGAAGGCACAGCTGGATGTGAGAGGCTAGGGCCCAGTTTGAAGTTTTTAGTTTGGATTCTGATTGTGCTTTAGCTTGAGTTCTGACTGTGTTGAGGCTTTAAGAATAGGATTATGGTTAAGACTGTGATTATCCACATTGAAGTTAGGGTAGCATTTGGATAAGAGTTGCGGTCAAATTGGGAATTATGACTACAGTTTGAGTGGGGTGAGGCTGACAGCCCAGGTCAGAAATGGAATTGGGACAGAGATAGAGGTCAAGGTCAGAACAAATAAAGCAGTTGGGCTAAACTTTGGGTCAGGCTTAGACGGGAGAGAGGGGAGGGTAGGGGTAAAGGTGTATTTCAGAGCCCGGATTAGAGTTGAAGTGAAGGTGTCTCAAGGGTCAGAACTGGCCAGATGATAAACGATCAAGTGTCAGAATTTTTAGTGGATAAAAATGGGAAGGAAACACACAGAACTATAACACACAGAGTGAGCCTTAATGTAAACTATGGACTCTGGTTAATAACTAATAATCAATTTTAGTTCCCTGGCGATCCAGTGGTTAGGACTTGGCATGTTCACTGCCAGGGGTCCAGATTCAATCCTAGGTCAGCAAACTAAGATCCCAAAAAAAAAAGGAAAAAGAAAATTTGAGACAAGGATAAAAGTGGTATTGGGACAAAGGCTGGAGAAAGATTTGGCACTGGTTTGGGGCAGGGGATCTTTCTGGTTCTCCACCACTGCACCCCACCTCATAACCTCCTCATGCCATCCTGGGGTGTGCAGACTCAGGGACAGCCTTTCCCCTCCTAGCTAGGGCTCTTCTGGCCCAATGGCCGTCCACTTTGTGGATTCGCCTGTAGAGCATGAAGTGGGGGAACGTGTGTGCCCATGCCCACGAGGGCTGGAGGAGATCCAGGCCTCATCCAGCATGAGGCCACCCATTGCCCTGCCAAGATACACCACCATCCCAGGTGAGCCCGACTCTGACAGGCCAGAGATGGAGCTGGAGCAGGTCCAACTCACTGGCCATCTCAGCTTCCTGGGGTCCTGTCAGAGAAACCCCTGTTCCAAGGGTGTGAGGAGTCCTAGAGGTTTCTACATCCCTGTCTCCTCTCCTGCCCTCTCCTTCCTCTGCTCCACCCGAAGTGCCCATTCCCAGGTCTGCCTTCCGCCCAGTTTGGCTGACCCCTAGGGCCTTTGCTGACTCAGCTGGGGGAAAGAGGCAGGTTGAGTTTTCTCTGCAACTCTTCAAGACCTAGCCCCTCCATTCCCAGATGATACCTCAGACATCCAGAGACAAAGGAAAACTAATCATAGGAATGAAGGTGGAGAGCAGGAGGGGTTGGGAGGCAGAGGCTGATGGGTGCTAGGTCTGCCTCACAGATGGTGGCCACAGAGTCCATGGAAATAGCCCCGGATGGGGAGGCAGGATGACTGGCCTGCCTTTAACTTGCCCTGTGACTCCGGGTGCTCTCTGCCCCTCCCTGGGCCTCAGTCTACTCATCTGAGGAGGGAATAGGTAAAAAGAACTAAGATCCTGAGTCTGAGGGTGGGGTGGTTTGGAGAGGGTCTAAGGGGTGAGCTTGGGGCTGGGGAGCTTCCCCCTTCCTGAGACTTCCATCCCAGACATCCCAGAGCTGAGGACGGGCCGAGCCGGCAGAAACAGAGACGCACCTGCTTGGGGTGGAAGTTGCCGTTGCGGTCGCAGTTGGGGATGGGAATGATGTAAAGGTCTTCGTGGGTGCGGCTCTGTGAGGCGGCCAGCCGCTCCAGCGCCCGGTGCAGCTCACTCTGGCAGGAGCCCTGGGGCTGGAGGAGGGGAAGATGAAACTGTTTAGCAGGAGCGGAAGAGGCAGGGGGACCAGGGCTGAGGGTCAGATCAGGACTGCAGGCTCTGAAAGGAGGGTTCAGGCCTGGTGGCCAAGCAGGCCTCCAGTGAGATGAAAGGAGGGGTTCAGGTTCAGGGGACCCTGGCAGGCAGTACAGACATTTAGGAGAGGATCTCGAGCCAAAAAGCTTCTAAAAAGGAGGGGTGTGACGTGAAGGGACCTAGTGGGGAAAGGAAATCTATGGAGAAGGACAGGAAGGGGATGATGTCTGAACAAGACGGAAGGATGAAATCATATAATTAACAACTTGTAAGACCCAGGCACGGATCCATCAGAACCACCCATCAGAAAGGACATTAGCCAGATGCTAGATCAAGGTCCCAAGGCTCCCTGCTATGGCCAGCCTGAACTCTCGAGTTACTGAGAAGCTCTGGGGTGAGGAATCCAAGGGAAGAGCCACGCAACATCAGGGGGCTTGGGGCAACTGCTATTCACCAACCAGTGTGGAAGTCTCTCAGTATTTAACAGTAACTTCAGCTGTCCCCAGCGTCTAGGACTGCTGAGCCAGAAAGGAATTTCAACAGGAGTGAGGGCTTTTTTCCTGGGTCCTGATGATGCACGCAAGGTGCACACAGCAGACAGCCAAAGAATGCTCGCTGGACGGACACTGTCGGGATCTGGTGGTGGTGGTGGTGGCGGTGGTGGTGTGTGCCTGTGCACGTGCGCATTTGATCAGTGGTCCTCACCACAGGCCGGACTTCCTCTCGGGGCACCCCGATGACCTTCATCTTGCCCCCGCTGGTGCTCCGGTCTCGAATTTTGGCCAAATGCTTCTGCAGGCACTTGCGGTCGTGGGCGCTGCAGGGGCTGAAGCTGTTGTTGGGGTGGTCGCCCTCGTCCTTGTCTGCAGTCAGGCCAAGATGGGGAGAGGTCAGTGTTTATAAAGGGCAAGACAGCAGAGCCCCCTGACTTCCCATCTGCATTCTCCTCCTTGGGGAGTCTCCAGCCTGGTGCTGGAAGAACCAGGGGAGGAGCAGGGGGTCTGGGGGTAGGAAGAATTGAAAGCAGCACCCCGGTTTCCTCCCCGCTCCCCTGGATCTTCTCGGGAGAATATTCCTCTTGGAGTCCTTGATTTTTCCTTCACTCCACCCAGTCCAGTCCTCAGATGAGTCACCAGCTGCAGCCGCCCAAACAGCAGGAGGGTCCCCTGGGCCTTGCAAGGAGGTCTGAGGCAGGCCAAGGGCCCCACATTCATGTCCCCTTCCATTCAGCTCTCCCTACCATCCCCCTTCTCCGTCTGCTCTTTCTTCCTGTCTCCTTTCCTGCTCCTTTCAGGATCTAGCTGAGCCAGCCAAGGGATCCCCAGGGCTGTCAGTTCTGCTGACCCTCTTCCAAATGGTCAGAATCAAAGTTTCCATGAGTGATGAGAAACGTGGCCCCAAAGCTCTCTCCATTGGCTGGAGAGGAGAAGTGGGAGTGGGTGTGTGTGCGCTCGCATGTGAAAAGTGTGTGCGTGTGTGTATGGGAGAGACACTGTGTGGCCCCCAGGACCAAAAGAACACCTTTGCACATTCCTGCAGCTCCCCACCCCACCACTCCAAAGTCTCCCATCCTTAGATTTCAGACCTAATCCAAAGTGCATGTCTGCTGCCCAGAGCCACAGCACTGGGAATCTGGAGATGGGGGTGAGCTGGACCACCACCCTCTCCTTGGGATCTCTTAAAGGCTCTGTCTGAACTCCAGAAAAAAACCCATCCAGAAGTCCCAGAACTGTAACCTCTGCTACTCCATCCTGGCAGCCAAAACCAGAACGCAGAGCTGAGCTGGAGGAAGAGGTCTCAAGATCTCTCTGCACATCAGAGCCACCTCTGAAATGCTCAGACTTGGCAGCTTGCTGCCGGCCCGAGTGCAAAGCCCCTGCCAGCATTCCAGATGTTGGCAGCCAGACAGAAGGTTACATCTGGTTTGCGTCAGGATTTTTTTTTTCCTGAGGAGTTAGCAGGTTCCTCCATGCATGGCAGCAGTCCCAGAGCTGCCTTGGGGTCAAATTGTATTTTTCTGCTGAGCCAAAGTTAGTTGGGGGGGGGGGGGTAGTTCTCTTCTTATTCTCCTAGTTCTGGGGGTATCGAGGGTGAAGCACATAAAGAGAAGCCAGACAAGGAGGAATCTAGACCCCCAAATAGTCTGTGTCAAGATTCCACACCAAAGGTTATTTATAAAGTTGAGTCACCAAGGATGGGAAAAGGTTTTGTCACGGGTACAGGGCTGGCTTAGAGAAAAGAACCAGAGGGAAGGAATAAATGGAGCAGAGAGATAAAATCCTTCCTTCTACGTATTTAACATCTCAAGAAGGACAGTCTGTTGGGGACTTCTGTCCCAAAAGATGACAACAAGTTTCCAAAGGTCAACCAAGGAGAAACCTTGAAGGCAAGACCAACAAAGACTTCCCAGCCGGTGTGGGCAGCGGAAGAAGGGGCTGGTCGATTTCAGACCAGGATTGTGCAAAGAGGCCCATACGAAGTCAGACTCCAAACCCTCAGCCAGGAACCAGAGAGAAGCTCTGAGATCCAGGCTCCTCCCTGAAGGCCCTCCCAAGGAACTTCCTGGCCAAGAAGGCCCAGGCTGGCCAGTGACCCCCCACCACCACCACACACACACACCACTCTCATCTTGCACAAAGCCACAAGAGTTGTGGGTGGACTCAGCTTCACGGGGGTTTAGGCTGGAGCTGACGATTAGAAAGAAAGGAAACAGAAGACTGGAAAAAATTGAAGCCAAATCTTGGAACCACAGGGGCTAAGCTGAGCTGGGAACAAAGGGGCCACCGCTCTACCTGGAAAGGCTGGAAGAATCCCAGGGGTCATTTGCCACAACCCACGAGTACCTCGATGGCCTCCTTTGACCTGGAGACATTTCGCTGTCTTTCCTTTGACTTTGCTTTCTTTTCGTGACCATAAAAGAAATCACAGTTGTGCACAGTGACACTTGTGCCTCTTGACAAGTGGCCAGATGTTCTTTTGGTTCCCTAGGAAGGGTTTTTCTAACGCAGGAGGCTGCCTCCGGAGGTAGAGGGCTCCCTGACCTGGAGGTGGGGCGAGTCGGGGTGGCAGCGCCTCGAGGACCCGGAAAGATCTGCAGTAGAGGTCTGACGGCTTTCCCACACTGTGTTCCCATGAGTCGAAGTTCACACACACTCAGGGAATTATTAAAGATTATTTGGAATGTTTATCCCCTAACTTAAGAAGCACCATTAAGGAGGACAACTGGGTCCGCTCACTTAACCCTGGAGCTGCATGGGGCGTAGGGTGAGCCTGGAACATAGCTCTTGTTTTGTGTTGGCAGGCCCCCATCACAGGGAGGGGGACGTTATCTGGGGAAAGCTGAGCAGGCTGCCTGCCTGGCCTCCCTCTCCTTGGTTCCCCACTGCCCAGCACACTTAGCCATTTAGAGTAGAACCCAGCAGACGGGGAGAGTGGCTCCATACTGCCTCTCACAGGGACACAGGTACACAGTATGTCCCTATCTGCCAGCACAGACAGAGGCTGGGATCCAAGGATCACAAACATACACAAGCAATCACGTGTCCAGACGCACAGTGGTCCACACGTGCACACCCACATGCACCCTGGCGCCCTGCCCCTGCCCTGGGCAGAGCACACTGGCTATCCTGGCAGTTGACTTTCCACTTAATCTGTAACTTTTCATTGTCCAGCCTTGTTTCACTGGCAGACTGAGTTCCCACCCCAGGCACTAGGTTTGGGAGGGCAAAGTTCGTAGCCCTGAGTCTCTTAAAAAAAAAAAGTTCATCTTCCCATCTCTACAACCCACTACATGCTTGCTACTTACTTCCCTGCTCACCCAGGAGGTCAGCCACACCGTGCTGCTCACCTAGGTGGTTTTTTGGGAAAAACCACGATCCTGGTGGGTTTCCCTCTGAGCAGGAGCCAGAGTCAGACCTTTCCCCTCACTTCCCCAGCAAAAGTCAGACTCCCTACATCTGAAAGGTCTGTTTGGGAGGTGGGGCTTCCCAGGTAGGCCGGGTCACCTCATCCAGCCCTGCTGGAGTAGGCCAATGATGTCCCATCACAGGGTAAACGTGGTCTCTGCTCCAGCCACAGAGGAAGGGCAGGCACCCAGAGAAAGAAGAGGCTCCACAGCTTTGGCACCAGTGGCTGCAAAGTTCATGGTCAAAGCTAGAGGATTTCCTCTTTCTTACTGCCCACTTTCATCCCCATGATTTCTCCTCCACTCCAGCCCACACCCAGCTCAAGATGCCTAGGGTGAGGCTCTGAGGTAGGTGGGCCCAGCCACCTAGACATGAGCTGAAGGGTCACCCACCTGCCCCGCAAGAAAGGCCTGGACTCTCACTGGAGAAGCCAAGATCCCACTGCCAGGTACCAGGCCTTTCTCTGATGCCTGGTTCAAGTGGGGGACCCCCTCACCCTTGTGCCATGGCTGCTGGCCTCGAAATGCCAGAGAAGGACAGCTAGCCCCTCCCCCCTCCCCCCTCCGCTCCTCTGCATGTCCCTCGGCTTTGCTCACTTGCCCCATTGTCCCCTAAAGCCCTAGCATCATGGGAGAAGCTAAGCTTCAACTTGAATCCATTTGGTTTCCTGTTCATCACCAAGCTCTCATTGCTCCAACACTGAACTCTTACTCCATGCCAGACGCTCCAAGCCTACAAGGTGGGTCCTGCTGTCCCCCCTTTTTACACATAAGGAAATGAAGCAGAATGACTGGAGGAAGGAGAAGAACATATCTCTGCAGCTCCTATGTCTTTAAATGGAAAGGCTCTTGATACCCAAAGCACCAATAATTAGATGTGTATAAGAGACAGGCCCCAAAGCTCTCTCCATTGGCTGGAGAGGAGAAGTGGGAGTGGGTGTGTGTGCGCTCGCATGTGAAAAGTGTGTGCGTGTGTGTATGGGAGAGACACTGTGTGGCCCCCAGGACCAAAAGAACACCTTTGCACATTCCTGCAGCTCCCCACCCCACCACTCCAAAGTCTCCCATCCTTAGATTTCAGACCTAATCCAAAGTGCATGTCTGCTGCCCAGAGCCACAGCACTGGGAATCTGGAGATGGGGGTGAGCTGGACCACCACCCTCTCCTTGGGATCTCTTAAAGGCTCTGTCTGAACTCCAGAAAAAAACCCATCCAGAAGTCCCAGAACTGTAACCTCTGCTACTCCATCCTGGCAGCCAAAACCAGAACGCAGAGCTGAGCTGGAGGAAGAGGTCTCAAGATCTCTCTGCACATCAGAGCCACCTCTGAAATGCTCAGACTTGGCAGCTTGCTGCCGGCCCGAGTGCAAAGCCCCTGCCAGCATTCCAGATGTTGGCAGCCAGACAGAAGGTTACATCTGGTTTGCGTCAGGATTTTTTTTTTCCTGAGGAGTTAGCAGGTTCCTCCATGCATGGCAGCAGTCCCAGAGCTGCCTTGGGGTCAAATTGTATTTTTCTGCTGAGCCAAAGTTAGTTGGGGGGGGGGGGGGG
>SJYV01024714.1:784059-806585 GCA_006410875.1 Neotragus pygmaeus | reverse complement strand
GCACAGACATGGGGACCAAGGAGGGGGGGGATGGGGGTGGGATGGAGTGGGAGGCTAGGGGTGGCAAATGTAAGCTTTCATATACAGAATGAATAAACAACAAGGTCTTATATAGCACAGAGAACTACATTCCATATCCTATGATAAACCATAACGGAAAAGGATAAGAAAAGAATGATATATATATGTATAACTGAATCACAGCAGAAATTAACAAACATTGTAAATCAACTATATTTCTATAGAAAATCTTGATTTAAAATGCTCCTCTTCTATAGTAAATATTCAAATATTCTGAACTCCCTAGTTGTAATATAATGCAAAAACAAAAAAAGGATAATATGTTATAACAGACAATTTCATTTGAAAATGAAAAAAATGTTTGGTCATGACTCCACTAAGAGACCGAATGAAGCTGTTTGCTCTTTGGATCCGTTAAGGAAACACTGAAAACGACAGCAGCACAGGCAGATCACAGAGGTGTGTGGCCTTCTTGGCTGTGATTTTCCAAAATGTTGTACTGCTCGTAGAAGTTGCACAAAACAAAGCATCGTGTTCCCCCAGTTTAACACGGAAGTTTTATTTCTGAAAAATTCAGCGTATTTTAACACTATATAAATAATCCTTTGGGTTTATATGTAGAAGAGAGTTAAATTCTAGCTTCAGAGTATTATAAATGGTGTCCTAAAGTACAGGTCCACATGGCAGGATACAGAGCAGTTCCTCACTGCCAGGGACTGTTGCGCTCAAGGCAACAAACCCGGACCCCTTGGGGCAAGGAGCACCCAGTCATTCTGATGATTAACATTTCCAGTTTCTACAATACTTCCTGACCACTGAGTTAGAATCACAAGGTAAGGCTCAGAGACGATGTCAGGGGTACAAGGTGATTGCTGCTGACAAGTACGTCATGGGCTCCAGGAGACAGACCGCAAGGCACTGAGGTGGGGGTAGAAGGCTCAGCGATTCAGGGGGACTTTCAGACCAATGGTGCTGAGCCCAGGAGGGCAGGAGGCTGGGCTTTCCCGGTGATGGACGGTCACGGAGACGTGAGAGCTGACAGAAGCCACATCCGGTGGTCTCTCAAGGGAAGCTGGGAAATCAGGTCAAATTTCAGCTTCCTCTTTAGACTGGCCCTCAAGGCAGACTGCTGTGCAGAGGAGGGGATGTGCTGAGTCCCGGCCCGGGGTCCCTCAAGGGAGCATTTCCGCCGCCCCCACCAACGTTTCCTCACAGTTTTCATAGTTGTCAGCTTAATGACTGCATAATGTTCTGTGGTGCTGCTATACCATGAATTATTAAACCATTACCCTGAAGTTGGAAATTTAGGTTGTTTCCACATTTTTGCTATTTAGAATTTGTTGCAGAGAATGTTGTCAAGTGTATTTCTTTTGGCTTCAGCTTATTTTTAAAATTTTTTATTGAGGTATAGTTGATTATAATAGCTTTTTAAAATATAAACTATCCAATTCTTTATTTGAAATTTATTATTTCTACTTTTCCCTCCCAGCTATTCTCTGTGAGTGTGAGCTGTATACAGATTTCTTTTTTCTTTTTTTCTAAATTGATTTTTATTGGAATATGGTTGCTGTACAATATTTCTATTAAAAAAGTGAATCAGCTATATATACACATATATTTCCTGTTTTCTGGATTTATACTGCCTGAAGATAAACCTCTGAAAGTCCATGGTCCCAAACACCTTTCTAATTTTTTTCATGCTGTCATTTGCTATCCAGAAAGAGGTTTTTAAAACCAATATACAATGCCATCAGAAATTGTGAGCATATTGATTTCACTGCAATCTCATCAAAATTAAGTGTCATTTAAGCTTTTTCTTCTTACATTAGTGGTTACAAGATGGAATCTTCAAGATTGCTTTTAATTTAGGTTTTTGAATTATCAGCAAAAAAGGATATTTCTGTGTTTGTTTACTCTTTGTAATTCTCTGTGCGAATTGTTCATGACCTTTGTGCATTTCCCTTGTAAGATCTCAATGTTTTTGTTCTATATTTGTATGAGCTCTTCATAGAACACGTTGGTCACACACACACACTGTTTTCATGATTGATACAAAATTCTCTCTTCTATATTCCACCTCTACCCTATGCTACCAGTCTGCTTTTCTTTTTGACACTCTGCTTTTGAAGAAAAGCTAGGCAGTATTCAATTCATTATTAATCAGTTGTGTTCCTAAAACAAAGGTTCTCAACTTTGGCTGTACACTGGAATCACCAGGAGAGCTTTAAAATCTATTGACGCTTGGGCTTCAGTTCTGANCTTTTCTTTTTGACACTCTGCTTTTGAAGAAAAGCTAGGCAGTATTCAATTCATTATTAATCAGTTGTGTTCCTAAAACAAAGGTTCTCAACTTTGGCTGTACACTGGAATCACCAGGAGAGCTTTAAAATCTATTGATGCTTGGGCTTCAGTTCTGATTTAATTGGCCTGGGTATTGGGAGTTTTAAAAGCTCCCCAGGTAATTCTAATATGCAGCCAATGTAGAGAGCCATGATGCCAAAATTTGTAAACTGTTTATTGGGTTAAAATAAAGTGGGAGGAGGTGGGTGGATGAAGGGGTGAGCATGAACCTGCAGGGGTGATGAGGGAACAAGTTGCTGTTGAGGGGAGAGGTGGCAGTGGGAGTCGAGGCTGCACACTGGCATAAATAAGTCTGGGTATATTTCTTGGTCCTAGTCAATGCCAGCTTTCTTCTGACTTCATCCAGAATCAGGCTGCCCACTTTTTCTGATTTCCTAACACTATCCCTTCTTACATAGTCCTTTCCTCTAAGACCCACTGTGGGACAGAACATACTCAATCTTGTAACTTCATTCCCATATGCCCAAGCGTGAAGCGGTCATATGGCTTTTAAAAGAGAATTTGAGAGGAAAAGGCTCTCTCTGAGGATTTTCCATTGTCCTCTCTGATCCCTTTTCTCTTTTTAATTTGCATTTTGGAGACGGAGAGGCAATATATATGTCCTGAATGTCCCCAGTTTTCGCTAGCTTTGGCTAACAATGAGATTGCCTTGGCCCTGAAAGCCTTTTGTTGGCTTGTTGCTCCCACTGACTGATAAGGCCTTCACAAATCCCTGGGATGCGTCTCCTGTGTGCTTATGAGCAAGTCCACTCACACTCTTCTACTTTAGCCTTCTCATTGATATCAACCCTTGCAAACTCATTTGAGGATGAAACTGCTCTTTGAGGAGGATCTCTGCTACCTTGGGTGCTACCAGATGGCACTGGTGGTAAGGAACCCACCTGCCAATGCAGGAGATGTAAGAGATGCGAGTTTGATCCCTGGGTTGGGAAGATCCCCTGGAGGAGGACATGGCAACCCACTCCAGCATTCTGCCTGGAGAATCCTGTGGACAGAGGAGCCTGGTGGGTTACAGTCCGTGGGGTCGCAAAGAGTCAAACACGACTGAAGCGACTTAGCACAGATTAGCACAAGAATATCATACAAGCATCCATATTTCAGAATAAAGCCTGACCAAGATGCCACTGGGTTCCAATGTGAACTCTGGAATGAGGCATAGGAAGACTTCCAGAGAAGGTGATGAGGAAATGGGACCAGGCTGGCACTTCGGTCAACAAAGCAGATGCTAGGGTGAGGGTCCACCTGATTCCTGTTGTATTCCCTAAAACTGTACCCTAGCTTACAGTGCATATGTGTTAAGTTTCTTCTGTCGTGTCCGACTCTTTGTGACTGTATGGACTGTAGTCTGCCAGGCTCCTCTGTCTATGGGATTCTCCAGGCAAGAATACTGCAGTGGGTTACCATGTCCTCCTCCAGGGGATCTTCCTGATTCAGGGATCGAACCCATGTCTCTTATGTCTCCTGCACTGGCAGGTGGGTTCTTTACCACCAGTGCCACCTGGGAAGCCCATCTGGCTTACAACGGGCAGCGGCAATTGCTGAGAGCAACAGAAGGCAACAGGGAGGGAGAGGGGTGGAGAAGGAAAACTCCACTGCCACCTCCAGGGATCTTAGACTACTTTCAAAAACGATGTCGCTGGAGGGAGGATACTCTGTCTTGATGACTGTGTATCTGCACTGTTTGGTGTAGTCTCCAAAGTAGGGAACACTGGAATAACTGTTGAATAAGTCCACCGAGTAGGAGGAATTCCTGAGTTCTACTCCACTGCTTATATTGATTTGTTGGACTTTTCTGGCCAGTTGAATTACCACAGAAGCCTTCTTTCAGAGTTTTAAAAATGATTGACTTTTGCTCCGAAACTGTGTCAGGGGAAATAAGAGCAGAGTTCCACCACCCAAGCATTTACTACTTGGATCAATTGGTAGCATTCTGCTTGCTGATCTGTGGAAGAGGGATGATACTGGCCACGTTTACAAAGCTGGGTTAAAAATAAGAACTGTTTGGAAGTAAAAATCAGAATTAACTGAAGAATTTAATTTATTAGCCTGAATTAACCAAATGCTATTTGCTATCTCTCACCTTTTGACTTGGATGGCAAATAGATAAACATAAAGTAAACATTAGATGGGTTTGTATATTAAATGTATACTTTAAATTTTTTGGAACAACTTCAAGAGGATACTTTGGAAGAAATAAAGGTTATAAAGTACCTTTGAGAGTTTTTAATAACAAATATTGTAAGAATCTGAATCATTAAACTGTATTTTGTATACTTAAGTAATGTATACCTATACATTTAAAACAATTTTANGCTTTGTGAGTAGGGTATTTATCGTGGGAGTAGGGAATAGGAGGGAGTCGGAGCTAGGCAATGCCTCTTGGAGGGGTAAAGGGAAGTTTTAAGAGTCCTCTGTGCAGGCATGATGGTTTTTCCTATCTCTTCATGGGACACAGTACACATTCAGGAGGGTTCTGTGCGTTACAGGTGGTAGAATTTTAGCCGGTGACATCCAAAGCTCACTGATGGGTTTCTCTGGCCCCTCAAAGCGTCTGCACGGGTGGACTGGAAGAAAGCCATTAGCAGGCTGCGTCCTCCTCTGAGGCTTCTTAGGGATGCTGTAAAGCACGAGGTCACGGTTAATCATCCCTCTTTTATGCTGTGGCCACGGAGGTGCCACCTCATTTTTCCCTTGTTTCACATTTGGTGGCTGAGCAGTCTGCTCTGACCCTCAGTATCTTTATCTGTAAAGTGGAGACCACTCCGATTCCAGATTCCTATGATGGTAATGAAGATTGAGTGCTTTAGCGTGCAGAAAGCACTTAGCCCGTTGCCCAAGACCTACTAAGTGCTCATCAGCCTGGTTCCCTGGGCCACAGCCCCTCGTTGCTTAGTAGAGGTCTGTGGGTGGCCTTACAGACTCAGGGCTTGGCAGTAGCAAGCTCCAGACTGGGTGAGGGGTCTTGCTCACTGCACCCACATCTCCCATTCCTGAATGCTGAGGATGTCATTGTTTGTGGGTTTCTTCTCACCAAGCAGGCCTGAAAAAGCTGCGAGAGGAAAACCTCCAGGAACACAGGGCCTCGTGGTACCTGGGGGACGGCTCCTGACTTTGCTGCAGCTGCAGTTCAGGCCCAAGTTTAATAAAGGATAATTCCTAGACTGAGGGACTGGAGGGGAATTGGATTCAGTTGACAAAGCAAACACAGCTTAATTGGAAAAAAGTTGCTCCTCCCTCCTTGTGCCAAGTCCAAGACCAGAATCCTAGAAGCAAGCCTGGTAGGAATCGTCATGGCCTCTGGGNTTTAGCCAATTTGCAGATGAGTGAACTGAAGCCCTGAGTGATCAGGAAAGGCACGTGTCTCACAGCTGGTTGCTGAGGAACCAGGGTTTGCTCTTAGTCGAGCGAGCTCTGTAACCTATTCCCCTGGCCACTGCACCACGCTGCCTCTTTATGAATGAAAACTCGCCAGGACTCCACTGCATTGTGTTTCTCCTCCTTCTAGGGGAGAAAAATGGTCCTTGTTTGCAACAGCTAGGAACCCAGCTTCCAAGCAAGGTGCTTTCTTATGCATCCCTGAGTTCCCTCTACATGGTGTCATTTCCCTGAGAGCTGGTTTCTAGTAGAGTGGGTTCTTGGCTTCCTTTTCTAGGGAGTGCCAGAGATTCCATATACAGAAGGTAAGCTGGAGAGCCAGGCCTTCAAGGCAAAGGAGTGTGGGTGTGAGGGTTTGTTGGGAGAGAACTGCCCTGGGGGTGTCTGTGGGAACAGGAGATGGGCGAGAAAGGAAATCAGCAGCTTTGCCACATTAGTGGGGGCTCCTTCCTGCAACATCTCTGTTGCTGAGGATGAATATGGAGAGAATGTGAGCACTGTCTCTCTCAGGAAGGGAAGGGATACGTTTTGCTCATATCAAGGACTTCCAGCAGGAGAGGGTACAGTGGGAATGGGGGTGTTTCCAGAAGGGATGGCATGGGATTGAGGTGATGACATAAGAACTGAGGCTCTATGTAGGGAGGCAGGGACCACGCCTGGATGCTGAGATATCTGAAAGGCTCGGGGAGTGAGCTGAGGCATTGTGGTCTGATGTTCATGAGAGAAAGCTCCCACCTCAGGCCCGCTTTCTTGACCATGTCTGGGGCCTCAGATGCCGTCTGATGTGCGTTCCACCACTGCTATCTCCTGTTCTCCGCCCCTCCTGGGCTGCCACATCCTTGCTCGCTGTGGCTTCAGAATAAGACCTCAGAGGAGGTGTGGGTTGTAGCAAGCAGTTTCAAATAATAAATGCCTGACTGTGAGCATGGAGCCAGGCCAGTGGTGTGGGTGGTTGGTGGCCAGGAGTTTAGACTCTCCCTCTCATCCTGACTCAGCCTGTGACCCGCGGATCATAGCCTGTGGTGACTCGATTCCTCAAACTTTGACACAGGGATAATGAAACTTGCTACTCTGCAAGAGGGTATTAATTAATGTTTGCAAACTGCTTGGCAATGCAGGGATGAAAGGGGTTAAAAGCAAAGTGTCACGGTGACGCCGGGCCAGCTGGGCCATGGATGGCATGATTAGGATGGAGGCAGACAGGTAACAGCCGCCTGAGAACTCGGGCCCCAGGGAGCACGGCTCGCATTGGAGAATCTGCAGTGGGAGCCCGCTGGTCTCTAAACTAATTCCAAAGTAAGGTCAAGAGGGGCATGTGCATTTGCCTGTGGGAAGGGCTCCGAGGCCAACACTTTCCCCTACAGTTTTGTCAACAGTGAGGAGAGCTGATTCTCAAATGTCACAGGTTTCAAATTTTCCATCAGAGATTTACCCCTTTACCATTCAAACCCCACAGAGAAGTTGCTGACAGAAAACACGTCCCCAGGGAGCACCGCTGGGCAGTGGGTAGGGGATGAGGGACATCTTAGTGAACAAAACCCAGGACTTTTCACTCCCCGGAGTGGCTTTCTTCAGAGGCTGGAGAGTGTGAGCTTGGTTAACCCGGGTTTCAGAGGGCTGCCACCAGCCTTCCTACCTCCTGGCCAGACCCCGCTCCACTCCTCGGGAGCGCCTTGCCACAAGAAGCCACCATGGTGTGGCTGTCCCAGGGCCACGACTTCATGGCCCTCCTCTCTCTGTCTCACCTGCCCCGGCTCAGATCCTGGAGTGGCTTCTGTTTCACCAGTTGACATGGTGTCATGTGTGAGGCTGATTCTCTGGAAATGACAATCAAAGTCTCTTGGAGAGACCAGAATGCCTTTACAGATCACAGATGGCCAGCATCACGTGGCCGTGGACGTGGGGACTTTGGCAACGGTCAGCGTGGTGAATGTACTTTCTCTGGGCCTCAAGGTTGAAGAGATTGAATAATTCAAAAAAAAAAAATCTAAATTGTGAAGTACTGAAAAGTTTTAGATTCTCCCAATTTCATCAAGTGAGGCAATAACTGAACCATCAGAGTAGGAATCCATGCCTTCATTCAGGAGCTATATTGATTTATTGAGTGTTTTGGGGGGGTGGGGTGTGTGTGCCAAGTACTGTTCTGGGTGCTGGGATACAGCAGTGTACAAATCAGACAGAAGTTCCTCTTCCTGTGGATATCTTTCCGGTGGAGAAATGTCCAAAGCAGAGGAAAATGTTTATAGCATTGCCACTTGGATGACCAATTCTGTTCCTGGCTGCCCTGCCTCCTTGTGGGATTAGAACTTGGTCCAACCCCAATCCCATTGCATCCTTCTCTATTAATTTGTTGTTGTTCAGTCGCTCAGTCATGTCTGACTGTTTTTCGACCCCATGGGCTGTAGCCCGCCAGGCTCTTCTGTCCATGGGATTTCCCAGGCAAGCATACTGGAGTGGGTTGCCATTTCCTCCTCCAGGGAATCTTCCCAATCCAGGGATTGAACCCACGTCTCCTGCATTGCAGACAGATTCTTTACTGCTGAGCCTCCTTTCTATAGATTAGGAAGGATAAATATGTCTAAAATGAGGGTGGTGGTGGTGGTTGTTTTTACCTTAGAAGTGAGATGTGCAAGTCAGGGGGAGGGGAGAGAGTTGATAGAGTATTTAACAATTGGTATAGCACAATTGGGCTTCCCACAGAGGCAGCATAAGAGACGTGGGTTCGATCTCAGGGTTGGGAAGATCCCCTGGAGGAGGGCATGGCAACTCACTCTAGTATTCTTGCCTGGAGAATTCCATGGACAGAGGAGCCTGGCAGGCTGCAGTCCATAGGGTTGCAAAGAGTCGGAAATGACTGAAGTGACTTAGCATGCACGCCCGCATAGCACAGGTGCTGAGCCATCACTGCAGATACCTGTGATCCCTGTGGGCCAGCATTGACTCTTTCATCCTTGAGTCATCCCAAGGTCCAGAAGTCTGGGAGGAGGGGCTGAGATGGCTGGGGACTTTGGAGACGGGGTGCTTAGGGCACTGGCTACTTAGTAAATGGTACAGAAATATTTCAGTAATTTAGCTGCAGGAAGGCTGTTCCAGGCAACATCAGATGGATATAGATTCTAATCTTGAACGTATCTAGAAAAAGGCTATGCCCATGTGAGGTCTCAATCAACACCTATTGCTAAAATATCCAATATCCAATAGAGTTAATACTAATACCAATACCAATATCCAATACCATTAATTTAAAATTTTGAATCTGAATGGGGACTCAGCTCCTGAGTCTCTACAACCTCATAAGATGACTTTGAAAACCAGGTGGCCCCACAAGTCATCCTAAGCGGCAGTCAGGCGGAAGAGAGGTCTCAGGGCCACCCAGCCCCGGGGAAAATAAAGCCTTCGCCAACATGAATGCGACAGCCCCGGGATATGCTTTGATGTGGTGAGGTTCTCTTTTGGGTCTGCCCTGGCCTGGTCACACAGGAGTGGACCCAGGAGGAAGTCACACCCCGTTGGCAGGTAGACTGAAAACATTGGGCAAGCCATCCAAGCTGTGGCTGCTGGGCACCAGCGCATTTCCGGTCCTTCCAGTTCCTAACGTGTCGTCGTGGCTGGTAACACCCCCTGGCTTTTATTGATGGCCTAATTGGAGAGTGTTTGATGCCTGAAGGTCTTTGCCAGTTGACAGTCTCGAAAGGGATGGAAGAGACTAAACCGAGGCAAGCTGTTCCCTTTGCAGCCTTTCTCCCCTCACAGGTGGAGCTTGGTGAAAAGTAGCTTCTCTATGGGATGCACGGTAACCCCAGGGATAGCTGGAATAACCAGAGGCTGCCCAGGAGATTTAGTCATTCACATAAGAAGAAACCTGGCCTAATCTCATCACACTTGGTAACAATTTACTGTGGAAGAGACGCCATTCACTCACACCCCTTTCTAAGGGAAATGCCCCACCTTGGGGCCCTGTTGGGGGCCCAATTTTGTGTCACATGACCAGCAGTAATCAGAAAACCTTGGGGAAGTTAATTTACAGACTTGCCGGGATACTGTGGTGTGGTGCACAGAGAGATCTACTGGTCTGGTTTTGCCTCTGTGACTTGGGAACTCCTGAGAGTCTGGGAGGGGGTCAGGTGGCTGCTGTGGCTGAGAAACACTGGGTGGAGTCAGAGTAGGGTGCCTGGGGTGTTTGGGTGCAGGTCAGATAGTAGGGGAGATTGCAGGGAAGAAAACAGTTGGCACTGTGGTGTGCCAGCTTCATTACATCATTCAGCCAGTGAGTGAGCATCCACCACGCATCAGGTACTCTGGCAGGCGCTGGTGAGAAAGCAGTGAGCAAAGCAGACAAACACCCCAGCCATCGGGGAGCTGACATTCAGGTGACAAAATAGCCAAGAGAATAAGAAGTATGCATATTGGTGACAAGTGCTGGAAAGGTTTAGAAATACTGCAGGGGGAAAATGAAAGATCGGTAAACAAGAAACAAGATCAGTAAAATGTAGACATCTATTTGATGCTGGAATTCATTATACAGTTTTCGAGTATGTTTAAAATCCTTCATAACCCTTGGGGCATCCCTGGTGGCTCAGTGGTAAAGAATCCGCCTGCCAGTGCAGGAGACATGGGTTTGATCCCTGGTCCAGGAAGATCCCACATGCCGTGGAGCAACTAAGCCCAGGTGTCACAGCTATTGGGCCTGTGCTCTTGAGCCCAGGAACCATGACTCCTGAGCCCACGAGTCACAACTACTGAAGCTCACACGCCCGAGAGCGCGTGCCGTGCAACGAAGGGAGCCACCTCAACAAGAAGCCCAAGCACTGCTACTGGAGAGAAGCCTACAGGTGCAGCCACGAAGGCCAGCCAGGCCAAAAATAAGTAAATGAGATGCACAGAATTTCTTTCATAACCCCACATTTTAAAAGGAATGCAGACAGGTTGAACAGGAAGTACTGGGGTTGAGAAGGAGTCACAGAGAAGGTGACATGTGAGCAGAGATCTGAAAGACATCACAGCAGGTGTCAGGGGCTGAGCACCCAGGCAGGGGGAAGAGCAAGGGCAGCATCCTTGAGGCAGGAGTGTTCCTGGCGTGTTGAGGACCACAAAGTGGGCAGCGTGGCCCCCGCAGAGGGACGGAGGGGGAAGCAATGGGTGGGGGAAGCAGGAAGTGAGAATTACATAGAGTCTATGGTTGTGGCAAGACTTTTGTCTTCACTCCGAGTGAGATGGGGAGCTCCTGGAGCATTTTGAGCATAGGGGTGACATCATCTGACATGGGTTTTGGCCGATCTTGAAGTTTTGGGAGCGCAGATCCATTAATTCTTACCTCTGGGGTCCACTAAGTGTCCTTGAGGCCAGGACCTCCCCTCAGCGCTTCTGAGAACCAGCTGTATCACAGCCCTTCTTCTCGGATGCCCTTGGAGCTCCGTTTCTTTGTCATTTCTCATGGACTCCCACAATAACGTCTCCTTTACTTGACTTCTTTCCAGGAGGTCTCCATTCCTCAGACTGAGGCAGACCACGAGGACAGCCGCTGCTGCTCCTGCGGCTGCCTCTCGGGAGAGGGCCGCGTGTGCAGCAGGTCGTCCCTCGCCTCAGCTTGGGAGGCGGGGGGATGATACCACAACCTCTATTTGAGATGGCACTTCTCCCTGATTTCATAAGCCCCCAGGCAGTCTAAACTTCTATGGTATGTCAATTTGGAAACTTTAAAATAAAAGGCAATCTTGAACCCGAAACAAATTTAGATCTCTTTATTTTAAAATATGAAAAATAATAAAATCCAAAGACACTCCCTCTGCTCCTCAGGTCCTAAAAGTTGAATTTCTAGCTGGAAGTTAAGAGGTGCAACCAACTGAGTAAAGGGCCCTCAAGGAGAAGAGCTTTTAATTATTCTCTGCTGCTTTTGCTGGTTAAACCGGGTGCCTTCCTTTTCCTTTAGCGTCTTCTTTCGCTCAGCATTTATCATGTCAGTAAGACCGAAGAAGTGGGATCTAAAAATAGCACCTGGTGCTGAGTCTGTCAGGCTTCCAAGCCCTCCAGTGCCTGAAGCCAGCACCTCTCCTCACTCCCATCTGAACCTCAAAAGGCCACCTGCATTGCTTTTATGTGGCCCACAAACAACTCCACCGAAGCCAGACTCACGCTTGGAAAAGGCTGCAGGGGCCCACGTGACCTCCTTACCTGAGAATGCCACAAAACCCGTTTGCCAGAGAGCTCGCATGCTCTTCTGAATGAATGAACAAGCGTGAGTTGGAAAGCTTCTTCTAAGGAGATTATTTACCTTGGAATCCTTTTGTACTCAGGATAAATGAACCAAATACTACATTCTCCCCACCCCAATTATAAAGTTTTACTGAGCAAGGAAAAAAATGTTTGTTTGTTTTTTTAATCCACTAGACTCTTGTCCTTTTTTTCTTTTCTATATGTGATTTCATCTTTTCCCAAACTTTAAGCTGTTTATTTTGTATTGTGTGTGCATGCTAAGTTGTTTCATGTCTGACTCTTTGTGACCCCATGGTCTGTAGCCCGCCAGACTTCTCTGTCCATGGGATTCTCCATGCAAGAATACTGGAGTGGGTTGCCATGCCCTCCTCCAGGGGATCTTCCTCACCCTGTGGTCAAACCCATGACTCTTTTTCTCCTGCATTGACAGGCGAGTTCTTTACCACTAGTGCCACCTGGGAAGCCCATTTTGTACTGGGGTATAGCCTATTACTTCCCTGGTGGCTCAGACGGTAAAGCGTCTGCCTATAATGTGGGAGACCCGGGTTCGATCCCTGGGTTGGGAAGATCCTCTGGAGAAGGAAATGGCACCCCACTCCAGTACTCTTGCCTGGAAAATCCCGTGGACGGAGGAGCCTGGTAGGCTACAGTCTATGGGGTTGCAAAGAGTCGGACACGACTGAGCGACTTCACCTCACCTCACCTCATAGCCTATTAACAATGTTGTGGTTGTTGATAGAACCGTCTCAGCACCGAGGCTCATAATGCATCTGAGGTGTTTATTATCTAGTCCTGTGTATTTCTCTCATAGCTGCTGTCTGTAATATTTACTACCTAACCACCTTTCCTCCATGAGGTTGGCCCATTTCCCAACCTTATTTTACAGAGGCTTGGTGGTGTCAAATGCTTTGCAGCCATCATATGGGTACAGGGTAGTGTCAGAATTAGACAGGGTGCCTCTCAGTGCCACGTTCTTGGGCAGGGAACCAGCACGGCAGTCCTGAAACACATGTGGTCCCAGGCAACCTAGTAAGGACACTGTACCTTGATCAACACTATGTCCTTCTCTACAATGTGATAGGAACACAGGGGAAAGAGGGCTCTCGCCTATCCTTGTGGCCATGTTCTATTTTTTTTTTTTTTTGACTCAGCTTAAACACTCACATTTAGAGAGGTAAAATTGCAGGGCAGACCCCCAGAGTGAGGGCCCCTCTGTGGCAAAGGCATTCATTTTTCCAGGCCCAGGGCATGTTTAGAGGGGCGCCAAAAGACATTATTCTTCTGATCATGCAGCAAGCTTAGCTCTAGGAAGACTGGCCCAGGTACTGAGGATGGCTCACATGTGANAGAGTGAGGGCCTCTCTGTGGCAAAGGCATTCATTTTTCCAGGCCCAGGGCATGTTTAGAGGGGCGCCAAAAGACATTATTCTTCTGATCATGCAGCAAGCTTAGCTCTAGGAAGACTGGCCCAGGTACTGAGGATGGCTCACATGTGACTTTGCCCCTATCTTTCTTTGCGTCTAAGTACACAACTTAGAGTAATCTGAATTTATTACCATGAACAAGGAAACAATGTCAACCATCAGCCTATTCAGAACTGCCAAAACCTTTCCCAAGAAGCAAACTGGTTCTCCAAGGATGATCAGCTAATAACATGTTCTATAAATAGCTGCCACTTTATTAATATGCCAAAAGCCAAATTAATTTGTCCTGGTTTCCCCATCAAGGTCACCCACAGCTTGAACTGGATCTTCTTCACTGTGGTGTGGTTTTTTAGTTCAAAACAATGATGGGATCATTTTCTTTTGACTCCCTATGGGAGTGTTATTGTCATTTTTACTTCCTGAATTAGCTGCTGTAACAAGTAGACCAAACATTTTTCACGGTTAACATAATAGCAGTGTATTTCTCCCTCACTTCCTGCATGGCAAGTGGCTTTCCCCCATCTGATGCTCTTGAGACTGCACACTTTTTTATCTCTCGATATCCCCTGGGCCTTCCTTACCTTATCCGCATCAAGCTGGCACAAGGACAAGTAGAATACGAAGAAGGTACACTCACTTCTTAAAGTAGTGACTTCGAAGGATAGGAGTCATTTCTGCTTATTCTTCAATGACAACCTGCCACATGACTGCACTAAGAAAGAAGCCAGCAAATCTGGGAAATAGAGCCCTGGCTGGGCAACTGACACTCAGCGATAACTCCATCCTGTGAAAGGAGGACTGAAAACGTTGGAGGACATCTAGCCATCTCTTTCCCATTTCCCTCAGTGCTTGCATGCTAAGTCACTTCGGTCACGTCTGACTCTTACATCCCAGGGACTGTAGACCACCAGGCTCCTTTGCCCATGGGATTCTCCAGGCAAGAATTCTGCAGTGGGTTGCCATGCCCTCCTCCAGCGAATCTTCCCGACCCTGGGATTGAACCTAGGTCTCCTGCATTGCAGGCAGGTTCTTTACTACTAGTGCCACCTGGGAAGTAATTAGTGTGGTACTTTTGATCTTTGTGCCACTTTAGAAGTCCAGATTTCTCATCCTGCCTCTTATCTTCAAGTGTTATGAGAGTTGTAGAGCCAAGGCCAATGTGTGTGAATCCAGGCCTGTCGGGGCCTTCCCAGAAGGCTGGAAGGAATTCTGTTTCCATGAGATCTGGATGGGCTTCAAGGAGAGACAGTGTATGGCTGATCTGGGGATGACAATAGGTATCCTTTGCCTTGCCAGATGGTGAACAGGATAAGAAAGGAACTATACCAAGAGCAGATGGACTAAATCTTCTAGCTCTGCAGATTCTTAAAGGAAGAGTGGGGCTGGTTGTGCAGGATGGGAATAGAGGGAGGTGAGTCAGGACAGCACGATGTGGGTCTTACTACTATTGAGGATCAACCCTCCTGCTCAGCTTACTCTTCACACACGACTTTACTCTTCCACTGTCTTCAACATATAACTTCATTCTTCTAGGAAACATTTGTTCAGGGAGATGAAAGTGCAGATAACTTTATTGATCATTGCAGGAACTTTCTGCAAGACTTATCAACTCTTTAATTAAAAAAAAAAATCCAGTGAAAAGAGACCCTTTGAGTCTCTAGCCTTGAAATCCTTGCTGTAATTTGTCTACCGGTCCTAAGTTGTATCATGATCCTTCCTCAGTCTTGACAATACCCACACTTCGAAACACCTGTCTTAAGCTAGACTTCAAAATCTCAGTAAATATATTTCTTTAGCCCCTCCCACTTAGATACGCTGCTAAGACTCTGATGGAAATGGCTCTTCTTCTCTGCTGTAAGCCATATATTCAGTCTTATTAACAAAACTTTGGTGATAAATTTATTTTTTGGTTTGGTGCTATTCAGCATTCCACAATATCTCCTGATATCTCCACAATCTAAACTTCCAAAGGGAAGGAGAACAATAAATAAAAATTGTACAAATTTAAAAAGTGGTCCCATTGGTAGCTCCAAGCCACTCAGTAGGCCCAACTGTCTCATATTTTGGTTTATGAAAGGTATTTTTATCAATGGTGGGAAACAAACCTCACTCCTAGACTATGATTCAAAGAAGCACACAGTAATTAGAGGAGCTACAGGACAGCCAGGAGGCAGGGGTCCCTACAAGGGGAATCTTGATGGTAAAAAGCGGAAGAGGTAGGAGAAAAGTAAATGCTGTCTGAAAGCACACTCAAGACATCCCAGGGCCTCTTGAACAGGCAGTGATCATGATTTCATGCATGGGACTGCTAGCCCAGATCCCAGTTACTTTTCTCCACACTGTGCTCCCCAAGTCTGCCATGGAAGGTCGGCATCTCAGAAAACTAATAGTAAAAGGAGGTGAACGCCTGTGATCTGGGCCATGGGGAAAAACAGAGGAAGGGAAGGGCAGCTTATGTGATACCCAAACAGGAAGCAGTCGGGACCACAGGAGAACAGTCTACTGGGAAAGAACTGCCTGTCTCTTGATGAGCTGAGATCTTTTCAGCCCTGAGGACCCCTCCCACAATAGGACTGTACACCGACATCCAATCTGTGCTCAGTTAGGAGAACAGAAAAGAAAATGTGGAGGATTTATAGTCTCAGCTGGGTGAAGGTTTGCAACAAATGCCTCTGATAAGAACTGTGTTTTGGGGACTTCCTTGGCAGTCCAGTGGTTAAGACTCTGTGCTTCCAGTGCAGGGGATGTGGTTTTGATCCCTGGGTGGGGAACTAAAATCCCACATGCTGTGCAGTGTGGCTGGAAAAAAACCAAACTGCACTTTCCATGAGAAAATTATCAAGCTATCAGTCATTTACACTCTATGTTAAATTACTCAATCAGCTACTTCCCTTCTGATGTTTACATGAGGAGGGAGAAACTTCCAGTTTATATGAGAATCAGGGAGTTTGGGTGGTGGAGGGGTATGTGGGGAAGGCGAAGGAAAGGTTGTGTAGAGCTTTGCACACTTCAGAAGAAGTCAGGTGTGGCAGGATGTCACAGTGGGGCCCTGAAGCCAGAGGAAGTAGTGTGACATTCAACATGTGTGTGTGGGATGTTCACAGATGACAAAGGGCCCAGAAGGTCCTACTCACTCAAGTATTTCCTAGGCCAGAGATCCTGCATCTTTGAACTAGTATTGGCTAGAGTGTTCAATCTGTGAGTTGGGAATGTTTGTTCATCACTGACCTGCATACCTGAAAAATGAACATTTTATTTGGAGGCAGTTAGGCAAAGAAATCATAAGAATAAAACCGAGGAACCTCCAAGATCTGAGCTTTATCTATAAGGACAGCAGCGTGTTTTTTTTTTTGTTTGTTTGTTTTGTTTTTTTCCTGAAAGTGGAATAGATTATCTGCCTGGGGATGTGAAGTCTTTTCACTCTCCAACCCAACTGCTGAGAAATCTACATGGAAACCAGAGAAGCTGAGTTTGTGTCCTTGGAGAACCCTGATAATATGTAGCTGAGCTTTCGGTTAAATGTTTTGAGACCTGGTAAGAACTATAAACTCCTCTTTCTCCTAGTTCCTCTGCTATAAAATGGAGTAAAATAAAAACAAGGGTCGGAGGGTTATTTCACTTGGAGAAGAGCCCAGGAAGGAGCAAGTCATTCATCAGGTGTGGCAGATGTGGTCCAGAAAAAGATGAGCCAGAGCAAACCCACCTGAAGGGCCTGATCCTTGCTGATAGCTGGCCTGAAAGACATGCCAGGATTCCTCCACCCTCTGAAAGTGATCTGTCACCACTGCACCATCACCTTCTTATGGTAACAATTTCTTTACTTACCAAATATGTATAAAGGACAGAAAATTTTTACATTAAAAATAACATTTATTGAACTCACCTTTAATATAGAGAAGTATGAAGAGATAAATAAAAAGATAGGCTATAATCTCTCTTTTGATAAAATAAATCAATGACCAAACCTATCCATGGCCACAAAATACAGATATATGGAAAGGCCTAATTCATGATTTATTTATTCATTTCCTGATTGCTGGACACATTCTGTTTATCCCCCTACCCCAAACTCTTACATTTTTCGGGGGGGGGGTATTATAAATTTTGCTGCTATGAAAATCCTTGTATTAACATCTTGGTGAATTTTCATTCAGATAATGAGTAAGTGGGTGAAAGTCACTCAGTCATGTCTGACTCTTTGCGACCCCATAGACTATAAAGTCCATGGAATTCTCTAGGCCAGAATACTGGAGTGGGTAGCCTTTCCCTTCTCCAGGGGATCTTCCCAACCCAGGGATCAAAGCCAGGTGTCCCAAATTGCAGGCGGATTCTTTACCAGCTGAGCCACCAGGGAAGCCCTAGAATACTGGAGTGGGTAGCCTATCCCTTCTCCAGCAGATCTTCCCAACCCAGGAATCAAACCGGGGTCTCCTGCATCGTAGGCAGATTCTTTAGCAGCTGAGCTACCAGGAAAGCCCTATTCAGATACGAAGAGGGCAAATTCTGAACACTAAGGAGTTAACAGAAATGCGTAACAATCAAGGTAGGTCATAGCTACCTTTTACTAAACAACTACTTTGAGCCAGGAAAAGTTCTAGATGTCATTTTTAAAGTTAATAATTAATTAGTTAATTTGTCTGTGCTGGATCTCAGTTGTGGCATTTGTGATCTTTTAGCTGCAGCACATGAATTCTTAGTTTGTGGCATGTGGAACCTGGTTCCTTGGTCAGGGATCAGACCTGGGCCCCCTGCATTGAAAGTGTGGAGTCTTAGCCCCTGGACCACCAGGGAAGTCCCCAGGTATTACCTTTAATCCTCACCATAACCTTGCAAAGTCACTGACTTCATGGTCACAGCGGAGGGAGACCTGAAATTCGGGCAAGAGCAGGGTCTTGCCTCAGGTAACAGTTGCCAAGGACAGAGCTGGAATTCAGTTCCAAGTCCTTCTGACTTGAAACTGATGTGGCCATCTGAAGGTTACAAATACCATTTGAGAGGAGATTATCAAACTTCTGAACATGGGAGAGGGGAGGTAGGGTGAGATGTAAGGAAAGAGTAACACGGAAACTTACATTACCATATGTGAAATAGATAGCCAATGGGAATTTGCTGTATGGCTCAGGAAACTCAAACAGGGGCTCTGTATCCACCTAGAGGGGTGGGATGAGGTGGGAGATGGGAGGGAGATTCGAAAGAGAGGGAATATATGTATGCCTATGGCTGATTCATGTGGAGGTTTGACAGAAAACAAAATTCTGTAAAGCAATTATCCTTCAATTAAAAAAAAAAACAAAACAAAAACACAACCCTGGAAAAGCCTTGGCCATCTCCTTGTCTAAAGCTTTCAATTCTAGCCATGGCAGGGAGTCTTCAAGGTCAATGTCTTGCCAAAGGCCGCAGAGCTAGGTTGAACCCAGGCCCTGCCTTCTGAGATGGAGCCTTCCAAGTTCACTGCTGGGTTTGCATGTTGGGGACCAGATGCCCTTCTTCCAAGGAAAAGCTTGTATGATGCCTAGAACTTCAGAGCTGCTCTGTTTGAATAGGAGAAGGTCCAGCACCCACCTCTCCCTGTTCTCTGTCTCACTCTGTCTTGGAACCTCTGGGGAGCACAGTTTGACAACCACCGGTTTATACCATGGCTGGCTTTGCAGGCAGTTAATTATGCTTGTNAGCCTTTCCCTTCTCCAGGGGATCTTCCCAACCCAGGGATCAAAGCCAGGTGTCCCAAATTGCAGGCGGATTCTTTACCAGCTGAGCCACCAGGGAAGCCCTAGAATACTGGAGTGGGTAGCCTATCCCTTCTCCAGCAGATCTTCCCAACCCAGGAATCAAACCGGGGTCTCCTGCATCGTAGGCAGATTCTTTAGCAGCTGAGCTACCAGGAAAGCCCTATTCAGATACGAAGAGGGCAAATTCTGAACACTAAGGAGTTAACAGAAATGCGTAACAATCAAGGTAGGTCATAGCTACCTTTTACTAAACAACTACTTTGAGCCAGGAAAAGTTCTAGATGTCATTTTTAAAGTTAATAATTAATTAGTTAATTTGTCTGTGCTGGATCTCAGTTGTGGCATTTGTGATCTTTTAGCTGCAGCACATGAATTCTTAGTTTGTGGCATGTGGAATCTGGTTTCTTGGTCAGGGATCAGACCTGGGCCCCCTGCATTGAAAGTGTGGAGTCTTAGCCCCTGGACCACCAGGGAAGTCCCCAGGTATTACCTTTAATCCTCACCATAACCTTGCAAAGTCACTGACTTCGTGGTCACAGCGGAGGGAGACCTGAAATTCAGGCAAGAGCAGGGTCTTGCCTCAGGTAACAGTTGCCAAGGACAGAGCTGGAATTCAGTTCCAAGTCCTTCTGACTTGAAACTGATGTGGCCATCTGAAGGTTACAAATACCATTTGAGAGGAGATTATCAAACTTCTGAACATGGGAGAGGGGAGGTAGGGTGAGATGTAAGGAAAGAGTAATACGGAAACTTACATTACCATATGTAAAATAGATAGCCAATGGGAATTTGCTGTATGGCTCAGGAAACTCAAACAGGGGCTCTGTATCCACCTAGAGGGGTGGGATGAGGTGGGAGATGGGAGGGAGATTCGAAAGAAAGGGAATATATGTATACCTATGGCTGATTCATGTGGAGGTTTGACAGAAAACAAAATTCTGTAAAGCAATTATCCTTCAATTAAAAAAAACAAAAACAAAAACACAACCCTGGAAAAGCCTTGGCCATCTCCTTGTCTAAAGCTTTCAATTCTAGCCATGGCAGGGAGTCTTCAAGGTCAATGTCTTGCCAAAGGCCACAGAGCTAGGTTGAACCCAGGCCCTGCCTTCTGAGATGGAGCCTTCCAAGTTCACTGCTGGGTTTGCATGTTGGGGACCAGATGCCCTTCTTCCAAGGAAAAGCTTGTATGATGCCTAGAACTTCAGAGCTGCTCTGTTTGAATAGGAGAAGGTCCAGCGCCCACCTCTCCCTGTTCTCTGTCTCACTCTGTCTTGGAACCTCTGGGGAGCACAGTTTGACAACCACCGGTTTATACCATGGCTGGCTTTGCAGGCAGTTAATTATGCTTGTGATGCTGGGTTCCTCCCCCTGGCTATGTGTGCCTGGAGCCCCTTTGGCTCCCTTGGCCTCATCCTCCTGTCTGCTGGCGGCCTTGTGATGGTGCCAGTTCGTGCTTCTTGCCTGTTGGACCGTCTATTACGGATGCATTTAGGACCCTAGGGTTATAAAAAGCCACTATTACTAATCCTAGAAAAAGAGAGGAAAACATATAAGAAAGAAGAAATAATCAAAACAGTTTAAAACGTGAAACTATCTTCTGCCTGGGGTGGTGTGGGCAGAGAAGTACATCTGCTAAACTGACAAGTGCGATAAGTGTTCTTAGGCCGGATGTACCACAAGAAGAAGAGTGAAAACACCAGGAGCCGTGTGTCTATAAAGGAAGCCAAACAGGAAATTTGATGTGAATCATCAGAACACAGACCGCGCAGAGGGGCGTGTGGCTTCATCAGAGATGAAGCGCATGGTGCTGTGTTGTTTAGGGCAGCGGGCGGGAGAAAGCACATAGGCGGGATCTAAGATAGAGACGCGGGGCGGGTGGGTTTACCTAAAGCTGAAATGAACAGATTCTGCTGCTGGAGGCGGGACAGTTTAGGAAATGGGAAATGAACTTCAGCTTCAGGCTCTGTGAGATGGGCCTATACTGACGCACAGTAGTAATGCAAGGAGTTCTGTGTCTGAGGTGCTGTAAAAACCTTTAGCAGACCATGTGACCTCAGCTCATTTTCTGATCATTTATTCAATTTCTGTCACCTGCCACCATGGGGGCGGGGAGGCAGCATCTTCATCCTTGCAGGTAGGCATGCAGTAATCAGAACTACACAAGGTCAAGCAGGTCTTCTGTTCAGTGAGACCACCATCTGACAAGAGTGAGGCTGCCTGCACTCTTGGACCCTGGGTGGAGTGGGTGAGTGGGGGTCCCATGGTCCCTGGTCTTCTACTCAACTGGCTTCCCACACATGCAGGAGGTAAGGCGGAAGGTTGGGAACAGGTCATCTAGGCTGTGATGCCATCTGAAAACTGGAGCACCCTCAACACTGAGAGAGCCCAGGGGTCCTTTTCTCCAAAGAGGAATTCTGGACACTCCTCTTGCTCACATCAGCTCCCCTTTTCAGCCTCAAAACTGACAGCTTTTGCAGGCCCATGGATGCCAGCTTGTGATACCAGTAAGAGGAGGTCCAGGTGGTTTTGAAGATGTTCAAGTCATTTCCCACAAAGACATTAACAAATGCTGCAGGCTGAAACAAAGGCAGAGAAAGGAAGAGTCCAGGATTTGGACTCTAGAGAGGAGGCTTTGAGAGCCTCTCTTGCCACTGGACCCTTGGGCTTCATTTTTGTCTCTTTCCTCTCCTGTTACATAAAGAGGCTGGACTATGAGATGACTGAGGCCATTCCCACCAACCTTGGTGGCAGGACACTGTCTNGCTTTGAGAGCCTCTCTTGCCACTGGACCCTTGGGCTTCATTTTTGTCTCTTTCCTCTCCTGTTACATAAAGAGGCTGGACTATGAGATGACTGAGGCCATTCCCACCAACCTTGGTGGCAGGACACTGTCTCCTGACTACTCCCCACTCCTTGGGTCTCTCTCCTCTCCTGGATACCTTGTATCTTCCTAAGACTAACACTGACTGCATGTCAGCTATGGCACTGTTCATAATGCATAACGGATACAAATTGCTCACTGCTAGGGGAAATAAATGGGGAAACAGTGGAAACCGTGTCAGACTTTATTTTGGGGGGCTCTGAAATCACTGTAGATGGTGACTTCAGCCATGAAATTAAGACGCTTACTCCTTGGAAGGAAAGTTATGGCCAACCTAGACAGCATATTAAAAAGCAGAGACATTACTTTGTCAACAAAAGTCCATCTAGTCAAGACTATGGTTTTTCCAGTGGTCATGTATGGATGTGAGAGTTGGACTGTGAAGAAAGCTGAGTATCGAAGAATGATGCTTTGAACTGTGCTGTGGAGAAGACTCTTGAGAGCCCCTTGGACTGCAAGGAGATCCAACCAGTCCATCCTAAAGGAGACCAGTCCTGGGTATTCACTGGAAGGGCTGATGCT
>SJYV01024714.1:619042-783930 GCA_006410875.1 Neotragus pygmaeus | reverse complement strand
GTGAACTCTGGGAGTTGGTGACAGACAGGGAGGCCTGGCGTGCTGTGATTCATGGGGTCGCAAAGAGTCGGACATGACTGAGCGACTGAACTGAACTGAACTGATGGGGTAAATGATCTTTTCTCTGCCTTACAGGTGAAGGAATTGAGGCACAGAGAAATCATGTAACCAGTTCAGGGTCACATAGGTAGGAAGTGGCCAAGCTGAAGCAGAAACATACTGCCTCTAAAGTGTACAGTCATTCAAAAATGGGTGAAGGACTTGAATGGACATTTCATCAAAAGATATACCAATGGTCAATAAGCACATGAAAAGATGTTCAACACCACTAATCATTAGGAAAATGCAAATAAAAACCACAATGAAATACCCCTCTAGACTCATTAGAATGGCCATCATCAGAAACCTATAAAATTACAAGTGCTGGTGAAGACATGGAGAAATTGGAAACTCGTGCTTTGCTGGTTGGACTATAAAGTGGTGTAGCTGCTGTGGAAACCAATTTGGTAGTTCTGCAAAAAGTTAAATATAGAATTACCATAATGACCCAGCAATTCCGATCCTAGGTATATATCCCAAAGAACTGAAAGCAGAGGCCCAAAGAAATACTTTTAAACAAATGTTCATAGTAGCATACTCACCATAGCCAAAAGAAAGTAGAAGCAACCCATGTATCCATCAACAAATGAACAGATACACACAGTGTAATATATACACACAATGGAATACTATCCAGCCTTAGAGGGGAATGAGGTTCTGACACATAGTATAGCATGGATGGACCCTGAAGACATTACAGAGCATGAGATAAGCAAGATGCAGAAGGACAAATGCTCTATGAGTCCACTTGTACGTGACACCTAGATCAAATGAAGTCCCAAAGACAGAAAGGACATTACAGGTTATCACGGACTAGGGGAGGAGGAGGTGGGGAATTATTGTCTAATGGGTACAGAGTTTCTGTTTGAGATAATGATAAAGCCCCTGAGATGGATAGCTGCTATGGATGTACAATCATGTGGATATGCTAACTGAATTGTACACTTAAAAATGATTAAAATGGTACATTTTATGTTTTGTGTATTTTGCCACGATTAAAAAGTGTATGTCCAGACTCCTCATCACGATACACACTGTGCTCCTCCCGCTCTGCTGCCTTCAGCTGTTCCTTTGTTCCTTTCTAACTCAGCAACAGCACCTTAGCTTGGGGCAAGAGCATCACCTGGGTCTCTCCACAGAAGCCAGGCTTCTGTTTACTTCCCTGCCCTTGCCAAGCTGCTCCTGGCCCCGTATGCTCCCACCTCTGCTTGCAACACGCAAGCAGAAAGGTTTAAGCCCCCTACTCTTCAGTAAGAGATCTTCTCTGTCTACACCAGTGCTTTGGGCTCTGTCTTTTAGGAATTTCCCTAAGAGATGGAGTCAGTGCTACAATCTTCATACTGACATACATGGTCTTGTAGCAGCACCTGTATGTGTAAGGACTCTGCATCAACATCTATTAACAGATTCTACTCTGGATCTAGAGTAGAAGACAGAAGTGGAAATGCAGCAAATAATAAAGAAACACTTGGTGACTTGCCTGGAAACAATGATACTGCTGACTTTTTTGTCAACTCCAGCCTCTATATTGCCTTTGAGATGGGTCTGTGTGAAATGAACTGCAACTTACAAAGTCAGGACTAAAGAAGGGACAGGTGAACATAATTAGGAAAATTAGGAACAGAATAATAGGAATCAGCCAGCCTGCGATCTGGTTCATGGGTAATGGCCTTCGATTTTAGAAGAGTACTGCTCCTTGAGTGGCAGTTCTAGAAATCTCAGCATCAAGAGAGGCTGTAATTGCTTCCAGTGTTATCTGCTTTGTTGTCTTGTCATTTTATTTCTTAGCTGCTTTATATTCTGGGCACAAAACCAGCTGGGGAGGATACCAACCCAGTGGTGTCATTGCTGGTGGCTCGCTGTTGGTACCGTCTGTTTAAACCTTGGCTTTTTATCCAGGTCCTTCTTACTGTTCATGGTGGGTCACTTGGAAGGATGTGGTTCCATTTGGTAACTTGGGGAGGAGAGGGCATGTGTTTTAAAGGTCACCAATTAGGCAGTACTTTACAATTGGAAGTACCTTTGGCAATTTGCTTTTTTCCTTTGTTATACTTCGGCCTGTGTCAGGAAGAGCAACGCACTTGCAGGCTCTGGCCTCCTGACATACCTGCCCTGGGTGTGACCATGCTGATTTCCCAGCCGCTGGAGCCTGCAGGTTCCTCCCACTGCGTGAAGAGAGGCGGTCAGCCCTTCCCCCATCCGCCTTGAACATGAGGTTGGAGCGTAATGAACAGCGACCTCTAGTGTGTGGTTCAGGGTTTGCGTTTGGCTAAGAGCACAGAATGAAAACAGCAGAGATGGGAATTCTGAAATTCCCCGCAAACAAAGGCAAGATGGACCGTTCCTCCTTGTTTTTCCCGGGTAGAGAAGCTCAGGAAGGAGGATTTGTTTCACTTGCATTAGCACACAACCATCAGGTCTGCAGATGCCACTCAAAGAGTTACCTTTTTATTTCTCCAGCTGATTTCCTCCAAATAGATCACCAGGACTTTTGTTGTTGTTTTTTTTTTAAGCCTTCTTGGTTGCTTTTGGAGTTCAGTCAGGTTAGCATCCACATCTCTAACTGTGGGGAGTGTATACCTGCTGGAGAGAGCGTTGAGCAGGGGAGGCTCGGGGTTGGGGGGTGGTCAGAGAAGGAGATCAGGCAGCGTCTGTGGGGAAACTCAGGGTCTTCAGCTCGGCCTTCCTCGGTGGCAGCCGCTCTCCGAGGGCGGCTGTCTCTGCATTTCTTCATCTGGCTATCGGCGGTGGAAGACTTCCTTCCCCTGACCTGGTCCTTCCAATAACAGCCAGCGAGTTCCTGCCCTCTCTCTCTCCCTTCCTTGTCTCCAGCCCTTCCCACCCTTCTGAAGCCGGGTTTTGAGTCTCAGGGGTGATGTTGAGGCCAAGTTAGCTCACAGGCTGATGGTGTTCATTCCCTCTGAAGAATGAAGTCAAAGGATGATCTCCAAACTCTGTCAGGAGCCAGGGGGAGAGTGTTCAGAGAAAGGCTAAAATCACAGTGCCTGGTCCATGACTTTGCTGTTTTGCAATGGGAATGGGGATTTGGGGTTTGGGAAGGGAATATATTTCCCTGTAACTTCAACCCACTGAAGGCTATTACATTCACAGCATGTTTTTACAATAAGAACTGGGTTTGCCTCCCGCATCGCCCCTGCCCCCTGCCTTTTAACAAAACTTCAAAGTAGAAATGCTGCATTTTTATGACTGCTTTTACTTTTTAAGTTATTTATTTTTTGCTGCATTGGGTCTTAGTCGGTGCGTGTGGGATCTTTTGTTGTTGTGGGCAGACTCCAGAGCATGTGGGCTCTGTAGCCGTGGCCTGAGGACTTAGTTGATCCAAGGAATCTGTGATCTTAGTTCCTCAACCAGGGATCAGTCTGAGTCCCCTGCATGGGAAGGTGGATTCTCAACCACTGGACCAGCAGGGAAGCTCCTTGGCTGCTGTTTTTAAAGCTGTGTGCACATCACTGTGCTCGAGCCTTCCTGGTTTCAGGAGTGCTTCCTCCTCCCCGCATTTTTAGATCATGGACCTAAGCAGATGCTTCAAGGAAGAGCCATTCTTACAGCTGACAAACCAGATCCTGGACTCAGGCTGTCCCTGGCCCTGTGTGTTCCCTTAACATCACACTTATATGCCAGGATGGGGAGTGACCCAGGATGAGGGTCAGCCTGTGAACAGGAAGATAAAGGGAGTGGTGGGAATTACACATAGTCAGGGCCAGGGAAGTCTGTGAGAGTACTGGATCGGTTCAGCAAGTTTTCCCAGGTAGCCTGGCTAAGCCTGTGGCACAGCTTAGGAACAGGTTTGGGGCAAGAAGAAAGTCAGGCCAAGGGGGAGGGACATAGTGAAGAGGAAAGGTGGCTAGAGCTCCCTGGCCTTGGAAACAAACCATCAGCACCTTGGCTCTATCTTTGGCGATGTGGAAAGCTGCTAGAATCCCAGCTCAAGAAGGGTAAGAAAAGTAAAATTAAAATGATGGTTCAATAAAAACAATATTACTCAGCCATAAAGAGGAATGAAATTGGGTCATTTGCAGAGGCGTGGATGGACCTGGAGTCTGTCATACAGAGCGAAGTAAGTCAGAAAGAGCAAAACAAATATTCTATATTAACATATGTATGTGGAATCTAGAAAAATGGTACAGATGATCCTAGTTTCAGAGCAAGAGTAGAGACACAGACGTAAAGAATGGATGTGTGGACATGGTGGGAAGAGGAGAGCGGGATGAATTGGGAAATTAGATTTGACATAAATACACCACTATGTGTACAACCATAGCTAGTGGGAAGTTGCTATATAACACAGGGGGCTCAGCTTGGCGCTCTCCGATGACCTGGGTGGTTGAGAGGGAGGGGCCATATGTATATTATGGCTGATTCATTTGTTGTACAGCAGAAAATAACACAACATTGTAGAGCAGTTATATTCCAATAAATAAGAAAAAACCAAAAATGACACCAGTAGGGGAAGATAATTCTGGTTGAGGTGGCAAGGGTCGGTGGAGGAGGGTAGCAGATTTAGAGGGAAGAAGTCTGTGGTGGAGGATTGTCCCCATGGGAATTTATCAGTGTCCCTTCTCAGGCTGTGACGGTACAAAAAGAAAGGTAGAATGGCTCAATAGTAAGAGACAAAAGTGGCAGCAGGACTTGTTAATGAACTGGACCAATGAAGATTAGGAATGAACCAAAGATTTCTCAGAAGTTCTCAGTCATGGAATAGGCAAATGGTAGTACGGATGAAGGGAGCACTCCGGAAGGGCGGGCTTTTCCTGGAAGTAGATGGTGATCCAGGTAAGGGCTGCACCCTGCAAGCAGAGCCCTGCTGGAGAAATGTCAGGCTCACTTTCAGTCCTCATTGTCCCCCTTCTACGCCCCTCTGCCTTTGCCTGGCATGGTTGCCATTCATCCAAAATGCGTGTTGACCCAGCAGATACTAATGGCCTTCTCTCCTTCCTCAAACCTCCAAACCGCCTTCATCTCACGCTCTTACCGGTTACCTGCAGGCGCAGGCGCAGGTAGTTTTGGTTCTCCCATGACTTACAACTCTTTGGAGGGTAGTGAATCATATCTTACGTGTCCTTTATTTCTCGTAGTGTATGCTCAACATGTCGCTGAACACCGAGTGTGTTCTTTACATGCACGTGTCACTCAGGGCTCTTCAGAGAACACACACACACACACACACACACAGACTTAACTTAAGAATTGGCTCACATGATTGTGGGGTTCTAGAAAGTCCTAAATTTGTAGGGCAGGCAGCAGCTAGGAAACTCAGACAGAAATAGATATTACAGTCTTGACAGCATTTCTTCTTTGAGAAGCCTGTTCTTGCTCTTAAGGCTTTCAGCTGATTGAACAAGACTCAGCCACATTGTTTAGGGTCATCTCCTTAAGGTCAACTATTGTAGATGTTCACCACATCAACCAAATGCCTTCACAGCAACATCTAGATTAGCATTTTATTGAATGACCAGATACCAAATTGACATATATTAAAACTAACCGTCATAGAGCATTTGTTAATGGAAGCATGTTGAAGCATCCAGACACAGCTGGTTTCTTTGAGCTTTGCTTTATTGTGCTTCGGGCTTCCCTGAAAGCTCAGTTGGTGAAGAATCTGCCTGCAGGATTCTGTAGGAGACCCCAGTTCAATTCCTGAGTTGGGAAGATCCCCTGGAGAAGGGAAAGGCTACCCACTCCAGTATTCTGGCCTGGAGAATTCCATGGACTATACAGTCCATGGGGTAGCAAAGAGTCGGACATGACTGAGTGACTTTCACTTTCACTTGGCTTATTGTGCTTCACATATACTGTGTGTGTGTGTGTGTGTGTGTGTGTGTGTGTGTGTGTGTGTGTGTTTAAACACATTGGAGGTTTTGGGTAACCTGTGCCAAGCAACCCTATCAGTGCTATTTTTCCAACAGCAATTGCTCATTTTATGTCTCTCTTTCACATTTTGGTAATTCTCACCATATTTCAAACTTTTTATTATTATTATATTTGCTATAATAATGATATAATTATATAATAATTTTATATGTATATATATATATATATATGGGCTTCCTTGTGGCTCAGAGGTTAAAGCATCTGCGCGCAATGCGGGAGACCTGGGTTCGATCCCTGGGTCAGGAAAATCCCCTGGAGAAGGAAATGGCAACCCATTCCAGTATTCCTGCCTGGAGAATCCCATGGACAGAGGAGCCTGATGGGCTACAGTCCATGGGGTCGCAAAGAGTTGGACACGACTGAGCAACTTCACTCATATATATATATATATATATATAATTTGTGATCAGTGCTCTTCGATTCTGTTACTATAACTTAGCAATATTTTTAAATTAAAGTATGTACTTTTTTTTAGGCATAATGCTGTTGCACGCTAAATGACCACAGTATAGTGTAAATGTTAACTTTTATATTCACTGGGAGACCAAGAAATTCGTGTGACTCATTTTATTGAAATATTTGCTTGACTGTGATGGTCTGGAACCAAACCTACAATATCTCTGAGGTCTGCCTATAATTCATTGTATAGGATTCAACAAAGTGGAGTCTTCAGAGTGAGAATGGAGAAAGATCACAGAGAACTTGGTAAGATGCAGCAAATCTCTGGGGTGTGCAGAGTAGAAAGCTACACCGTGCTCCTGGCCAACTGGTTCTCAAGAAATTTTACGAATCAGTGGGAACTTGCAAGATTCTGGCTGTTTGAGGATTAAAAGGAAGAGGTGGGGAGATCACTCTTGGAAGGTGCTGGAAATATTTCAGTGCAAAAGAGTGGGCTTGGGGAGAAATGAGGAGAGAGAGAAGCAAGGGAAGAGCCAGAAAAGGTGGGTGGGGAAGGAAGGGAGAGAGAAGAGGGGGAGAGAGAGGAGGAGGAAGAAAGGAGAGGCAGGGAGGGAAGAGACAGGGCAGAGTTTCAAAGTCCCAAGTCGCTGTTTGTTGTCTGTAGCTAAACGAAACTGAGGTTAAATTTAAGTGGCTTCAAAATTAGAAAGAAATTTTGTCTTCTTAAACTGATAGAAACTAGTGAGAGACTCTGGAAATGTGAGAATAAAGTCAATAGGAACCCGAGAAAAGCAAAGCAGATGCTCTAGTGAGGAGAAGGAGCTTTTGACAGATTTTCAGATGACAAAAAGCCAATTTTTATCTGGAAATTGGTTTTTTTCAAATAAATTTGTGTAGATAAGACCTTGCGGGAGTTAAAGGAAAAAAAAAAACAAACCCCAAACAATTAGAAAAGCCAAACAAAACCGCTTACAGCGGAAATCCAGATATCTGCTGCAAAACAATTAGTATTAGCATTGCTGGAGCATTCCCGAAATAGATGAGCTTTTCACCATTAGCCTTCTGTGAATTCAAGCAAAGAGGCATCATTATCCAAATTATATGCCTGGAGAAGGGGGCTTCTGCACCAAGATGAACTTGTGAAAAGAACGTTTAAACTGAAGGCAATTTTGCCTATCTCTAATTTGTGCTATTCCCCTTGCTAAAGGTGAAGATATTTGTGCTTGAGCGAATTTCTCACTCTCAATCTGATTTCTCCTTTTTCTTAATCCAAACATGAAGTCATAAAAACCTCTGTTTGGGACAATATGATTTGCTGCCATGGAAACAATTACAATATCATAAATTTATCTTGCCCTGTGATATCAAAGAGGAAAAGCAATGATACTAATATTTTGCTGTTAAATAGTGCCACTCATTCAGCAGTCACTGGCTGTAAATATTATCGATTTGCAGATGGGGAAAACTGAAGCCGGGAGCTCTCAGGCTTGGGTCTAAAACTCCTGAATTTTAGACTGTGGCAAGAATGTCCAGCTCTTTCTGATTCCCACCTAGAGCAGCAGTTAAGGGGCCAGACTCTTGGTCTCCATGCCTCTTTTTGGATGAGGGTGGAAAACCGCCTCCTCTCCCAGTGCCTGTACTTTACCAACTGTTCCCAATTATGAGAGTATTGGATGGAAGCTAGTTTGATAAAATATATAAACGAAAAGCCTTTGGCAGTTGCCACAGTAGTGAAAACATTTATATACATAGGAATAAGAAAGAGGTTCTGAAAAGTGCATTAAAAAATAAGCACTCATATCCAGACCAGCCTTGGCCTGACACTCCCCCAGTCTTATCTATATGCTCATTCTCTTGGTTCCTTGCCATCTGTGGATTTACCTAGAAGCTAATGGCACTTGAACTTCAGGGCTCCTAACATGTATAGACTCTTTTCAAGGCTCTGGGAAGGGGCCCTAGCATTGTGTTCACTGACAGACTTTTTAAACAGATCTGCACTCCTACTTCCTCTTGTGTTGGGTGTTGTTGACCTTTTGGGTTCCTGGTAAAAGGAGGTAAGCTAGGGATGCATTTATATTAAGTGGTTTGCACTCACTTCTTGTATGGTTAAGTTACAGGTAGCCATTTCCAAGCAGCAGTGGCTTCCAGGAATGTTCTTATCATCCCATATGTGGTGTGAAGTATTAATAAGTCAGGTACCCATTACTGGAAATAGGCATTGTTGGCCTTCTTTCTTCATGGAGCCATGCACACGATGTGATAATTTATCCCTTATTTTGGAGAGGATGCCCTGGCATTCCTCAGATCCCTGGGGACCTAAAAGTCTTACCAGTGTCCCTGAATCTTCATAGAATTTATTGCCCACCCTCTAGAGTGCATGTTGCTTAACCAGGCCTGCAATGTGCTAGCCACTTCTTGTTCATCCAATCCAATTAGCATGATGTCACTAGTATAATGAACCAGTGTGATATTCTGTGGGATGTCTAACCAGTCCAGGGTTTTATTTTGAACTATGTTATGCTTCCCTGGTGGCTCAGATGGTGGACAGGTGTAAAGGCCTGGCATTTCATCCCAGTTTGCGATATGTTCTCCCCAGTTTGGTACAACCCTGAGGAGCCGTTCGGGCTCCAGAGCTCCCCCTGGGGTCGGCTGAAGCTGTGGTCGGGTCTGCATCATTCTCAGTTTCTCCCTCNAATCTGCCTGCAATGAGGGAGACTCAGGTTCAATTCCTGGGTCAGGAAGATCCCCTGGAGAAAGGAATGGATACCCACACCAGGATTCTTGCCTGGAGAATTCCATGGCAGGCTACAGTCATGGGGTCGCAAAGAGTCGGACATGACTGAGCAACCAGCACATATATTATGACAGCAGATGGGAGAGTTGATCTAGACCTCAGGCCAGACTTTGAATATACACTGTTTTCTGTTTCTGATCCTCTTTTTAGTATTTGCCAGTTCGGTGGCTACATTCCATGTACCCAAGGCCATGTTCATCTGGTGCAACAAATATCCCACATCTGGTACCGCAGCTGTGGTTGGGCTTGGTTGAGTGGTATCATCTACAGTCATCCTTTAGGACCTGTCTGGTTTTTGTAGAGACCAGACTGGTAAAGTAAATGGATATGCATCCTTTACATTTTTTTTTTCTCCCATTCCCCTAAGAAACTATATTGCCTTTGATTTGTTACTATTTTGAACTGGGTTTGGTAAGAAATGCCATTTCAAAGGTTTCCACTTGGATTTCCCCACAGTCCAAGGTAATAGTGTGGGTGTATGTGCATCAAATTGGACATTTAGAGACTTGGGAATAACTATTGAATGGGTCCATGGGTTCAGTAAGCCAGACCTACGCCAGGCTGCCTCCTGGAACTGATGTGTCCTCGCTCAAAACAGAAGGGCCACATTGACACTTTGAGTCTCCAGTTATCAATGTTGAGTCAGATCTTAGGTTCAATAAACCTCAGAATATTTGGGCATTTTCCTTGCCTCAGTATTTGTGTGGCAAACAGTCACACTTCTTTTTGGGAAAGGACTGGAGGAATCATTACTGGGTACACTTGCTGTGATGTTTCAGGGTCCTTCCTCCTGGGGACCTGACCTCTCCTTCAATTATTAGGTCTTCAAAACTTGCTCATATCTGGAAGTGGGGCAAGGGATCATGGTTTCTTATTGGTATGGTAGCCCTTAGCTTCCTGGTCATTCATCCTTGATTTATTTTTGTTTCAGATTAAATAGCATCCTTGCTGGGTACCCATTAATTTTGTCTAGGGATGTAAAGAAGTGTGGGGGTGCTTCTGAAGTCTCAGAGAGTTCAGAACAATCAAAGAATTCAAGATTTTGAGGGCTCCACCATAACTATCCCTGTCCGGGGTATCACTTGTATTACATGGACTCCAAGGTCTATTTTACCCCTGAAACATCTTTCAAGAATGACATTTTAGGGACTTCCTTGGTGGTCCAGTGGTTAAGCACCTGCCTTGCAATGCAAGGGATGTGGGTTCGATCCCTGGAACTAAGATACCACATGCTGCAGACCAACTAAGTCTACATGCTGCAACTACTGACCTCACGTCCTCTGGAGCTCCTGCCCTATAACTAGAGAGTCCAGGCACCACAATGAAAGATCTCACATGCAGTGACTAAGACCCAGTGCAGCCAAATAATTAATTAATTAATTTTAAAAGAATGATGTTTTAGATCTAATTCCTTAAGCAGCAAGGCACAGGTTCTGGGAGCAGACCACAAAGGTTCTAACTGTGGCTCTGCATTTAAGTAACTGTTGAGAAATCTGTATGCAGGTCAGGAAGCAGCAGTTAGAACTGGACATGGAACAACAGACTGGTTCTAAATAGGAAAAGGAGTACGTCAAGGCTGTATATTGTCCCCCTGCTTATTTAACTTCTATGCAGAGTACATCATGAGAAACGCTGGACTGGAAGAAGCACAAGCTGGAATCAAGATTGCCAGAAGAAATATTAATAACCTCAGATATGCAGATGACACCGCCCTTATGGCAGAAAGTGAAGAGGAACTAAAAAGCCTCTTGATGAAAGTGGAGAGTGAAAAAGTTGGCTTAAAGCTCAACATTCAGAAAACAAAGATNTACGTCAGGCCTCCCTGTTCATTACCATCTCTTGGAGTTCACTCAGACTCACGTCCATTGAGTCCGTGATGCCATCCAGCCATCTCATCCTCGGTTGTCCCCTTCTCCTCCTGCCCCCAATCCCTCCCAGCATCAGAGTCTTTTCCAATGAGTCAACTCTTCTCATGCATGTTTATGCATATATACATATTTATGAACATTTACTTATTTAAACTGTCAAAATTTAAGGTTAGGGGCTTGAGCGTGCTAAGTCGCTTCAGTTGTGTCCAACTCTTTGCAACTCTATAGACTATAACCCGCTCGGCTTCTCTATCCATGGGATTCTCCAGGCAAGAATACTGGAGATTCACTCCTCCACTGGAGTGGTATGCCATTTGCTCCTCCAAGGGATCTTCCCGACCCAAGGATTGAACCCGCATTTCTTACTTCTCCTTCATTGGCAGGCAAATTCTTTACCACTAATGCCACCTTGGAAACCCAAGGTTAGGGGTACCATGAATAAGTCTCTGTTAGGATCCCAAGTTAGGGTCTCAGCTTTAGTAATAGAAATTCTCATTCAAGTCCCCTTGGGAGCTCTAGAGCTGAAAGTGAGAGGGATGAGATGCTGCCCAACCTGGGCTCTGTGATTGTTTAGGCATAGGGTCCTAATCTCCCCATGTTCTCTTGCTCATAAATTTAAAATCAGATTTGTTTCTATTACACAGTGATGTAGGCTATCTGAGCAGGAATCATCAGTCCATCTGGCTGAGTGATTCACTGAAAGTGACTGAAACTCAGCTGAAACTGACTTAAGGACAAAAATGAATTAATTGGCTTATGTAAAAAAAATGTTGAGGTTAGTCTGGCTTCCCTGGTGACTCAGACAGTACAAAATCTGCCTGCAATGCCGGAGACCTGGGTTCAATCCCTGGGTTGGGAAGATCCCTGGAGAAGGGAAGGACAACCCACTCCAGTATTCTTGCCTGGAGAACTCCATGGACAGAGGAGCCTGGCAGGCTACAGTCCGTGGGGTTGCAAAGAGTCAGACATGACAGAGCAACTTTCACTTCACTTCACAGGAGTGGTTGAACCCAGGCACTCATACCACACAATTGGGAGGAGTCTGGCGCTTTCTGTTTCTTGGCTGTTTTCCTGTGCGCTTCATGTATACAGCTGCACTGGATCTTCATTACTGCACAGAGTCCACTCTCTAGTTGCTTCTCATTGCAGTGGCTCCTGTTGAGAGCTTCCCTGGTGGCTCATATGGTAAAGCATCTGCCTACAATGCGGGAGACCCAGGTTCAATCCCTGGATCAGGAAGATCTCCTGGAGAAGGAAATGCAAACCCACTCCAGTATTCTTGCCTGGAAAATCCCATGGATGGAGGAACCTGGTGGGCTACAATCCATGGGGTCGCAAAGAGTCAGACACGACTGAGTGACTTCACTTTCTTTCTTTCTGTTGTTGCAGAGCACAGGGCCTAGTGCAGGGGCTTCAGTAGTTGGGGCTCGTGGGCTTAGTTGTTCCAAGGTATATGAAATCTTTCCAGATCAGGGATCGACCCCGTGTCCCCTGCATTGGGAGGTGGATTCTTTATCACTGGACCACTGGAAAAGTCCTCCAGCGTTCTCAAGGCAGGATCTCCCGACCACATGAATGCCAGCAGCTCCAGGCTTATGTCTCAGAGGCTGGAAACTTCAGTGAAACGAGAGTCAATTCCAGAAACTGGGTCTCAGTGGGACTTGGGTTATATTCCCAACCCTGTTCCCATCATTGTGGATGGTGGGACATAATAGCATTTGTCTGTATGACATGGAAGTTGAAAAGACATGGTACCCTAGAGAAAATCACTGGAAGCAGGGAGACAGATTCCAGACCTTCCCACCAGCAGGTGCCCTATCTTAGATTTAAGTTCTGTTTCTGCTCCCTTGGGCTCTATCCTTAGTGGACAAGCATCTTCACTGAGGCTTGAGTAACCAGTGCCCGTTGAATTCCCAACTTGAAAGAAAGCTCCTTTTGGAAAGTGAAACAATAAGGTTGTTTCTTCAGGAGCTTTAAAAAAAAAAAACTTCCTCCCCCACTCCGTACATGAATTTAATCTTTATATTTCCATCAAAAATACTTTCTAGTGTTCTTTCATCCACAAATAAGCACTGGTGTTGTCTTTGTCTGCATGTATTATTTATCATTCAATTCATGGTCTCTGTCGATCAGCCTGTGGGTGTGTGTGCCTGAATTTAAATGAAATTTATCTGTGTGGTCAAAGAAGTCCTTTAGGAAATTAAAAAAGAGGCTGGGAGTTGGGGTGCAGCAGCTTGGCCACATGCTGCCCCGGGAGCAGGAAGCTGACTTTGGAGCAGCTGCCTCTACAGAGCACGTGCGGCCCTCTAAGGTCACCAGGCAAGCGGATCTAGAAGCCTGGAAGGCAATTCCTGGATCTACTACAAAAGACTCGGTCAGCCCAATGAAGACCTTCGAGTACCTGATAGCAGGGATACAGCACAGATGGTTAGCTTGCAACTCACAACTGATGAGAACTCATTGCCCATTCTCCTGCTTTATAATTTCTAATTTCCCTCAAAAAAAAGACAACTGCAAGGAAAAGAAACTGAAAAGCAATTTATTTGTTCCCTTCTACTCTAAAGTGGTTATAGGTTTTCAGAATTTGTTGGTGGAAATTATAGATGCTATTTGCAAAATAATAGTAATAATACTAGCATTTCCCTGCATGTAGCCAGCCGCTGGAAACAATAGTTGAAGGGTTTTCATTCCCATGGTAACAGGATGTACTCCCGGAAATAAGGCGGAGGGGCCAACACCTTGGAGGCTTTTTACTCTCTCCGTGGACCCTGTGTCTGACTTTGTCCACTCGGCCAGGAAACGTTCACAGGGTCAGTAGCTAATAGTTTTGGTCCCTGGAGCTGCTGTCTAAAGGCGGAGAAGCCCAGACTTTATCTTGATGAATTCCCAAGTGTAGTTCTCCTCTTTTGATGCAAATTTAAAGAGATTTTATTAAAAGACGAGATGCTTTTGAAAAGAACCACAAGTTGGAAAATTTCCTTAGAGTTATTGGAAAGAAAATTTTAGGCAAAATCTCCACAAAGGATATTCTCTTTCCCCTCCTCCTTTCCTTGCCCAAGTATCAAATGAGTGAATTAAGCAGGAGGCATACATAGCAGCATCCAAACTGGAGAGACAAGGCTTGGGCTTGAATAAATACAGCCAGTGGGAATGTACAGTAATCACTGCCCTGTGGCACACAGCAATTCGCACAGGTCATTGTGGCCTAACAAACCTGAAGGAACGTCAAACAACAAGAATTCCCTTTGTGAATCTCGTTCAAGAAAACATTTCACCATCCTACAGGTCCTTAGAGCATTGTGTATTGTGTGTGTTATTGGACAGGCTGTCCCCATAAACGCTGCCAGATCCTGAGCTGCGTGTGAATTGCAACTGTTGGACTATTACTCCCTTCCTCCTCCCCATTTCCTTTTCCCCTCCTGCCCCGCCCTTCTTTCTTTAGCACTTTTTATAGAATATCTCTTTCGTCCCTAACTTCATGGTGACCTGTGTTCATTCCTGGTGAGGAACACCCTCCCCTTAAATCTCACAACACTGTAGAAACTCAGACCTTGACTCGCAGATTTGAGAACCGCTCCCTTCCAGCTGGCATGTGGAGTTGGTATTCTCCCAGTGGACGTCTCCTCTAGGCTTGAGAATTGCTTATGTTCTGTTTTCCTTCTGGGGACAGAGTTCACATATAATCTTCTCTCTGCCTCACAACTTTTCCTTGATATAAGATGGGGATCAACTTGGTGTGCCTTCAAGAAGCCCTCATCCAGTACCACAGAGCTTGGCGGCTGTGGTAGAGAGCGCGGACCCTGGAGCCCAACCACTAGGGCTTGAGTGTGCTTTGCCATTTGCGTGCTGTGTGGCTTTGGTAAATCACTTAACTCCTCTGTGCTCCTCTTAACTAGGTGAATCACTTAACTTCCTTTAATCCTCTTTCAAATGGGGACAACAGTACCGATATTGTTGTTGTTCAGTCACTGTCGTGTCTGACTCTTTGCAACCCCATGGACTGCAGCATGCCAGGCTGCCCTATCCTTCACCATCTCCCTACTATACACTGTAGGGTTGTGAAAATTAAATGAGTTAACCTATGTTCCAAGCTTCCTTCCTTAGAAGAGTGGTTACCAATGGGTAAACTACACAATAAATATAGATGCTGCTGCTGCTGCTAAGTTGCTTCAGTCGTGTCCAACTCTGTGCGACCCCATAGATGGAAGCTCACCAGATTCCCCCGTCCCTGGGGTTCTCCAGGCAAGAACACTGGAGTGGGTTGCCATTTCCTTCTCCAATGCATGAAAGTGAAAAGTGAAAGGGAAGTCGCTCAGTTGTGTCCGACTCTTCGCGACCTAATGGACTGCTGCCTACCAGGCTCCTCTGTCCATGGGATTTTCCAGGCAAGAGTACTGGAGTTGGGTGCCATTGCCTTCTCCGATAAGTATAGCTATTATTATTCAAAGAGTGATGGTCCTGGGGCTAACATCTGAAGCCAAGCACGGTACTGAGTTAGCACATCTGATCTGCACAAAGCCCTTTTGGGGCATGAACTATTACCACCTTGGTCTTGTAGATGACGAAACTTACCACCTGGTGTCAGTCAATTATCCATTAACAAGTAACAGAAACAGGTAACTAACCTGGTTCTGTGTGATACTGAAGCACAGACACTGAATTACGATACTGAGCTGTGTGTATATGAGTTTGGCTTTTGTTTTACAATGTGGGCGAAGGTTTGGGTAGGAAAAGCAACCTTTTCAGAGAGTAATTTTTGTCTTATTAGTCTCTCAGTTGGATTTGATAAACTAATTCCTATTAAATAATGACCAGATCCATGAAGATCATTTTATATAAGTGCATCCTCTGCATGCATGTCTTTCTTGGCATATAGCTCTTAGATCCTCAATGGATTATATATGGCATGGGAAAGTATAGCCAATTTCAGAGGTGGGTCCAAAGCTGGGTAAAGGAAGATAAGCCACTGCTATTGACTGTGGCTTCCACAGCACATAAAAGTGCTTCTCTTCCCTGAAAAACACCAGCCCTCTGTTCTAATCAGTTTACTGGTCACCTTGGAGGAAGCTCAAAAAATCAAGTCTAGGACACAAATTCTAATGAGAGCAAGAGGGGGCAGGACTGGGGCCTCATAGGTGAGGGGCCTGGGTAGCTGGGATTAATTGCAGGTGGTTGTTGTCGATCAGTCACTAAGTTGTGTCCAACTCTTTGCAACCCCGTGGACTGCAGCACACCAATCTTCCCTGTGCTTCACTATTTCCTGGAGTTTGCTCAAACTCATGTGCATTGAGTCGGGATGCCATCCAACCATCTCATCCTCTGTCACCCCCTTCTCCTTCTGCCTTCAATCTTTCTCAGCCTCATGGTCTTTTCCAATGAACTAGCTCTTCACATCAGGTAGCCAAAGCATTGAAGCTTCAGCCTCAGCATTACTCCTTCCAATGAATATCCAGGGTTGATTTCCTTTAGGATTGACTGGTTTGATCTCCGTGCTGCCCAAGGGACTATCAGGAGTCTTCTCCAACACCACAGTTAGAAAGCATCAATTCTTCGGCGCTCAGCCTTCTTTATGGTCCAATTTTCACATCCACTCATGACTACTGGAAAAACCATAGCTTTGACTGTATGGACCTTTGTTGGCAAAGTGATGTTTCTGGTTTTTAATATGCTGTCTAGTTTTGTCATAGCTTTTCTTCCTAGGAGCAAGTGTCTTTTAATTTCATGGCTGCAGTCACCATCTGCCATAATTTTGGAGCTCAAGAAAATAAAGTCTGTCACTGTTTCCACTTTTTCCCCTTCTATATGCCATGAAGAGATGGAACCGGTTGCCATGATCTTTGTTTTTTGAATGTTGAGTTTTAAGCCAGCTTTTTCACTCTCCTTTTTCACCTTCATCAACAGGCTATTCAGTTTCTCTTTGATTTTAGTGTTATCATCTGCATATCTGAAGTTGTTGATATTTCTCACAGCAATCTTGATTCCAGCTTGTTAGTCATCCAGCTCAGCATTTTGTGTGATGCACTCTGCATGGAAGTTAAATAAGTAGAGTAGCAATATACAGCCTTGACATATTGCTTTCCCAAATTTGAACCAGTTTGTTGTCCCCATGTCTGGTTCTAACTGATGCTTCTTGACCTGCATACAGGTATCTTAGGAGACAGGTAAGGTGGTCTGGTATTCCCATTTTCTTAAGAATTTTTCACAGTTTGTTATCATCAGCATAGTCAAAGTCTTTCATGTAGTCAATGAAGCAGAAGTAGATGTTTTTCTGGAATTCCCTTGCTTTTTCTACTTGCAGGTAGCAGACACCTGAGGCTGTCTGGGGTTTCCTAAATGAAGAAGGTGTTGATCAAAAGAACTATTGCAGATCACTTTTATTTGACAACTTTTGCCTAAATCTGGCCTTGGGTAACCCATTAAGTTTCTGGAAACCAGTAGTTCTTCCCTTCATATGCCAAAGCACATGCACCACTTACTCTTTGGGGGTATTTAAACACTGGTGTTGTATTAAATTTCACCTTATTAAAATAACTGCCATGGGGGGGAAAAATCCTATTGGGCACATGGGCTGTAGCAAATGGAAGCTACATTTATTCTTTCCCTCTTTAACATGCACAGTCCACTGGGCTGATAACCAAACCCCAGTCTCCCTCAATAAACTCAGAGGACTGCTCTGTCTAGAAATGAATATCTGTAATTACAAGGTTTCTTTTACATAAGGAGCACCCTGAATCCCATACCTTCTAGGTCACTTGTGGCTCTGTCTCAATCCACAAAGGAAGATTTTCATTTTCTTTCTCCAGAGGAGACTTTTAAAGGATGTTGGCCATCGCCACAGCATTTTCGGGAGTAGGACAGTGAAGCAGGTTGGCTTTTTTCCTGAAGCCCTGGTTCCATCTTCCTGGTGAACTGCAGGCATTTCGCCTCCATAGACAAGGCTCTGCCTGCTGTGGTTTTGCATTCACCTGCAGTTCCCATGGGAATGGCCTGAAGCCGGGTGACTTCCCTGAACCTCATTTTCCTCCAGGTTTAAAATGAGTTTAACAGAAGTAACTGCTTCATGAGACTCTTATGAGGATTAAGCAATAAAGCAGAAGAAGCATCTGGTGCTGTGCTTGTCATAGAATAAGCCCTCAATGAACGACAACTAGTGTGATCTCTCCAGCCTTGTTGGAGTCTGGTCTTGTCTCCTTAGGTGTCATGGTTCTGAAAAGTACACTATGGTGTCTTCTAGAAACTCGTGAGAGAGTCGCATAATTTTCCTTAACTAACTCCTTGCAAGCTTGTGCTAATTTACCCATGCTGTTCTCCATCAGCATTAAAGGAATGCCTCACACCTTCTCAAATGTGGAATTAAAATCAAAGACTGTAGTCGTTGCCCTCAGTTATATGAGGCATAAAGAAACTTCTCTGAGAGACTTGGAAAGTTGCCTAGTTCAAGGCTAATTAGCTCTACATCTCCAGAGTGTGCATACTATGGCGCATGGCTCCCACTAGCTTGCAAATTTTGTTATTTAACGATATTTCAGGCACATCTCTAAGAGTCGGGGCCTCCCTCCTTGTGTTTGGGGTTTGGGAGAGGGTGTGGTCCCTCTGACCACAGAGACTAAGGGTTTCAACTTCAGGACAACTCTTTCATGGGGAGTTTTCAGAATGCAGTCAGCCTTCGTGGTAAAGAAGGACTCATGTGGCAGACCTTGGATGAAATAGTCAGGTGAAATCGTCAGCATCCACCTGCTTTTTGAATCCTAGAATTTCAGCTAGAACATTTCCAATGGCCATTCTCACAGTTATTCTGAAAGTGAAGACAGGTAAGGGGATTGTTTTGGGTATTGCCTTCCAGGGCAAAGCATCTCGAAAAGTTGTCAGTGCTTGCTGTTTCCTGTTCCTTTCTCCATTCTCTCCTGAGACCTCTTCCATCAGACTTTTGACCCCTTCTCTGCAATCAAACAGCCCTTGCTAAGACTGACAGTGACCTCCATGTTGTTACACCCAGTACTCTTAGATCTCATGTTACTGGACCCATCATTGTATTTGACATAGTTGATTACTCTCTGCTGTTTCAGAAGCATCCAATGGGTGCCTCTCAGAAGCCTCCCAGTTTCCCTCTGGCCTCTCCATCTGCTCCTTCTGTCTCCTTTGCTGACTTCTCCCAATATCCCACACTTGTGAACACTGGGGGGGCCCAGGCCTGGGTTTTGGACATCCTATTCTTCTACAGGCACTCCCTGGGTGGTCCATTCTCATGACCGTAAATACTGATGACTTGTAGATTTATGCCTCCAGCTTGCACCTCTTCCCTGAAATCCAGACTCATATATGGAATTTCTTATGCAACATCTCCACTTGGATGTCTGGTAGGCTGAGGCTACCTCCAAAGCATATCTGGCTCATAGTTCCTGCCACCTATGTGTGCTACTTTAAATGGCAAAGGGCAGTTGATGAGTATGTGATTATGTTAAAGGTACTGAAACACGGAGATGCTCCTGGTTTATCTGGGTGGGTCTGAGATGCGATCACCTGTAACCTTACAAGAGGAAGGGGCATGGAGACCCAACACACAGAAGACGGGAAGGCCATGTGACCATGGGAGCAGAGCTGGAAGTGCTGCAGCCACAAGCCCAGGAATGCCAGCAGCCGCCAGGAGCTGGAAGCTGAGGAACCGATTCTTACGCTATGGTGTACACTATGTACCGATTATTTCCTGAAGCCCTGTGGTGGCCCTGCTGACACCCCGATCTCATCCACTGAAATGAATTTCAGACTTGTGGTCTGTAGAGCTGTGAGAGGATACATTTGGTTATTTCTAGCCACCAGGTTTGCAGTAATTCATTAGGTAGTCATAGAAGGAAATCAAATACCAGGCAATGGACTTCCCTGGTGATCCAGTGGTTAAGACTCTGTGCTTCCATTGCAGGGAGCATGGGTTCGATCCATGGTTGGGGAACTAAGATCCCACAGGCCATGCATGGTGGTCAAAAATAAATAAATAAATAGAAATAATTTTTAAATTGAAAGCAGGCTTAATAGGTGTCTAGAATCCAACGCTGTGGGTCCAGAATCGCACTCCTGAGACTGCCTGTAAGTCCGCTATGAAACTTCGATTCTTCCAACTGCTCAGACCAGAAACCCTGGAGTTAGTCGTAACTCCTCTCTTTATTTCATATTTCACATCCCATTTAGTGAATCCTGCTTACTCTGCCTTCAGAATATATCCAGCTGCTGCTCCTGCCATCCTGCCCAGGCCATTGCCACCTCTTGTCTGAATCATCACAGAGCCTCTAACATGTGTCCCTTCATCCTCTTGCCCCTGGCACAGTCGAGAAGAGACCAAACAGCAGCCAGAGATCCCTGGGGCACTGAGGATGCGTGTGCTCAGTTGTGAAAGCAGAAGCCAAAATTCTCATGATGACTTTAGGGCCCCCTATGACTCAGCCCCTACCTCCTTCTCTCCAGTGTCCTCGCAGGCTTCTCACCTGTCTCATTCTATTCCAGCCACAGGGGTCTGGCTTCCTTTCCCTGAACTCTCATGCCCTGAGGCCTTTGCACTCGCTGTCCCTTCTGCCCACAGTGCTCTTCTCTAGGGTATCTGACAGCTCACTCCCTCACCTTTTTCAGGGCTTTCAAATACCACCTTCCTCATGAGGTCTTCCCGATCATTCTATTTAAAATTTCTCCCCTAATGGAAACCCTTCACTCCACTATGTCCCTGATTTCATTTTCTCTTTAGAACTTATGATGATCTGACATGTTTATATTATATATTTTATATACTTATTGTGTTGATTGTCTTTTTCCTGCACCAGAATATGAAGTTTATGAAGAAATAGTTTTTTTTTTNACAGGGGTCTGGCTTCCTTTCCCTGAACTCTCATGCCCTGAGGCCTTTGCACTCGCTGTCCCTTCTGCCCACAGTGCTCTTCTCTAGGGTATCTGACAGCTCACTCCCTCACCTTTTTCAGGGCTTTCAAATACCACCTTCCTCATGAGGTCTTCCCGATCATTCTATTTAAAATTTCTCCCCTAATGGAAACCCTTCACTCCACTATGTCCCTGATTTCATTTTCTCTTTAGAACTTATGATGATCTGACATGTTTATATTATATATTTTATATACTTATTGTGTTGATTGTCTTTTTCCTGCACCAGAATATGAAGTTTATGAAGAAATAGTTTTTTTTTTAAAGTTCTATGCAGGGCTTCCCTGGTGGTCTAGTGGTTAAGAATCTGCCTGCCAATGCAGAGGACACAGGTGTGATCCCTGGTCTGGGAGGATCCCACCTGCCACAGGGCAACTAAGCCCATGTGCCACGACTACTGAAGCCGGCGCACGCTAGAGCCTGTGCTCGGCAATAAGAGAAGCCTTTGCAGTGAGAAGCCTGCATACTACAACCAGAGAGAGCCCACGTGCAGTGATGAAGACCCCGTGCACCCCAAAATAAATAAAAACACATTTCCATTAAAAAAAAAGTTCTATCCATTGCCATATACCCAGTGCCTAAAATAGTACCTAATACATATTGAAAGTGTTAGTCGCTCAGTCCTGTTCGACTCTTTGCGACCCCATTGACTATAGCCCACCAGGCTCCTCAGACCATGGAATCTTCCATGGCAAGAATACTGGAATGGACTGCTGTTCCCTTCTCTAGGGGATCTTTCTGACCCAGGGATTAAACCCAGGTCTTCTACATTAAAGGCAGATTCTTTACTGTCTGAGCCACTAGGGATGCCCTAACGCATATTAAGTGCTCAATAAATACTTGTTGAATGGTTGATAGATGAATGAATGATGAATTAATTTCCTGGTGGCCATTTTGGCCAAGAGAGTAGAGATATTCACACTCCTTTCCCAAAGAAACTGCACAACACTCCCACATCATAATTAAGTTTCACTAGTGGTGTGAAGTATAAGAGATCCTTTGTTTAGGAAAGAATCCTTTGTTTAAAATGAAAAGAGAATAGTAATTCCTTAATTTTCTTTGTCCTCACCCACCAGCCCGTTAGCTAATTCAATCCTTCATTCATAGAGTCTTTTGAAGTTCTCCTAGTCTCTTGAGTTTCTGGGGCTATGTAAATTATGAGAAAGCTAGAAATGTAGAGAAGAAACTGATGAAAATCTAGGATCATTTTACTTTTAATAGTTCTGTATCAGAAATAATAAAATAATATAAAATATTCTTCCCTGGCAGGTCACACCTGAACACGCGAGATCCTGAGCTCTCCTCTAGCACAGGAAAGGTGCAAAGTTAGTGCCTAGTGAATGAAATACAGTCAGGCTTCTGTATTCTCAGATTCCATGCCTTGGAATTCAACCAACCACGGACTGAATTTTCTTGAGATAGGGACCATTACTAATCTTTTCTTTAAAAAACAAGGAAACTCCGGCACAAAGAAATTGATTTGCCAAAAGTCACTGTATTACTTTTCCCATGGCTACCATATGTAACAAAGCACTACAGACTGGCTGGCTTAAACAATAGAATCATTTCTCATGGTTTTGGAAGCCAGAAGTCTGAATCAAGGTGCCGGCAGGGCCATGACCCCTCTGCTCCAGGCCTCTCTCCTAGCTGTGGCTGTCCCTGGCCCTGTACCTGTCTTCACACGGCATTCTCCCTCTGTATGTCTCTGTGTCCACATTTCTTCTTTTTATTAATATAAGGACACCAGTCATGTTGGACTAGAGGCCCACCTTTCTGTAACATGATCTCATTTTAACTGATCACATCTGCCAACAGCCCAGTTTCCAAATAAGGTCACATTCTGAAGTCCCGGGGAAGTAGGACTTCAACATATGAATTCTGGGGGCACGCAACCGCAGTCGCCCACCAGCTAGCAAGCGGCAGAGCCAGGACTTGAACTCAGTTGTCTGCTGTTGACACCGCGGTGGGCTATGACCCGTGCCTGGACAGAGTGCAGGGAAGACGGTGGTGCTGCAGAGAGGGTGGGGACCGGATCCGCGGCTGTGGTGCTTGGAGTCATTGACATGGTACGGTGCTCAGGATGTTCATTTGCCCTCACCTTCTACTTTCATGAAAAAAAAAAAAAAAAGATAGAACCATGGCCGATGTCTCACAAGTTTTATAATGAATTTTTGCCTACTTCTGACTGTTTTGTTGCCTTTCTGACAACGTTGATGGTTTTCCACTGGGATTTAGGATGTTACAGTGAGATATCATGGAATAAAGGATGGGAACGAGTGAACATGATTCCCCTACCCTGGGACTAGACTGAGAGCTAATGATTTATCTTTGCATTATTTAATTATTAAATAATTATTGAGCCCTCCTTTTGTGCTGGGCAGCATGCTAGGCATGGGGATAACCTGAGACCGTGTCAGACTTCAGGCCTGCCCTCTCAGAGACTGCAGTCTCATAGGGGGTGGGCAGTTATGACAGAGGCTGTGGATTTGGGGGGAAGCATAGGTCCATGAATCAAAAACCAGGCGAGGAAGGTGGTGGCAAGCTTTTCATGTTGGTGAACACCAAGTACAGTTCATGAAAAATCCTGAGGATACTTTCACATCTTAGAGGAAGCAATACCATGGAAACATGTGCACAGCATTTAGATTGCTTCCCTATTACTGAACCATGTGGCGGATGGAAAGAGGATGGAGTGAGGTAGAGTTGCAGTGGCTGGTTTTCTGCACCCCATGATTGTGATTTTCTATGTCAAGCCTTTCATACTTCCATGCCTAACCAGCCCACATGATTGTCGGTGTCAAAGACCAAAATGGAAAACCAGCCGCAGGACAGCTAACAACAGACAATGTCAGGAGTCTTATTTCTGCTCCAGGCAGGATGCATTTTTATCTCTCTCCGAACACTGGAAATCACTCTTCCCATCACATGCTTCCCTTCTACCATTTTACTCAAAAGCTCAGAGAACACGGGGCAGAGAACACACTCATGACAGCCCAGGGGGCAGAGAGAGGGTGTCAGAGAGCCAGTCCCCCAGTGACAGGGAAAGATCCAGCTGGCAGGCAGCGTGGTGCCCAGTGTGTGGGAGGCTCAGAGCTGCAACTCAGCCTGGAGAGAGGCCAAGTCAGGCAGCAACCAACAGAGGAGGGGCGGCCCAGGAGAAGGGGAGCCTGAGCACATCGGAACTCAGGCCAGTTGGTGGCAAACTCCTTCTCACTAGTTCCCGGATGATAAAGAGGTGGAATTACATCTTGGCTCCCAACGCACACCATCATCTGAAGTTGTGTGTGCAGAGATGTCTAAGTGCCCTCTGTATAATATGCGTCTGGCTCTCAGTCCAAGGTGTTGGTCCAGCTTCTCCCAATAAATGCTTCTAGCATGTCCTTAAAAATCCTTGATCCAAGAACCCTCTCAGGTGTCACTTTAGATGGTTGTCTGTATGGAGTATTCAAATCTTTTCAGTGGACAAAGGGGGAAAACTTAGAAAATCCTACAGCTTCCAGAATGGAGCTAAAACACAGCTTATCTCAGTCTGTTGTACCTTACACCCTCATTACACAACAGGGACTGTATCTTGAGTTTTTACTTCCTGTAGCACCAAGTACTGCATGTGGCAGGCATTAAATAAATATACATATATATGTATATATATATATATATGTGAACATATGTTGAACTAAACTACATGTTCTGACAGTTTCAGTCAACACTACACATTTTGGGCTGGGGTTTCCAGGCTCTCTGTGTCATCCAGCCCCATAGAGCTGCTAAGACATGTGAGTCTTGACTGTCTAACCACATCCTGTTGTGCACAGGTACTTGCCACCCAAACCCTTGTCAAAGCAGTTGACTCTACTACTAAAATGATAAAAGATTACTGACGGTGACGTTGGATAATTGCCTCCAAGAGTAGTAGACCCGCTGCCGTTACTGTTTGTTAATCAGATGTGAGCTGAGATGATCTTTTCTGAATGTCAAAGAGGGCAGGGTCCATAGGAAAAAACTCTCAGCATTCCAGTTGATCTTTAAACAGGATCTCTCATCTTGTGAGGCAAGATATCTGATACACAGAGTAAATATGCCCAGTTGAAGGACACAGCTACAAGTTAAGCTGTAGAGTTTAATTCCTGGTGAAAAGGTCAGAGGGCAGCCAGTCTCCTCACAGGAGCTTTTAGCATCATGTGTCTGGGTTGTGAATTCCCAAGTGGTGGGGTGATTATTGCCCTCCAAAAGGTAAAGACAGAGAAATCTGGCTTCTGTTCTTCCTCATTCCCTCCTCCATTCCATGCAGCCCTAGGAACACAATTTACAAAAGTGTGGGCTTGTGAGATCGATGACCTCTGGGATATCCACTGGAGTAGCAGAGTCAGTGAAACCTGGACGGAGTAATGGGTTTGGGGTTTGAACTCAATGTGTATACCTAAAAACCTTTGTTGCTAACTTCCTCCTTTTATTGGCCAAACGAAATGCAAATCAACGGATACAGCTAAGAAGTGTGGCATCAGAGAAACCCTAGGCTTGCACCGGTGGTAAATGATGGTTCAGTCCAGTGGCGCAGAGAAAACACGAGAGCAGAGGGCCTTCACGGAAGGGCCCAGCTTCTTGCTGCTCGGGCCTCACATTGTGGGAAAGAAGAGGACTGTTGAAGAAGTATCTCGCTGTTCTTAATTGCTCTAAGAGCCGTTCAGGCAAATTTAAGGGAAAGAAATCTAGAGCACGAATCCTTCTACCCCGTATTGCTGTAGGCTCCACTCGCCATCTCCCTCTAGGACGAGGCCCCCTGCTGGTACTCATCACAGATTCCTTGTACACTGAGACAATGAGCTTGCCCTAATAGATTTTCTCATGTTCAAAGTATTAAGGTTGGGCTAGAACACAAAGCTATATGGCAGTTGCCCTAAGACTGGTCTGAGGGTCAGATGAACATGGTGTGATTTGTGTACAGATAGAAGGCAGGTGGAGCGACAAGAGAAAACTAGGAGTCCACAGTTCTATCCCAGGAGGATCCTGGTGAGATCGGATCTGTTGACTGGCTTCTGAAGGCATCCTCTGTGGACCAGTACAGTCTTCATCTGCAAGACTTTCTGCCGGAGATGCAGAAACCACCTAAAGTCAGTCCTCACTATGCGGATTTCTACACATTCTGTCTTTGACGCTAACAATAAACAAGATATATTAGAAGGACGGGAGTCGGGAGGGCACAAAGAGTGAGGCACTTAAGATCTGGTTGTTGGACGGTGTGAACTATTGCGGAAATGGCTGTTGAGCAGGACGGCAGCAGAGGCGATGGTGAACCTGCTTCGCTGTGTTCCCCGTGGCTGCTCTCCCGGGGCCACAGTTGGACAGGAGGAGAATCTGGTGACAGCAGTGGCTTCTTTTCTCTTCCACGCATCGTCTCTCTGTTATTCAGCAATCTGTAGGGTGCATTATGTGCAAGCATTCTTCTCTTTCAGCTTCTCCCCTGTTTCCCAGGGATCAGATTCAGGGAGTCAAAAGTTACTGTATTTAGGGAACGTGTAGCCCTCTATCCTTCTCTAATCTCAGAATAATTCTACAAAGCTGTGCCTATCAAATAAGTGTTTTAACACAATTTGACAATCAGGACCCCCTAAATTTAAAGGAAATGATTGTGTCCTGGGTCTGGGACAAAATGCTCAATTTAAATCATGCAAACAAATAAATAAATCATGCACGCCTGTGTGTATTCAGCACAGCTGGACACCTACCTGTGTCACTAGACTTTAATGAAAGCCTCTGACTTAACCTCCTCCCTCTTTAGACTTTCTGTGATATGGCCCCATGCCACCTATCTGATTCTACTTCCCACTCATTTGTAACCTCTTTGGCTGAGTACATACACCCACGAGGGTATACCACAAGCTCACTGCTGGCACGCAGCGTTGCTGCTGGCCAGCGTGCCATCTGTGATACTGCTCATCCTCATCACAGCATGGTTCACCGAGAGGAGCCCGCAGCTGGCCTCCAGTAAATACTAGACTCGTTGGTTCATCTGTGAAGCCACTGTCTTTGAATTCATCGGTGAGGGGTATCTGGAGTTGCCTGGTGCAACTGAAAGGGAAATTTTGAGAAACAAGGGAATCTAGGGCAGCTTCTGCTTTGAATTTGGGACTGAAGCTAATTTAAAAGGCTGCCAAAAATCTGGAACCACTTTGCTGGCTGCAAGTTGTTGGTGAAGGCATGGAGATTGTTTCTTTTTTCCTGAGGTCAGTTTGTAACATTCTGGAAACAGTCCTTGGATAATAAGTCCCTGTGCTCTAATGCCTTCATCGGGCCCCACGTCCCCTTATCCAGGTTGTCCTCTCCCCCAGGCTGAAATCAAACTCACCCTCATTAGTTTCCCTTAAGACTTGTCTGTCGTTCCCAGTATCCCACACACACACACTCACTCACACACACACACACTCACACACATTTGGTTGGACCAGGATCATCAATCTCCTTTTTTTAGGCTCCTGGAATTCATTACCATCCTTTTCCACTTACCCAGACATAACCTGAAATCTTACCAACATCAAAATTGTCTTCATATAAGATGTTTCTTCAGAGCCTCTTTGCATACAGTGCTGTGCTGGGCAAAGCAGCAGATAAGTTCAGGGATTGTGGTCTATGCCGCTTGGTTGTATTGACTTTCCATGTTTAGGATCTTTGGTCAGTTAATAAACAGCTTATTTTCGTTTCCCTTTACTTTTTCTTTGCATTATTTCCTTTTCTTTTTGCCTGTAAAATGGGAATAAGATCACTTATCTCATTGAGCTGATCAGAGGAATAAATGAAGTCATCTACCCAAAGCACTTTGACAACTATAAAAACTCATGTACATGCTTGCTGTTATTTTCCATCGTCAAGTGGGAAGCTTGGCACTTTAACACGTTTTGGTTGAAAGAAAGAAAGAATGAATTGATTAATTAAATAAAAACCAAAGTCTGAACCACAGAATCAGGTTGGCAAGAGGCTACACTCACCCATGAAATACCACGAGAACAGTGTCTAACAATACCTCACTAACTGAGACGCCCTTTTTGGGTAGCAGCAATTATTTAGAACATAGTTGAAGACCAGTGTCCCCAGGTCAGCCAGAATAAATATCCCTGAACACATGCACCAAAACACATGCCCTTTACTCTTTAAGGAGGTCTTCAAACAGAGCCAATTTGTTCTCACGATTTTGTTTGTTCTTCAAACATGCTTCTCTGGGTTCCCAACCTCACAGAAACATTTTGGAGCAAATGAAAGATGGGAACATCTGGCTGAAGGAAACTTGTCACAGGCCCAGGAGGCATCACAGTGATCTACCCTCATGTCATAGTTTGATGTTTTTAACGATGGCCATTTGTAATCAGGCAAAGCCTCAAGTAGATTTAGTACCTTCTGAAATCTTTTAAGCTAAATAAAACATTTAAGAAATGTCAGAAAGAAAAGAAATTTGCATGCTTAAAATCAGAAAAGCTCAGGGAAAGTGTAGCATGGCTGTGTCCCCAGATGCGCAAGGACACTGTCTGGGTTGCACGTGTGAGTGCTGAGAAGGGCAAGCCGAGGCTGATCACAGAGGGCGTCCCTTCCCAGAAGAGAGGACGTGAGGGGTAACAGCTTTTGTGGTAGCAGGGGTCTTCATCTGTGCTCCATACAGCCCTAAGTGCTTTTCCTGTATCAACACTAAATCCGTGGAACAGCTTTTATGAAGTAGCCTTGTTAGTATCTTCCTTTTATAGATGAGAAACAGAGAGGTTAAGTAACTTCCCCCAGGTCACACAGTCGTGGAGGTTAGTCTGGCTCCAGACCCTATGCTCCTATTGCTCCCCCAGGTTTTAAAAGAGGAGAATAAAATTCACTGATAGGAAGAAAAACCATAGGAGCAGTGCATTGAGTGCGGATGAGGAAGGAAAAAGAAATTATTAGAATAGTACTTGGAAACTGTGAGATCAGGAAAAAGGCTGCCCTGTAGCTTTTTGCTGTTGTTAAAGAAAAATTCATGGGACTTCCCTGGTGGTCCAGTGGTTAAGACTCCCAGCTGCCATTGCAGAGGGCACCAGTTCGATTCCTAAGAGAATCAAACTAAGGGAGAACTAAGAACATGCCGCCGATTCGGCAAAACAAAAAACAACAAAAAAAATTCATGAAAAGAATGTGGTTTAGGGCGTTATCTGAATGTTGCATTAGAAGAGACCATCATTCAAAAGCAGGAGTGATGATCATTTTATAAAACTCTTGTTTCAATTGTGAGTGTGTGTGTTGGGATGCGATAAACTATTTTTCTTACTAAGAGTCACAATCAAGAGACTGAAAGCCCTTGCCATCTAGAGTTCGCTGCTCCACCGGGACTAAGCTGGCCGGAGCCATCAGCGATCAGATCCAGATTTGCAGTCTCGTTGCTGCATAGTCGCCTAATAGCTCCATCCATGCTGCCCACTCATATTTCCAGCGAGAGAGTCCATCACTGACCGACTTGCTTGGGCAGCATCCAGAGGGTGGGTACGTGGATTCGTTCACAAGGGGCTCTTATCAGAGGCTGTGTCCTTAGGTCAATTGTGAAGTGTGGGAAAGACCAGACTGACAATATACAAATGTGGATCAAGCGCCTACTATGTGAAGCGGCCTGTGTTAGGCGACTGGCGCGCTGACATTTTTGATTTAACAAATCTAAGTCTGGTGTAAATTTAAGAAACAGGAGAGGGAAAATTTTGTTTTGAAATGAGAGAAAGAAAACCAAGTCCTCCCCCGTGCGTAGCTCTGTAGCTTGACAAGCTTCAATATACGGGCTGGCTTTAACTCTGTTTTCACTTCCAGCGGGTATGCTTTGAGTTGGCACACAAAGTCAGTGTGTGAATGGCGTGGGAGTTAAGAAAGTTGCATTGCTGTTTCTCTTCTTAAAATTAACAGTGAAATCCTTATGAGAGCAGTGTAGGCCCAGGAATGTGCCTCACACGGTTCTCTAACTGCATAATTAGGGAGTTCTTCATAAGAAAATAGTCCTCATTCTTGCCGGAATTGGTGCCCCCTCCTCCACAGCCTCCTCTGGGAAGGGGCTGACTGGCAGAAGCTCCGCAGTTTCTCCAAGTCCTAGAAACTTGCTGTTGATATAGTATCTACCCCTTGCCATTAGGCCCTGTCAGGTGAGGTTTACGGATGTTTTGAACTGTCCTGAAGCCTTGTTGTGTTGAGCTTCCCTGCTTTTCTGAACCGCNACCAGTCACGGACAGTTTTCCCTCGGTATCCATGAGGGGTTGGTTCCAGAACCTCTTGTGAATAACAAAATCCATAGATGCTCAAGTCCCTTCCCCCCTCGTCCTTTCGTGGGTGTTGATCTCTGTCGAACATTGTGCACCCCAAGCTCCCTCTCAGCATCTGCTTGCAGAGAACTTGCTCTGGGACAGTGAGATGACCACATTAACAAACACTACAGGAAGACACTGACCAGTTCATCTGCAGCCTGACAAGCCTATACGTTCAGGTTGGTTACCAACTAAAAACATTCATCTCATTGGGAAATTGGATTTTACCTTCTGAGCAAATGTTTTTATTTGCTTACCCTCAGCACTTCCCCCTCCACCCCCAGGAAATGGCAGCCCACTCCAGTGTTCTTGCCTGGAGAATCCCAGGGACAGAGGAGCCTGGTGGGCTGCCGTCCATGGGGTCACACAGAGTCGGACACGACTGAGTGACTTAGCAGCAGCAGCCCCCGCTCCGCAGCAGTGTTGTATTCGGGCCTGTCCACTCCATGTCCTCCACACTGCATTCTGCTCCCTGGACCACACCCCACCCCCCATTCCTGCTCTTAGGTTTTGTCTTATGCTGTTCCCACCACTATAAATGCCCTTCCTTCTGCTCTCTTTCATGTCTGTGTAAGTCCTTCTCATTCAAGGTCTTCAAGGAAGGTACCACTTCCTCCATGAAGGCCTCTTTGCCTCAAGTAGCTCTCTCTTGTTATTCCTTTATTTTTTAAATTGAATTACATTTTATTGTGTTTTAATAATACAGCTCAATTAGGCACTTTTATTCTTGTTTCATGTGAAGCAGATACCAAATTCATACTTCCTAGTACCTGATATAGTCCAGAGCATTAGATAGACACCCATAAAACGGAGAAGGCAATGGCAACCCACTCCCGTACTCTTGCCTGGAAAATCCCATGGACAGAGGAGCCTGGTAGGCTGCAGTCTATGGGGTTGCGAAGAGTCGGACATGACTGAACGACTTTCCTTTCACTTTTCACGTTCATGCATTAGAGAAGGAAATGACAACCCACTCCAGTGTTCTTGCCTGGAGAATCCCAGGGATGGGGGAGCCTGCTGGGCTGCCGTCTATAGGGTCGCACAGAGTTGCACACAACTGAACTGACTTAGCAGCAGCAGTAGCATAAAACACTAGTCAACTGAATAAAAGACATGGATGATGACATCAATATTGAAAATATTAGGAAATGCATCCAGGAAAGTTTAAATTTTAAATCATACCCTGAAGCAGTGTGTTCCAAAGCCCGCTTCTTGAATTTGTTGTTTAAGATAGTTTTTGTGGTCAAATTCATTTGGAAAATTTTGCCTGTAGGGTCTTCCTACTGGAGATGGGCACACTGGCCTATCAAATAGTAAAGGATCTGAGAAATCCTAGAGTCAACAAATCTGGTTGACTTTAACCCAAACTACTTTAATATAAAAAAATATATTCATCTTCCATTTTTCAATAGCATCTATTAGTATCCCCTATGGAGTTTGTGTAGCACACACTCTGGGATCCATACCGCAGGAGAGGGCAGAGGGGGTATCAGCGCCGAGAGCACAGGTAGGCCTGAAGGCAGAGACCTCGGCAAATGGGCTGATGAGCGCTATTCCCAAGCTCAGATGGGGAACAGGCTGCACAGGCAGGGGGACAGAAGGACCAGCAGGAGGCAGGGTTGCAGTTCACACCAACGACTCCCGGGCAGGGGCTTGCTTTGAGCAGCCAGGCTCAGCTCTGGCTGCCAACTGGCATCACCCAGGGGAGCTTGGAAACATCCAGACACCTGGGTCTCACCCTGCGAGATGTTGATGCCACTGGTCTGAGGTGAGTCCTAGGCACTGGGAGGTTTCAGGCTCCCCAAGTCATCCCAGTGGCAGCTCAAGTTGAGAGCCACTGCTTTAGGGGAAAGGGAATAGAAATGTTGAAAAGGATCGGCTCTTCTGCATGCTGGGGTTCCTTTACTGAGTGTGTCTGCTGTACCAGAAGTTGCTCTGGGAGACTGTCAACATCTGCTGCTTAAGTAACGGCCATGCTGCTCGCTGTGGACCTGAGCCTCCTGCTTCAGGTGGGGGGTCCAAGGGCCACCAGCACTGACTCCATCTGGGGGCCAGTCAGAGGGGCAAAACTCCAGGTCCTCAATGGTGATCCCTGTGAGATCTGTATTCGGCCCAGAGGCACCGAGCCAGCACAGCAGCTCCACTCAGCGTAATGCCATCCAGAGAGGTCGCCTGAGGGCTCTTCATTCATCTTGGGTTGGAAGGCATGTCTCTCCTAGTCCATAGTCACCAGCCTCCTAGACCTCAGGTCTGCTACCCTGGAGGCCTGACTGCCTGGCTCTTGAAGGAGCCTCTAGGGTCCCCAAATTAAAATTTTCAAAGTCAGTAGTTTGGGTTATCCAATCCTAAACTGGTGGAAACTTGTCTAGGTGTGTTCCCCTGATGCGGTCAAAACAAAACAAAACAAAACAAAAAAAAACACAGAAATGTAGTTAGATTTACAGAGATGACACAGGGTGTCCAAAATGGTTCTTTAAGCTCTGGGTTAAATAAAGAATGGGGGAAAATCAGAAATCTAAGCCATAAAAGATCAGCCAAGTCATCCAAATTGGTCTGAGTCAGGAAAGAAGAGTCTGTTGCCCCAGGAGCTTCATGGTGCTGAGCTGGGTGAGCAAAGATGGGGAGCTTAGTGGAACACCGGTCCCCTACCCTGAGACAGAAGTGAACTACTCGTGGCCCCATGAGTGAGCCCACAGCCCGTGTCCCACAGCCTGAGCCCACGTCTCCTGCTCCGTGTGTTTGCTACCTTCACAGAAGGATCTAATTATCAGTTCTCCTTGTGATGCAAAACAAACAGACTCAAACAGCTTCATACTTCTATAACAAGTTGAGACCCAAACAGCCTCATACTTCTGTAGTGAGTTGATGTTCTGGATCATCAGCTGTTTCCTTCCTTCTCCATTACCAAGCTCACGGAAGGTCTGTCCTTCCAAGGCCAACACGAATGGCAGGCTGCTCATTCTATTCCTTCCCTCGTGAATTAGCTCCCTTGTTCATTTGTTCAACAAAGGCTTATTATCTAGTGTTTATTGTGAAGAGCAATACATACGCTCATGTCTACCCAGAACTCAGAGAAAGCACACCTGTGGACAGTGTTGAACGAAAAGTTTCTGGGCTGTTAGGTGAAAACTATATGTCAGGTGAAACTAGAAACTCTACTCCACCAAGAGAGACTACTAATTTATTAACCTAAAGGATAAGATCATTATTAGAGGTGTTCTGGCACATACACTTTAAATAAACACTGACCATTTGTGTATACATTCAGTCATTCTAGGCTTCCCTGGTGGCTCAGACAGTAAAGAAACTGCCTGCCAATGCCGGAGATGTGGGTTTGATCCCTGGGTTGGGATGATCCTCTGGAGAAGGGAATGGCCACCCACTCCAGTATTCTTGACTAGAGAATTCTAAGGACAGAGGAACCTGGTGGCCTACAGTCCATGGGGTGGCAACAAGTTGGGCACGACTGAGTGACTTTCACTTCTTTCACTCATTCTGAAGACAACTTCTTTTCCTCTCTACAGAATGTGATGTGAGCCCCCAAACTGGTAACTCTGGAAGCAGAGCGACATGTCTGGTACCTGCTCGGTCCTTCTGACCTCTTCTATCACAGGCTGGGCTGTGGTACAATAGTCAGGTCAAACATGGCCCAGTGGCAATCCAAGCACTGTAGGATTGTGCACGAGTTAGCTGACTTTATTTTTCTGGGCTCCAAAATCACTGTGGATGGTGATTGCAGCCATGAAGTTAAAAGACACTTGCTCCTTGGACCAACCTAGACAGCATATTAAAAAGCAGAGGCATTACTTTGCCAACAAAGATCCATCTAGTCAAGGCTATGGTTTTCCCAGTAGTCATGTATGGATGTGAGAGTTGGACTATAAAGAAAGCTGAGCACTGAAGAATCGATACTTTTGAACTGTGGTGTTGGAGAAAACTCTTGAGAGTCCCTTGGACTGTGAGGAGATCCAATCAGTCTATCCTAAAGGAGATCAGTCCTGGGTGTCCATTGGAAGGATTGATGTTGAAGTTGAAACTCCAATACTTTGGCCACCTGATGCAAAGAGCTGACTCATTTGAAAAGACCCTGATGCTGGGAAAGATTGAGGGCAGGAGGAGAAGGGAAAGACAGAGGATGAGATGGCTGGGTGGCGTCACTGACTTGATGGACATGAGTTTGCGTGAACTCCAGGAGTTGGTGATGGACAGGGAGGCCTGGTGTGCTGTAGTTCATGGGGTCACAAAGAGTTGGATATGACTGAGTGACTGAACTGAACTGAACTGATAGAAAATGTGCCCACCTTGGGGGTTGGAGCAGGAATGTAGATTGAAGGTGGTCCAGCAAGAGCCCAGAGAGGAAGATGTGTTTATTTTTGGTCATTTAGTTAATCAAAAAGGTGAAAGGGAAAAGCAAGGTTCTTGGGTACAGACCAAAGGCAGGATAGTTCATTGGCAACATATTGGGTAACTCACAGAAGTGACAGGAAGATTGCAGAACTGGTTTGGAAATTGGGAGGCTGGGCAGGGGGAGTCAGATCTCAAGAGTGATCAGGGCAGCCCATTGGCATCAGTGCCAGCCCCTCCGGATTGGAGTCTGGACGTAAGCACCACCGTCACCATGACGGCCACAAGTCACATCTATGTCACTCCTTCCAGAGTCCCAATTTTGAGCATTCAATGATCCCGGCCCAGGTCCTGTGTCCACACTGTATCTGCTGGGGTGGGGAGAAAAGAGTCACTTGGCAACTCCCAGCTCCTGTAGTACGAAATGGGACCCTATCTCCCTGCAAGACGCTTATGCTGGAGGGCTTATTCCCAAATAAACGGGTGTGGTTACCGGGCAGCCAAAAATATGGCACAAGTCCACCAAAGGTCATACCTTTAAGCTGTGTCTATCCGCGCTCTCCTGTCCCACACCCCTTGCCTGTGGTAAGCATCTGAGGAGGCTTAGGTCCACCCGACCATCTGCACAGAGAAGATGACAGGTAGCATTCCAAAAGATGGCACACAAGTTAGAACTCTGCTGGGTACAGTAACTAGAAACACAATCTGAATTCGCTGACTTGAAACAGAATGTTATTTTAAGGGTTCGAGGAGGCATGAGTTTCTTGTAGCCCAGGGACTGGTAATTGTTAAAATAGTAGCGACAACACAGTCCAGTGACTTAAACGCTGTCAGGATCCTGACCGAAATATTATTATAATTAATCATAATGTTTGTGAAGCACTTATGTCCTTACATTTATTATTAGTTTTTTTTTTACAACAACTCTGTGATGTCTGAACTAAAATCACTCCCATCTTACAGAAGATGAAGCCTGGAGAAGCTTGCGGCCAGTGTCACACAGCTGGTAGGTAAGAGCTGGTGAACCGGGAACTCGTGCACACGACCCTCAGCACACGTGTCCTCCTGCCTCCTTGGTGCAGACCACCATGCTCTGCATCCAGCTCCACAGACCCGGACTTTCCCTCTTGGGTCCACTGGCCCAGGGAGACGTCACACTCTCCCGTGTCCCAAGTCCACTCTTTCAGGTGGACCACTGTGATTGGCGTCACCCCGAGTCACTGTGTCATAACCAAGCAGATGCGGTGGGCGAGGGCTGGGGGCTTCAGCGGCTCGGCAACCATTCTCAAAATATAAGGGTTGCTGGCAGACAATCACTTGTTAACTATACATTTCCACCGTGCCTCCTGGTGACTCTTCTTCGTGTTTGCCTCACTTTCTAGCAATTTAGAAATAAATTTAATTTTCAAAGGCAAGGACTAACTCATTCCACGTGTCTGGGAACATCTATTTCTCTCTATCACAGAATTGCTTTCTTCTTTTATTATTAAATTTTTTTTCAATTTTTCCATTTCATGCTACACTTGATTTTTTTTTTCTTTTGGTAATCCTTTTTGGAACTTTTATGAAAGTAGGTGATGTACACATCATAGATTAAAAGCAAAAAAGACCAGAGCATTGTGCTGTCCAGCAACAACCAACAAAACATAGTCACGTGTGGCTATTTAAATTTAATTAAGCTAAAGCTGAAACTCCAGTACTTTGGCCACCTCATGCGAAGAGTTGACTCATTGGAAAAGACTTTGATGCTGGGAGGGATTGGGGGAAGGAGGAGCAGGAGACGACTGAGGATGAGATGGCTTAATGGCATCACTGACTCCATGGATGTGAGTCTGAGTGAACTCCGGGAGTTGGTGATGGACAGGGAGGCCTGGCGTGCTGCGATTCATGGGGTCGCAAGGAGTTGGACACGACTGAGTGACTGAACTGAACTGAACTGAAAATTTAAAATTCAGTTTCTCAGTTATAAGCCATATTCTAAGTACCTAGTAGCAAGCACACTATCACAGCAAACTCTATGTTACAGAATCTTTCCATCAGAAAGTTTCCCTAATGGAGTTCCTTAATGGAAGTGGTCCCTAACAGAGTGGTTCACTGACCCAGACCGACCCTTCTGTTTGCAGGGGCTGTGAGTTCTAGTTTGCCTTCTCATCACTGTACCTCCTGCCAATTCCTTTCTGACTTGCTCTCATATTCGTTTTCTCAAAGCCAACACTAGAATCACATAAACGTGTGTTATTTTTTCTTTTCTATAGTAGAATCAGTGTGTAACTATAGTATAAATATCTTGGGCTAGAGGAACATTTAATGTTGATACTGAAATGTAATGCACTTGCTTAATTAGAGGTGGGATGGAAGTGATGTCTGAGCTGGAGCTGCTGGTTAACAAGATGAAATGTTTGCATATGGAGATGCTTCCAGAGTCCAACAGCAGGGGCCCTGTGTTCTCCATGGTGGGGAAGTTTCCATCCCTCCTCTTTTTATAACTGTTCAGGAAAGACAAGGTATTCTTGATGAAAGCTGCTTTGAGTCATTAAAATTGTTTCTTTCCTCATTAAAAAAGAACTCATTTCCATGCAGTGCCAATCCACAAACTGTTTCTACCACCCTTTGATGCTAAGGGTGGTGTGTGTGTATGTCAGGGGGTCCCAGTTGCTCCTGTTTACAATAAATTCTGCCCTGGAGGTATGTCTTTGGAGGCAGCTGGGTGTCTGTGTGCTGAGAAGGGGTCAGGACATTTCCAGAGTGTACCTAGTCAGAGAGATTGGATCCCAGATGCAGGAGCTTCCAGCTCACCAGGGGTCCTCATGCCCCAAGAGTGGCACAGAAACAGCCAGGTCTTCAGAGCCCGAGGAACCACAGGGACTGGGACAACGTGGCCTGTGGGCTGCAGGAACCTGCAACCCTGACACAGATCAGGACAAGCAGGTGTCCAGGGATGGTTATGATTCAACTGCCCCTCAGCTCAGTGGAAGGGGACTTGGAGTCACATTTAACTTGATGTAAGAGATCCTAAAAATATAGGATATTTTTCATGCATCTGAGTTTCAGGACTAAAATTCTTGCTTGCTGCAGTTGGATATACTAAGTTTGGGCATAAAATCTGAGGGGCTGTTAAGAACAGTGTCTGTGTGACTGGCAGGGGACACAGATGGCATTCCAGCCTCCAGGACTGAAGAGCTGCTCTCCACACTGAAAATCTGACACGAGACTCACTTTGGGGAGGCCTTTGTGGATGAGTCTCATTGACTGACAGCCCTGTTGGGGGTGAAAGTGAGCCCCATTTTGTTCTGCCGGATCTTAAGTTAGGGTAGCATGTGATTTTGCAATTGACTCAATTACGTTGCAAGTGGATTTGGTAAAGTGGTAGATTAAGATATATTTTTCATTGGTCTTTTGAAAAACAATGATTCCTTGTCTGAATTTAAGGAGAAGCTCTTTAAATGACTTCCATGTAACTGATTGGCCAGATTAACTAGCTCTCCATTTCCTTTGTGAAATGTAGTAGCTGTAAGGACTGAATGTTTGCCTTCCTCCAAAATTTCTATGTTGAAATCCAGCCTCCTTTGTGATATTAGGGAGCCCAGAGAGCTCTCTCCCTGTCTTTTCCCCACATCAGCCTATAGAGAGAAGACTGCTGTTTTTCAACCAGGAAGTGGGCCTGCACCAGAATCCAACCGTGTCCTGATCTCAGACTTTCAGTGTCCCGAGCTATGAGAAATTTCTGTCATGGGTAAGCCACCCAGTCTGCGGTGTTCTGTTGCAGTAGCATGAGCTAAGATGCTGACTGATGCCCACAGCTCACTGAGGGCCGGTGGTACAGCAGAGGCCACTGCTTAGGGTCCACAGGGCATTGCCTGCTTCTTTCCTAACCTGTTAATTCCAATTGATTGTTTTCCAATAATTACACAGTTTGACCAGATACTATTAANTTTTTTTTTTACAACAACTCTGTGATGTCTGAACTAAAATCACTCCCATCTTACAGAAGATGAAGCCTGGAGAAGCTTGCGGCCAGTGTCACACAGCTGGTAGGTAAGAGCTGGTGAACCGGGAACTCGTGCACACAACCCTCAGCACATGTGTCCTCCTGCCTCCTTGGTGCAGACCACCATGCTCTGCATCCAGCTCCACAGACCCGGACTTTCCCTCTTGGGTCCACTGGCCCAGGGAGACGTCACACTCTCCCGTGTCCCAAGTCCACTCTTTCAGGTGGACCACTGTGATTGGCGTCACCCCGAGTCACTGTGTCATAACCAAGCAGATGTGGTGGGCGAGGGCTGGGGGCTTCAGCGGCTCGGCAACCATTCTCAAAATATAAGGGTTGCTGGCAGACAATCACTTGTTAACTATACATTTCCACCGTGCCTCCTGGTGACTCTTCTTCGTGTTTGCCTCACTTTCTAGCAATTTAGAAATAAATTTAATTTTCAAAGGCAAGGACTAACTCATTCCACGTGTCTGGGAACATCTATTTCTCTCTATCACAGAATTGCTTTCTTCTTTTATTATTAAATTTTTTTTCAATTTTTCCATTTCATGCTACACTTGATTTTTTTTTTCTTTTGGTAATCCTTTTTGGAACTTTTATGAAAGTAGGTGATGTACACATCATAGATTAAAAGCAAAAAAGACCAGAGCATTGTGCTGTCCAGCAACAACCAACAAAACATAGTCACGTGTGGCTATTTAAATTTAATTAAGCTAAAGCTGAAACTCCAGTACTTTGGCCACCTCATGCGAAGAGTTGACTCATTGGAAAAGACTTTGATGCTGGAGGGATTGGGGGCAGGAGGAGCAGGAGACGACCGAGGATGAGATGGCTTAATGGCATCACTGACTCCATGGACGTGAGTCTGAGTGAACTCCGGGAGTTGGTGATGGACAGGGAGGCCTGGCGTGCTGCGATTCATGGGGTCGCAAGGAGTTGGACACGACTGAGTGACTGAACTGAACTGAACTGAAAATTTAAAATTCAGTTTCTCAGTTATATTAAGCCATATTCTAAGTACCTAGTAGCAAGCACACTATCACAGCAAACTCTATGTTACAGAATCTTTCCATCAGAAAGTTTCCCTAATGGAGTTCCTTAATGGAAGTGGTCCCTAACAGAGTGGTTCACTGACCCAGACCGACCCTTCTGTTTGCAGGGGCTGTGAGTTCTAGTTTGCCTTCTCATCACTGTACCTCCTGCCAATTCCTTTCTGACTTGCTCTCATATTCGTTTTCTCAAAGCCAACACTAGAATCACATAAACGTGTGTTATTTTTTCTTTTCTATAGTAGAATCAGTGTGTAACTATAGTATAAATATCTTGGGCTAGAGGAACATTTAATGTTGATACTGAAATGTAATGCACTTGCTTAATTAGAGGTGGGATGGAAGTGATGTCTGAGCTGGAGCTGCTGGTTAACAAGATGAAATGTTTGCATATGGAGATGCTTCCAGAGTCCAACAGCAGGGGCCCTGTGTTCTCCATGGTGGGGAAGTTTCCATCCCTCCTCTTTTTATAACTGTTCAGGAAAGACAAGGTATTCTTGATGAAAGCTGCTTTGAGTCATTAAAATTGTTTCTTTCCTCATTAAAAAAGAACTCATTTCCATGCAGTGCCAATCCACAAACTGTTTCTACCACCCTTTGATGCTAAGGGTGGTGTGTGTGCATGTCAGGGGGTCCCAGTTGCTCCTGTTTACAGTAAATTCTGCCCTGGAGGTATGTCTTTGGAGGCAGCTGGGTGTCTGTGTGCTGAGAAGGGGTCAGGACATTTCCAGAGTGTACCTAGTCAGAGAGATTGGATCCCAGATGCAGGAGCTTCCAGCTCACCAGGGGTCCTCATGCCCCAAGAGTGGCACAGAAACAGCCAGGTCTTCAGAGCCCGAGGAACCACAGGGACTGGGACAACGTGGCCTGTGGGCTGCAGGAACCTGCAACCCTGACACAGATCAGGACAAGCAGGTGTCCAGGGATGGTTATGATTCAACTGCCCCTCAGCTCAGTGGAAGGGGACTTGGAGTCACATTTAACTTGATGTAAGAGATCCTAAAAATATAGGATATTTTTCATGCATCTGAGTTTCAGGACTAAAATTCTTGCTTGCTGCAGTTGGATATACTAAGTTTGGGCATAAAATCTGAGGGGCTGTTAAGAACAGTGTCTGTGTGACTGGCAGGGGACACAGATGGCATTCCAGCCTCCAGGACTGAAGAGCTGCTCTCCACACTGAAAATCTGACACTAGACTCACTTTGGGGAGGCCTTTGTGGATGAGTCTCATTGACTGACAGCCCTGTTGGGGGTGAAAGTGAGCCCCATTTTGTTCTGCCGGATCTTAAGTTAGGGTAGCATGTGATTTTGCAATTGACTCAATTACGTTGCAAGTGGATTTGGTAAAGTGGTAGATTAAGATATATTTTTCATTGGTCTTTTGAAAAACAATGATTCCTTGTCTGAATTTAAGGAGAAGCTCTTTAAATGACTTCCATGTAACTGATTGGCCAGATTAACTAGCTCTCCATTTCCTTTGTGAAATGTAGTAGCTGTAAGGACTGAATGTTTGCCTTCCTCCAAAATTTCTATGTTGAAATCCAGCCTCCTTTGTGATATTAGGGAGCCCAGAGAGCTCTCTCCCGGTCTTTTCCCCACATCAGCCTATAGAGAGAAGACTGCTGTTTTTCAACCAGGAAGTGGGCCCGCACCAGAATCCGACCGTGTCCTGATCTCAGACTTTCAGTGTCCCGAGCTATGAGAAATTTCTGTCATGGGTAAGCCACCCAGTCTGCGGTGTTCTGTTGCAGTAGCATGAGCTAAGATGCTGACTGATGCCCACAGCTCACTGAGGGCCGGTGGTACAGCAGAGGCCACTGCTTAGGGTCCACAGGGCATTGCCTGCTTCTTTCCTAACCTGTTAATTCCAATTGATTGTTTTCCAATAATTACACAGTTTGACCAGATACTATTAAAACCAGTGATGCCTTGGTACACAAAGAAAGGAATGGGTTGCCAGTGAAAATTCTACTTAATGCTTTGGAAAACCTCAGTGAAGGAAAGTTGATATAAAAAGCATTGTTGAATTATGTTTGATGATCATCAGTTACAGTATCTAGAAGGTTTCTTGAGTACAGATGCTTTGTACCGTCTTTACACTCTCATTTACATTCTCATTTCACTGAGGAAACCCAGTGAAACAATACAGAGGATGGGCTTTGTGTGTGTGTGTGTGTGTGTGGTTTGCAAAGAAAGGAAATAACACGGCACTGTAATCGGTAATCCATATTTCAAGAAAAGGCATTGGCTAGATAAAAGGACTAGTGGGTGTATATACATTTTGAGTTCCCTTTTACAATAAAAGGTTGGCTGCATAAATTTATGCCCTTGATCCTTTTTGTCTGAATGGATTATCGCCCTCTACTGGTCATTAGCGAGGGCTGCCAACCACGGATCGCATGGCGGCCCCACCCACGGTTTAGTTTCAGAACATCTTTTCAGTTAGAATGTGCAGATTTCCAGTTACAATGCGAGATGAAAACGTACTCGCATCAGTATAACAATATAATGAAATTATTTTACATCCAAACTATTTTCATCTATTTATTTTCATCCGTTTCATTTATACAAAATATCTTTTGTAATTGGCTGATGAACACCCTCGTCCCACCCCTACATGATTTTAATGCCTTTTAATTGTACTCGATAATATTTAAAAATAGATGTTAATTTAAAAGGCGGTGGCCTTCAAGAAGTACAGTTGCTATTCTTTGGAGCCGTTGTTCACAATGACAACGTGAAACAAAAATAATTCTGACTATTGAAGAGATCCGGTATTCCTATGAATGAGAAAACTGTGCAACATAGAGCTCTCTCCTCCCACATCAAGGGACTTGGCAGGGAGAGGAAAGCATCTTGAAGGGCCGTCCCGGATGCTGCGGGAGACCTGGCGAGATGGCGGCGGGCTCCTCCCACCTCTGCGGCAGCCTTACAATCAATAATGCAGGGCTCTGCGGCAGCGCCGCGCCTTCTTTCTTAACCGGGTCCCGCAGCGGGGCGGAGGCCGAACGTTGGTCCATTGCGCCATCTAGCGTTCATCAGTGTCCACTGCAGGTTGGATCTGGAAAATCAGAATCCGCAGTCCAAATTGTGCTTGGGACACCACCCTTTAATCTTCAAAAGACTAAGAAAAGGCAAAGAAAAAAAAAAAAGACTGTCGTGTTTATTCGCTTACTTATAAAATGAATAACTTGAGATTAGAAACTCCAGGTGCCAATCATGCAAAGTAAATAAAGATTTAAAGCCAATCATTTTGTGCTTCAGTTCAGTTCAGTTCATTTCAGTCACTCAGTCATGTCCAACTCTTTGCGACCCCCTGAATCGCAGCACGCCAGGCCTCCCTGTCCATCACCAACTCCCGGAGTTCACTCACACTCACGTCCATCGAGTCGGTGATGCCATCCAGCCATCTCATTCTCTGTCGTCCCCTTCTCCTCCTGCCCCCAATNTGTTGAGCTTTAAGCCAACTTTTTCACTCTCCTCTTTCACTTTCATCAAGAGGCTTTTTAGTTCCTCTTCACTTTCTGCCATAAGGGTGGTGTATCTGCACATCTGCATATCTGAGGTTATTGATATTTCTCCTGGCAATCTTGATTCCAGCTTGTGCTTCTTCCAGCCCAGCGTTTCTCATGATGTACTCTGCATATAAGTTAAATAAGCAGGGTGACAACATACAGCCTTGACATACTCCTTTTCCTATTTGGAACCAGTCTGTTATTCCATGTCCAGTTCTAACTGTTGCTTCCTGACCTGCATATAGGTTTCTCAAGGGGCAGGTCAGGTGGTCTGGTATTCCCATCTCTTTCAGAATTTTCCACAGTTTATTGTGATCCACACAGTCAAAGGCTTTGGTGCTTACCTAGAAAGAAAAAAGAAAGTGAGGTCTCTCAGTCATGTCTGACTCTTTGCTACCCCATGGATTGTAGCCTACCAGGTTCCTCCATCCATGGGACTTTCCAGGCAAGAGTACTGAGTGGGTGCCATACGAATACAGTCTCATCAGTCTCCACCCTCATGTGACTCAGTCCAGTAGGGAAAATCCATATAAACATTCAGCTAAATTGAGGTTCACGTTAACAGTGAGTAAAATTTTAGTATAAATGTGTCTTATATATATTACAATTTTAACTGGGGATCCTATCATTATTATTACCATTCTTGTTAGTAGCTAAATCTCACAACCTTCCATGGAAACACGTGAATTGCAGTACAGGTTTTACAAGGCCATCAGTGGAACACAAAGGGACTGAGTAGCTCAGAGGCGCTGGTTAGTGAATGAATGGCGAGGAGGGTTCTCCTGGCAGAACCTCACAAATAAAGGCAGGAGGCTGGGGAAACACATAGCATAGTGCAGTTCTCTGCTGCATAAGTGAAGGGGTGAGGACGGGAGAGGCTTGCTGTATCATGGATGACTGTTCACTGTGCTACCCAGGAGTAGGGTTTTATCCTGGGTGAAAGGGGAAGTGGTGGTGTTTTTCAGTCGCTAAGTCGTGTCCGACTCTTTGCCAGCCCATGAACTGCAGCATATCAGGCTCCCCTGTCCTCCACTGTCTCATGGAATTTGCTCAAATTCATGTCCATTGGCTCGGCAATGATCTCTAACCATCTCATCCTCTGCCGCCTCCTTCTCCTTTTGCCTTCAATCTTTCTTTCCCTGCCTTTAATCTTTCCCAGCCTCAGGGACTTTTCCAATGAATCAGTTCTTTGCATCAAGTGGTCAAAGTATGGGAGCTTCAGCTTCAGCAACAGTCCTTCCAATGAAAATTCAGGGTTGATTTCCTTTAGGATTGACTAGTTTGATCTCCTTGCAGTGCAAGGGACTCTCAGGAGTCTTCTGCAGCATCACAGTCTGAAGGCATCAATTTGAAAGGGGAGTAGAAGAAGGGTATTGGGTAGGAGGGTGGTCAAATCTGTGTTGAAGGAAGATAAATCTGCAGCAGTATCTGGCAGGTAAAGAAGCCCAGAGGTGGGGAGGTGTGGTGAAGGCTGTCCAAGGTCAGCGAGCTGGTACGTAGCAGACCTTGGATTGTGAACTGGAGTCCACTGGCTCCAAGTCTGCCAATGGGCCTGCCCATCTAATTGGGTTATGATTCACACATGTGGTCATTTTCAGGCTCAGGAATGACACCACATTATGCATATTTTCCTTCCTGAAAGATGAGCTCCACCCACATTGCAAAATATGGGAACTACTTCTCCTCTCCCTTCCAACTTTTCAAGAGGCCCCTTAGCACCCGTGTCTGATTGCCTCGGCCCTCTTTCCCACACAGGGGTCCTTTTGCAAACCAGTCTAACAAAGCCAAGTGACAAAGTGAATTAGATCCTCCGAGCCATTTGGCCTTGTTTTCCTTGGGCCACAGCCTGACTTTCTGATGCCCTGGGAACGAGGGCACCTGCCTCTTTTCATGGAGACTCTGCTTCGAGGACCACGCAGATGCCAGGGCCGCTGATTTGTGGCTTCTCCTTGGACCTGGTTCACTAAAAGCTGGATGGGAGGCCAAGCAAAGCCTGACAACCCTGCCAGCCTGCCCTCCAAGGTGGGGCATTGAAGGACCTTAGCACACACACCGCAGCCCCCCAGAGTACGCACAGGTGTTGGTGAACTAGGCTTGTCGGTTAGTGGAGGAAGGAAAGAGTGTACACCTGCCTTTCCAGGCATGTATCATGAAATTCATGTCAGAATCTTAGGGGCAGAGTTTTGTGGGGGGAAAAAATGGGATGCATTTAACAGAAGATACACACACAGGAAAAAGGTACGTGAGACTGGCGATTATCAGTTAGAAAAGGGCACGGAAGGATACAGTGGATAAATTATGCAAAATTAGAGACATGCATAACTACTTCAGTAGCTTCAGGGTGATTTTGATGAGTCCTTTTAAATAACCAACAAGGTTTCATTGGACATCTGCCATTTGAATGTCCTTCAGCACCATTGGGTCCACAGTAGCAACCAGACTGGAAGAACCCCCAATTCGAGACATAGCTGCTGACCCAGGCGGAGCTGGCAGAGAGCCGGAGGAGATGCTGTGGAAGCTCTTGGCACCAGTTTTGGTTTCAAGGCCTGTGAGTTTTCAGGAGAGAGCACACATTCCAGGCGAATGGTGATTCTGTGAGATTTACAATATTTGTAGCAAGGATGAATGTGAAGCCACAGATCCAGGGGTGTAGGAATATCCATTTCTTCATTTTCCTCAAATTAAAGTTTTAATTAATTCAATTCAAGTAATTAATTTTAATTAAAGTTAAAATTTAAATTAACGCTGGCTCCGAACCAACCTCCCCCATCTCCATCTGGAGATAAATGTATTATTATTCTAAGCCACCATCGGTGGGCTCCTCCCAGGTCTACCACCACCATCATGGGAGGTTGAACAGAATGCAGGAGGCCTAGCTGGTGCCTGGAGAAGAGGCCAGGCCACTGGCCTTCTCCTTCTGAGGTTCCTGCCCACACCTTGATGGTTCACATCCAAATGGGCAGTGAAGGCTCTTGCAAGGACACAGAGGTCCTCGGGGAACAAGTGCAGAATAGCTGAAGCATCCTGTTCCCACCTCCCCACCCCCAGCCCCCACTCAGGGGCTTCCTGACCTTCCTCATCCCCTTGGTTGCCCCAGACTCCCTCCTCTTTCTTCTCCCAGCATCACCTCTTCCGTGAGATCCAGTTTCCCCAAGAGACAAAGCACTGTGGCAGCTGCTTTCTGCCTGGACAAGTACAAGGGCAAGGTTACTGGCTTCAGTCATGTCTGACTCTTTGGGGCCCCAAAGGGTAGCCTGCCAGGCTCCTCTGTCAGTGGGATTCTCCAGGCAAGAATACTGGAGTGGGTTGCCATGCTCTCCTCCAGGGGATCTTCCCAACCCAGGGATCCAACCCAGGTCTCATGCGTTGCAGGCGGATTCTTTATTGTCTGAGCCACCAGGGAATCCTTCTGCTTAGAGGGAACTCTAAATGACCTCATGAACTTCTTAAAACTAGAGAGGGGAGTAGGAGGAGGAGAAGATCGCAGAGAATGCAATGCAGAGCAATGGTCTCACGAATCATCCTGCTGCAGGCTGTTCTGTGACATAGAGGCTATGCGGAGGGCAGCAGAAGTGAAGTGTGAAGTGAAGTTGCTCAGTCGTGTCTGACTCTTTGCGACCCCACGGACTGTGGCCTACAAGGCTCCTCTCTCCATGGAATTTTCCAGGCAAGAGCACTGGAGTGGGTTGCCAGAGCAGGGAGCTAAATGCTTGGGATCTCCGTTCTACCTCTTGCTATTCACATAGCCTTGCCTCAGTTGCCTCACAGATGGTAATAACTGTACCTCCTGGCAGTGATGCTGGGAGAAGCCGCTGGGTCCACATAGGAGAGCACTCGGCACAATAGGGATGGAGCACCTGGAGCACTTAATCACTGTTTGCTGTGGGTATTATTATTGTTTGTTGTTGTTGTTTAGTCACTAAATTGTGTCTGTGTCTGTTTGCGACCCCTTGGATTATAAACCACCAAGTTCCTCTGTCCAAGGGATTTCCCAGCCAAGAATACTGGAGTGGGTTGTCATTTCCTTCTCCAGGGGAATCTTCCCCACCCAGGGATCAAACCCGCATTTCCTGCGTCTCCTGCATTGGTGGGCAGATTCTTCATCTCTGAGCCACCTGGGAAGCTCTAGTTTCCCTGATGCACACATTCAGGGCATGATCGCACTGACAATGTCGGTCTCTTTTCTGGGACAGACAATGCTTCTCTCTGCGCCACCAGTAGGAGAGGGAGGGACTGTTGAGGGGGTGAGGAAAGGGGACGCCTCCCCTGCTGGGGCACTGACAGAGCTGTGGGTGCTGGTCTCCGCCTGCCCAGGTGACACAGGAGAAGGGACTGTGCTCCTTGCGATGCCGATCCTGTGTGTGTTTTGCCAGTGGAGAGAGCCCTGCACCAGGACTCTTCCCCACTCTCCCTCTGGCTTCCCGTCTCAATTCTTAGTTCCCCCTGCCGCCGATTTAACTTAGCTCCTACCTGTCATTCTCCCCTGTAGTTTTTTGTTCTTTATTATTAGCCTTTAGCCTTTATTCAGTTTTTCCTCAGGGATACTTTGCATGTTTATTTGTTCAGCATCTTCTCTCTCAGTAGATTATATAGCTCTGTGGGGCAGGGATTAAGTGTGTTTTGTGGACCAAGTACAACCACTTAACCTCAACTTTTTAATCTGCTAAATGAAGATGGTTTTAAATACTGCTTTTGCCTACCTCACTGAGCTGTGAAATTAAAAAAAGATAATACATGTGAACTTCCTTGTAAATCATGAAACATGATGGAAATATTCGTTATGCTCAATGTACATGTATATTTGAATGTACATCACAAACGGAACGCTTGTGAAATGGATGCCTAGGCAGTTAGCATTTTGTTAAATGAGATAACAGAGGAATGTGTTCAGAGCAAGACGCACACCAGGATGGCTCTTGGTGTCCAAAATATAAGATGGCAGAAAAGTCGTATTCATTCAGTCCACCCATAATGGGCTTGAAGTTGTTAAATAGGAGCACACCCACGGCTGGAGATGTCTAAACACAAGCTGCAGTGAGTAGCCCAGAGCCCCTCCATCTTGTACACTGGGGGAGAGGACTCACAAGTTCACTCTCACCTAGGATGTTCCTTTCCTACCAAGAGCCAAGGATGGGAGTTTGACCCCTTCCCCTGCCCCGTGGCAGAGAGACGGCAGAGGGAGGAAAGCCATTTCCAGAAGAATGGCTGCTGCCGTCAGCAGTTACAGTGAACACGTGGAAGGGGCGTGAGTCTCCTTAAGTTCAGACACTGAACAGATAGGTGCAGTATCACATTCAGAACAGGAGGGATGTTTTCATGAGTACGCTAATCCTGGGCTTAGATTCTTTTGCCTTCGATGAACCAGTGAGGAAATGAAAGATGATCCTTTCTCATGACCACTGTGGTGCATGAAACCCTGAGGCTGGGAACCCAAAGATCAGATGGTGTTAAACCAGAGACATAAAAATAATGGATCAGATTGGACTAACACAGACCCATCTTCCTTCATTAGGCTGTTTTCAGGTGTCAGGGAGACCAAGCTTATACTGCTCCCTGCACGACAGGCCAATCAATCTAGAGATGAATTCTTTGGGCAAGGAACATAGCTTTATTTGGAAAGTCAGCAAGCCAAGATGGTGGAACCGTGCCCCAAAGAACCATCTTCCCAGAGTTAGAATCCAGGCTTATTTTATACTAAAAGGGAAGGGAAGAAAGTCAAACATTTCCTGATCTGCCAGCCTCCAGAGGGGAATGTGTTAATATCTTCCTTCCTGCAGTTATTCACAGGAGGGGCTGGTCCAGGTGTTTCCTGTGAGCCAAACAAAGGTATTTTATTGATATAGCTTTACTCTCATTACCTGGGAGGCAGGGTTCCCAGAGATGGGCCATGATGTTTAATTTTAGCTTATAGGCAACATCCCTTTAGTGATTAACTTGTAATAGAGTACGAAGGCTTTTCCCTGTTACACAGGTTTTATCCTATTTCTCAGGCAGGAAGATGAGGAGTTGACATCATACGTACGCTGGGTATTCCTTGTTGTTTGGTGTGTGTGTGATTATGGTGTAATTAACTACTTAGTAAACCATGTGGGGTATGTTTGCACATTTTATGGAGTCCCTGGCTCTCTGAGGATCTCAGAGTCCTTGTTGTTGGCAGAAAGCCCAGTTTTTCTCCAGGTCTTGGGCCTTCAGTCACTGTGTCTTTATACACAGAAAGAGAGGTGAGCAGTGAGCCCAGGAGAGCTAACAGGTAAATCGAAGACAGGTGACAGATCACAGGGAATAGAAATTGGCCCTAGAATGGGGGCAGGAAGATGGGCCAGACACAGGATCCATAAGAAAACAAAACCCCATCAGAGCTGCACCCCAAGATATACAAATACCATAGTTGAAAGCTGGGTAAAAAAACCACAAACCACTGGACACAGGAGGAGATGGGCTGGTGACCACACATGCTGGGGAGGTGAGAATCAGAAGGGAAGGGGCGTACAAATCTGTAATAACTTTAAGAAAATTCTTAATTTGTTAAATGAATGATTGCCACTAGTGTAACTGTTTTGTCTTAGCCCTAAAAGATTGGGGGTAACTTTACTCTGGTCTGTCATGGGGCTGTGGCCGCAGAAAGCGGCTTCTCTTGGGCCCCAGATTGTAGGTCCACCTGGGTTCCATCTACAGTATTTCCAAGCCTAATCCACCTGGTAGGAGAAGCGTGCTGTAACAGAGGTAAGCACCTGGCACTGTGATAAGAAGCTGCAGAGTGAGGGAAGGTGGGGCAGACCTGTTACAGTGTGGTGGGAGAATTGGGCAGGGGCAACCCACTCCAGCGTTCTTGCCTGGAGAATCCCAGGGACAGGGGAGCCTGGTGGGCTGCTGTCTACGGGGTCGCACAGAGTTGGACACGACTGAAGCGGCTTAGCAGCAGCAGCAGCAGGCTGTGATGGGGTGATCAGAGGCCAGGCTTGTCCCCTGTGTTTTGAGGGCCCCAGGAGAACAAGCAAGCAGCAAAGAGAGGGCCTGGGGCTGCAAACGCAGAGNTGAAACTCCAATCTTTGGCCACCTGATGCGAAGAACTGACTCTTTTTGAAAAGACTCTGATGCTGGCAAAGATTGAAGGCAGGAGGAGAAGGGGACGACAGAGGATGAGATGGTTGGATGGCATCACTGACTCAATGGACATGAGTTTGAGTCAACTCTGGGAGTTGGTAATGGACAGGGAGGTCTGGCGTGCTGAAGTCCATGGAATTGCAAAGAGTCGGACACAACTGAGCGTCTGAAGTGAAGTGAATAGAGCAATATCTGTAAGCCTTCTATGGTGCTAGACTGTGGTAAGAGCTTTAAAAGATACTCTTATTTAATATATCCAAAACGCATATGAGGTAGGTACTTTGACTCTCATTTGTAAAGATGAGAAAACTAAAAGTTCATCTCCTGCCCAAGGTCCTGTAATGAGTAAGTGACAGAGTTAGCATTCATACTTGACTTCAAAGCTGTTAAATCTTTTTCAATAAAAATTATATCTGTAAAATTCAGTTATTAGATTTAATTTCAAAAAACTTAATNTGAGAAAACTAAAAGTTCATCTCCTGCCCAAGGTCCTGTAATGAGTAAGTGACAGAGTTAGCATTCATACTTGACTTCAAAGCTGTTAAATCTTTTTCAATAAAAATTATATCTGTAAAATTCAGTTATTAGATTTAATTTCAAAAAACTTAATATTGAGATTTTTAAAAAGACTTCTATTTTTTAAATTTTTATTTTTTATTTTAAACTGACTTCTGAAGCAGCATTTGCTGAATAGAAAATGGCTGTCATCAACTATTTTATATACTTCTCACAAACAAGATGATTTGTAGAAACAACTAGAGTTATTATACACTTATCTCTTAAAAACGTGTTTGTTTTTAAAGTAATCTGAATCCTCAAGTAATTGAAATACAGTTACTACATCTTACCTTCGAGGAGGAATGTTAACATCTGCCAGTGTATACAGAGGTGTTAGGCTTGAAACAAGATAATGCAGTTGAGGAAAAGGAACTAAATTCATGCTGATTTCATTCAGGTCCATATTAAGGGATCCTTCAAACCTGGCAGAGCTAAAAAATTAACATTAAAACATGAAAAATATTAATGTAGCTTGATTTAGTCAGCAGGCACTTTCTTACTTTTGTACACTGTACTTCAGTAGAGAATATATGCTTTTTCTGTATTAGTGAAATTTAGTATCATGAACATAAAGATAATTAAAATATAACACAACATCTACAGCAATTCTTATTTCTGGATTATCTAAAGTATAACCAGACACATGACCACAGTTGTTAATTATATACATAAAATTTTTACTTTTAAGACAGACTTCAGATTGAATCAAATACATATAGTTCAATAGTTAATTCTATAAATCTTACTATTAATAACTATTAATAACAGGGTTTGCTTATATGTGCTATAATTTGGAATAATGCCAAAGTAATCTTTTAGATCAAAGTCAAAGAAATATTTTGGACCAGCTAATAAAGTTATATATCAGCTGGTTTAAAAGGTTAATTTACAGAAAGGAAAAGAAAAAAAGTTTGCTTTTGTCTAACCAAAGTGTTCCTCAGGTATATCTCCCACAAAACCTATTATCATTTAACACCTATTAGTATTTTATGGAATGTACTTGGGGAAAATGCTGTTCAGGAGTCAGTGAAACTAAAATTCTGATTTATCATTCACAGATCTGAAAATAGTAGACAAATTAAAATTTTTAAAATAAAAAATTTTTAAAGTTTCTACAACTTAGGACTAAAAAATGCCACTGCAAAACATCATCAAAAGCACAGTTAAGTTTTTAAACTGCCCTTAGGTACAATGTAAGTAGAATTACCTTGTTAAATTGAGCAGCAAATTTGCCACAATGTTGTTCATTGCATCGAAAGGTTTCTCCTGCCGCTTTTTAAAAACTCCAGTACTTGAAGTAACCAGACTCTTTGGCTTTATAGCTGCACCCATCTTTCCAGAATTTACCATGAGGTCAATTTTGCTAATGATGTCAAATAAAGACTTTTAAGGGAAAAATATTGGGAAAGAAGCTAATTAAGAAGGGAAGACATAGATGACAATTCCTCCAGGAAGACAAAAAAAAACCCAAAAATCAATTTAAACTTATTTTTTCTCTTAGATGGAAAGGCTGAAAAGTGGAGACTATTTCACATAAACACATAAGCATTACACAAGACTGAATGTATACACAATATGTCCATAAATCACAATGCAATTTCTTACTTGGTTGTCAATGGGCAAAACACAGTCTGCATGTTCATTAAGTTCCTTCATTGCCAAGATGCTATTGTAAGGTGAGGTTATGACATCATCCTCACCAGAAGGATAAATTGAAGTCACGAATCTGTATACTTCTGGGAATTCATCCTCGAGCACCTTTAAAAGAAATGTGCCAAGTCCAGATCCTGTTCCTGAGGATTAAGATTTCAAAAAGAAAACAGCATAAATGGTTCAGAATGTAATTGTAAAGAACCTGGATTTCTGTGGGGTATTTTTGGTAAAAATATTTATTAAAGACAATTTTCAACTCATACCTGTGATTATATATTAACTAATTAATTTCAGATAAAGAAATGAAGACAATATAGGTAGTGAGACTTAAAGTCATGAATTCAATCTCTGGGTCTGGCTATGATGATAAGGGACCTTTCTACACTTCACTTTTTTACATTTAAATTATATCTATATGATGCCAAGAGAACTGATCGAAGAGTAAAAAATTCACCTAAGACAGTTTTCAGTCTACACTCGATGTTAAGCAACTTAAAAAAACCAAACTATCTTGACATCTTTAGTGTAGCACCTACATAATCTTAATGATGAATGGTATCATAACATGAAGCAACTTAAAACATGGAGTTAAAACGGTTTAAAGCTAAGCATGACCAACTAATTTACATAATTTTAAAACAGGAAATTTTTTTACTATCTGTCTAAAAGCAGAAACTCTAAGAATTCCATTCAGGTAACTTTCTGACACACAGAGTTCTATTTACACAAATTCAGATATTTTTAAGAACCTAAAACTTAAAGAGAGAAAACTGGGATCCTTTATCCTGGTGGTTTTCAAAGTATGGCTTGTGAGCCGTTAGTGGGTTATAAACCTAATTTATAAGACCACGACTAGCATTCTCTTTTCTTAAATGAAACAAAAGAAATATTAGTAAGTCACGTGTAGTGTGGGTAAATAACCTTCCGTTTTAGTTTGTGCATGTGTGTGTGTGTGTGTGTGCTGTGCTGTGATATAAAATGTACTTCTTGCTATTCTGATGAAAGAAAAGTTTAAAAGCCAATGCTCTAACCCCATGTGAATAAATATTAAAAGGTTATGATGTTAAAAATATTAGATGACGGAGATTTATTGGGGTTAATCCTTAATAAGGACTTTCTAAGCATTATAAAAAACCAAAGCCATTATAGAAAAAGACAGTTTTGATTCCATTAAAAATAAAATTCCTCTCCATATATATGAAAAAAAAGCAAACTAAGAAAAAAATCTTCAAAACATATGATGGAGGACTAAATTTCTTTAATGAAGAGAGTTACAAGCTCATGTACACCTGTGGTGGATTCATGTCGATGTATGGCAAAGCCAATAGTGTATTGTAAAGTAAAATAAAGTAAAAAAAAATTAAAAAAAAAAAAGAAAAAAGTTAGCTAATGGATACAGTGATCAAATTATAAGAAATTAATAGCATGGATAAAATAGCAGGCAATAAAAATCATTTTCTTTTTAAAAAAACAGTAAAAAACATGAATAATGCAATGGAAAAATGAGCTAAGGACAGAAATTGTAATAATTATAATTATTACAATAAAATAAACCAAATAATAAAATAAACCAAATTGCAAATAGATGTAAAGATGCTCAACCTTTCATCTAATTAAACATGCAAATTAACACAATATAATTTTGAATATATTAATGTCTCATAATACGCAGTGTTGGTGACAGTGTGGGGAAATAAACTCTTATAAATTGCTGCTAATAATACAGATTGGCACAGTATTGTGGCAAGATAATTTAGTAGTATCAATCAAAATTTAAAATGTACCAACAAACTTTGGTTCCGTTTTCCTATCGAGGAATATTGCTTACAACTATTGTGGCACAAACGAACAAAGATGCAGATACCAAATATTCGCTGGGGATTTTTATGTCGTAACTAAAAACTATGAACAATTTGACATCCATTAATGAGGGAGTGACTTCAAAAATTATTACGTATTTACACAATCGGACAGGGCTGATATTGAAAAATGTTCAGAAACAATTTAAGGTGAAAATATGGTAGAGTAATATGTATTGCATGATTTCGTTTATGTAAACACACACAAAATGTGCACAGAAAATATCTGGAAGGAGAGACACTGGCAAACTTGATTATCTGTGAGGAAAGAGATTAGGGATTAGATGTGGGAAAAGACTTCATTTTTAATTTTCAATATTGTTTCAAGTATATTTGCCATTTTCAGTGAACTATGAATAAAGTACAATCTACTGAGATTCTGAGTATTAAAGGGATATAGAAAGGTACCATAAAGAACTATAAATCAAACTGGTATTTTTTGGAAAACTTACTCAAAATCTGCAGGTTAATTATGTCAGTACAAAGAAAACTAGTTTCTTAATTTAATTATTATAATAGCCTTCTAAAGGCATGGTTACACTGCAATTTTAATTTTCAAATACTATCATAGTGAATAAAAATGAAAGTCAATTGTACATAACCTGCTGAATATAAAAATCTTAATCTCAGCTTGGAGGAAAAAAGTGTGGCAAATTTTTCTTTTAAAATAGGCTAATTCTCTTTTGAAATTAGCAAATTATGATCAGTTTCTACTTCATGGAACAGAGGAGCAAAATACTTCACTTGCAAGGTACAGGCTTCCCTGGGAAAGAAAGCAATGCAGATCATTTATTCTAGGTTAAGGAGGTTAATTACCATGTAAGGAATGATTTAAAGGAGCTAAGAGGATTTCTTTTACTTATTTCTCTTATTGAACACAAGAAGGGGCTGAAGATGGTTAAAGAAAGGGTACTGATATTCTTCTGCAAGCACATCTATGAATATGCACAAATACTTAGCTCTAGTTAGGATACAGAATCACATAAGAAAACTCTTAGGAGAAAGGCAGCATTCTCAAAAAGCTTACAGTGAAATCTACCTTCCACTTTTAAAGATAGAAGAAAAGTTTTTTCAGATTCAGTTCTATTGGCTCTTCAAATGCTTTTAAGTTTGTAAAAAATGGTCAGAGTGACACAATTTGACAAAAATTTAAGATAAAAAGCTGTTATGTACATGCACTCATAAACACACTCTTAATTCTCTATAGTTCTATCTTTTTAAAGTAAAGGCCTGAAAATAAGACTTATGTTGACAAAATGAATACCCACTTGGATTTTCACACTGTAATAGACAAATGACTGAATAATTTTACCTCCTCCCATGGAATGTATTATAAAAAAACACTGCAAACAATCACAGTGCTCTGCTGACTTTCTGAGTTTCTCTAAAATCTTTTCCTGATAAAGACTGCCAAACACTTTGTGACCCACAGCCCTAGAAAAAAGAATACAGATTAAAAAAAAACTTGCATTTATTATGTCAAGATTTTATTATTTCTGACTTAAAAGACTATAAACTTGAAAAGGTATTTTTACTGTTTTAAGTAAATTCTATTCCTGTTTAACATCAATAAATCATATTATATAATCTCAAAGATACTTGGTAGAAAATTGAGCAAGTAAACACATACACACACATATATATATTTAAAAATATAATCCATAAATAACCAGGTAAGATAGTTCACTATCAATGGATATTAAACTACAGTTTTTAAAATTTATCTTCCCTTAAGGTATAAATACAACAAAATGGGTTTTAGTTACATAGATTTTTTCCCTCATCTTCACTTAATCTCTGACTATGGTATATGTTATATATTAAAAAGAAGATTGTGATCAACTAGAAAGACATGAAAAATAAAAAATTCTAAATGGACCTTAGGCTTAAAATATAAGAAAAACATTGGTCACATCATGTTAGTACTAGATGAAATGCTGCACATTTCATCTAGTACTAACATTCATGAGGCTCTGCAAGCCTTTTTGGTTGCCCAGATTTGCAAGTATTATTGTAGTGAACTGAAATGTAAGAATGACTTCCACACAACATGTGGTGAGGTGTAATTCAGAAGTCACAGAGTAAGTTATATATGCTTGGACACTGGTCTGGTTTGCATCTCAGTATTTGTATCATCATTTTCCATTAAATCTGACTGATAGGAAGACTTTGATAGTCTTTACTATTACCTATAGTAATAGGTAAGAGAACAGTTAATACTTGCATTTTTTGTCACTACCTAGCATTTATGAAGAATCAAATTACAAGGAGAAATTTTAGTAAATGAATTTTTCATGATTCATCTTTTTCTTTAAAAAAGAAAAAGAGAGGAAACAACTAGGATGCAGATAGCCTCCAAGCATTGTGAAACTATCATCTCTGAAGGAAAAGATGATGGGCTGAAAGGCCTAGTGTGAGGCATGGCAAATTACATCTTACTTTCATGTCAGTAGGATCTAACAGAATGAAACAAAGACTCCTTATGTTTTTAGGATGATATTTGATTTTTATATTCAGCATAATCTCACCAATTATTCCCTGAGCCAGAAATATCAGTGATGAGCTGCTTACTATCAAATACATCTCTCAATGGTCCTTGAAGAATTTCATTTACTACCCCTTCCTCCATGTCAATCAAAACAGCCTGAGAAAAAGAAATAAAATGTAATCAGCATATTTTTCTTTAGTTACTCTATGAATAAAAATAATTTTTGAGCTTATAGTTGCATTGTTCTCTTTATAATTTAAACCTGATCAAATGTTTGATGCTTTTATATAGAATGTTACAAAAATTAAAAAATTAATTTCACCCTGCTCCAAAAGTAGAATCCAATGAAAAGATGGACTCTGAACTTTTACCCAAAGAATAAGACGGAAAAAAGGGAACTAAATGATTCTCTCTGGTTTTCTAACAATTCTTTTATGCATATGCCTAGTGTTAGCTGCTTAGTCATGTCTGACTCTTTGTGACCTCATGGACTGTAGCCCATCAGGCTCCTCTGTCCATAAAATTTTCCAGGCCAGAATACTGGAGTGGGTTGCCATTTCCTTCTCCAGGGGAAAGTAAGAATAGCTATAGTAAAAGTCACTCAGCCATGTTTGATTTATGTGCCTATAAGTTTCTTGAGAACAAAGTCTCAGAAGTCTAGATGGTAACCTTAACCAAAAAAAATTCTAAATGAATGTAGGGTGCATTAATGTATTTGCTCACTAGGTACAACCATGCTACTTTTTATGAAATCACAGCTGAAAACTGTCCAGTTCAAATCAGGAAACTACTTATATGTGCAAAGCCAAGGTACTGGACAGATGTCAAAGATGATGACAGTGTCCCTTCCTGCCAGTAATTCACAATAAAAATTCACAAACTCATAAACGCCACAAGCTTTACTGACATGGGAGACAACATCTATTACTAAAAAGAAAATAAGACCCTCCTGAAGTCAGTTTTGAGAGAATCACCATTTTCACAGCCACTTAGCACTAAACCCTGGCAGTCTATAACTCTTTCCATCTTTCCTTTGTCATATCAGATCATTGTTTCTCCCTTGGAAGTTAATGACAATCAGAAGGAATTACTCTGGATTCCTCACTTAGCTAGCCTAGGTCTGGAGTCACAGCTTCTAAGATTTGATGTTTGCTATATTATTTCAGAGCTACCTGGTGATAGCTATCAGGCCCTTCAGCCCTCCCTAATTGTAATACAGGATTTACCAAATTCTGAGTGTTTGCCTGTTAACCTAAGATATCGGACATAGGGGAGGAACCCAACTACCAAGTTATCGTTTAAAGTTTAGACTATTCAGTGATCATAGCCACATGATACCAAGACGACTAATGAGAAATGGAAGAAAACTTTGTAGGAAAAAAGTCAAAGGCTACAGAAACATACTGATTTACCCTTTCCCAACAGTGTTTCCTCCATTTCCCAACTTGCTCACTGGTATGGTGGTGGTCAAGGCTGCATACTGTCACCCTGCTTATTTAACTTATAGGCAGAGCACATCATGAGAAACGCTGGACTGGAAGAAGCACAAGCTGGAACCAAGACTGCCGGGAGAAATATCAATAACCTCAGATATGCAGATGATACCTCCCTTATGGCAGAAAGTGGAGAGAAACAAAAAAGCCTCTTGATGAAAGTGAAAGAGGAGAGTGAAAAAGTTGGCTTAAAGCTCAACATTCAGAAAACGAAGATCATGGTATCTAGTCCCATCACTTCATGGGGAAACAGTGGAAACAGTGTCAGGCTTTATTTTTTTGGGCTCCAAAATCACTACAGATGGTGACTGCAGCCATGAAATTAAAAGACACTTACTCCTTGGAAGAAAAGTTATGACCAACCTAGATAGCATGTTGAAAAGCAGAGACATTACTCTNAAATCACTGCAGATGGTGACTGCAGCCATGAAATTAAAAGACACTTACTCCTTGGAAGAAAAGTTATGACCAACCTAGATAGCATGTTGAAAAGCAGAGACATTACTTTGCCAACAAAGTCCATCTAGTCAAGGCTATGGTTTTTCCTGTGGTCATGTATGGATGACAGGGTTGAACTGTGAAGAAAGCTGAGCGCCAAAGAATTGATCCTTTTGAACTGTGGTGTTGGAGAAGACTCTTGAGAATCCCTTGAACTGCAAGGAGATCCAACCAGTCCATTCTGAAGGAGATCAGCCCTGGGATTTCTTTGGAAGGAATGATGCTAAAGCTGAAACTCCAGTACTTTGGCCACCTCGTGTAAAGAGTTGACTCATTGGTAAAGACTCTGATGCTGGGAGGGTTTGGGGGCAGGAGGAGAAGGGGATGACAAAGGATGAGATGGCTAGATGGCATCACTGACTTGAAGGACGTGAGTCTGCATGAACTCCAAGAGTTGGTGATGGACAGGGAGGCCTGGTGTGCTGCAATTCATGGGGTCGCAGAGTCAGACACGACTGAGTGACTGAACTGAACTGAACTGTGCGACTAATACATGCACAAATCTGACATGTCTATCAAGTTTCAAACTACCTTTCCTTTTTTCCTCATCTTCATCTCATCCCCATCTTTGTCTAAGGCATCATCTATGGTCCCATGTCACTGCTTTAGTTCAAGTCTTTCTTTGAGTTTATTCTCTTTGAGGTTCACACTCCTCCTATCTGCCACACAATCTTTCTAAAAGATTGATTTACTCATATAAAGCTTTCATTGAAAAGTTTTAAAGGCCTTAAATACCAACAGGATAAAATTCAAAATCTATAACATGATATTCAAGGATCCTTGACAATCTCTGTTTTTTTTTTTTTATTTCCTCCCAAACTGTCATGCACCTTTTGTACACTAGTTATACTATTATAACTTATACTTCCCTGAACACTCCCTCCTCCCTGTCTCTTCCTTACCTTTGTACCTACTTATCCTCCTACCTGGAATGTTCTCTCCTGTTGTTTACTCACATGACAATTTCCTACATATCCTGAGAGATACAGTTCAAGTAGCACATTCCTTTCCTGATCAGTCCTTATGGTGTTATTCACTTCTTCACTTTCTACCACAGAATATTTTTTCCTTCCAATTTTTAAATTAGCTATTTAAATCTTTATCTATTTTATTAAGCCATAAACTACATGCAGAGAGGATTTCTTCTTGTTCATTTTTTCTATTCTTTGCATTTGTATAAGGAAGATTCAAAAGTTAAACTTATTAATAAAATTAAAATTGATATGGTAGCTTAAACATATTTGTTGAAAGAAGCAAGAAGAGTCAGTCAGTAGACTGGTTGTGAGAAAGGAGAGCAATGCTATAAAAAGTAAATGGATTAACACATAAAGAATATCAAATGGTGCATTTGGTGTGACAGTCCTAAAACCTTTTAGCATCTTCAAGGAAGGGTTTTCCGGGTAGAGCTGTCCAGCATTGTTACTGTGCAACTCAGGAGGGTGTCATACACTCTAGTCAAGGATATGGTTGTGTTGCATGGAGCAGTTCTGACTGCAGAAAACCCTGATTTCCTTTATTAAATGAGTCATGTCATTATATCCCAGAAAATAAGTTTTATTTATTATGACCATTGGGAGTCATCATCAAGTAAAGGCCTATATTTTGCCTAACCTAAATGATGAGAGAAGTGTGTCACACATTTTGGAAATCTTTCCATCAAAAACAAAAAGATTAGGTATCTAATGTAGCAAGTTTTAACTGTATAGGGAAAAAATTCCCAATTAAGCCAAATAAATGACCCATTGCAGTGGGTTGAAATCCATATCCACCTGTAGCATAATTTTCTGTTTGCTTACGCATGAATATTATAAATTGCTCTCACATTCTTTCTGACCAAATAATTCAGAAAATAAATTTATATACTTGTGTTACCCATATTATTAAATACTTGGTATCCAGAATCCTAAGGACTGAGCTGCATATGGGATAATTAGAATTTGCTTACATGAACCAGTGGCTTCATCTGCTGCAGAATTTCATGCTAATATGGACACTCTGTTTTTATACCTAGAACATCATTTCGTTGCTAACAGTATAAACCAGAGCTTCCCTGGTGACTCAGACAGTAAAGAATCTACTTTAAATGCAGGAGACATGGGTTCAATCCCTGGGTCAGGAAGATCCCCTGGAGAAGGGAATCGCAACCCACTCCAGTATTCTTTCCTGGAGAATTCCATGCAGAGAGGAGCCTGCTGGGCTATAGTCCATGGGGTTGCAAAGAGTCAGACATGACAGAATGACTAAGCACAACACACTGGAAACCAAACACACTGATGACAGTTTTTTCTGGGAAACAGCTAGAAAGAAAAAAAAAAAAAAAAAGCTCTTCTCGATTCAGTTGAGGCTTCCCAGGTCTCTCAGTGGTAAAGAACTTGCCTGCCAGTGCAGGAGCTGCAGGAGACCTTGGTTCAATACCTGGGTCTGGAAGATCCCCTGAAGGAGGGCATGGCAACCTGTTGCAGTATTCTTGCTGGGAAAATCCCATGAACTGAGGATCCTGGCAGATTACAATCCGTGATGTCACAAAGAGTCAAACATGACTGAGAGACTAAGCACAGACGCACACCCCTGCAAATGCTATTTTAAAGCGATTAATCCTATTCACTCCCCACACTCAGGAATTATGTTTCCCTTCAAAAGCAGAGAAATTGCCAACTAAGGTCCGTCTAGTCGAGGCTATGNTAGTCCATATTCTGGCCATAAACAGGTCTCAGTAAATTTAAAGGAATTAAAATAATACAAAGAATGTTCTCTGATAACAGTGGAATCAAATCAGTAACAGATATTAATAACTAGAATATTCCTAGATATTTGAAAGCAAAATATCACTGTTCTAAAGGGCTTTTCTGGTACTTCAGATGGTAAAGAATCTGCCTGCAATGTGGGAGACCCAAGTTTGATCCCTGGTTGAGAAGATCTCAGGGAAGTTCCCCTGGAGAAGGAAATGGCAGCCCACTCCAGTATTCTTGCCTGGAGAATTCTATAGACAGAGAAGGCTGGTGTACTACGCTTCATGGGGTCACAAGGAGTCGGACAAGACTAAGTGACTAACACTAACAAATAAGCCGTAGGTGAAAGAAGAAACCAGAAAGAAAAAGTTAACTGGAGAAATTGAAAATACAAAATTTCAAAATTTGTGTAATGAAGCTAAAGCAGTGCTTTGACTGAGATTTATAGAATTAAATGCTTATGTTAATAAAATAGGTATCAAATCAATGATCTACACTTCTATTTTAAGAAACTAGACAAACAAAAACAAACTCAAAGTGAACAGGAAAAAGGAAGTGCCAAAGATTGGAGTTGAAATCAAATAAATAGCAGAAAATTTAATAGAGAAAAATCACTGAAACCTCAATATATTTTCCAGGAGATTAATATTCTTTTGTGGACTCCCTTGCTCATAAGATAAAGTCTAAACTCTTTAACTGGGTTCATGTTCCTGCTTGATTTAACCACGACTTACTCTTTCTGACCTGGTTTCTTTTTTCTGTTTTTTAGATTTTCTATTTTCCTTTCTATTGGCACATGACCTTGTGCATGCTGTTTCCTCTGTTTGCCCCCTTCCCAAATGTTTCAGTTTCTTTGGTTCCCACTCATTTCCACCTGTTAATGCCTGCTTATCCTCTAGATTTTGTCTTAGTCTAGTGTGCTCTCCCCTAACCTGGAAACTCCACTAGGACAGACACTGTATTTGATTTGCTCACTATTTTATCTTTAGTCCTTAACACATGCCTGGCTTATGGTGGATTATCAGCAAATACATATTTTTTGTATGAATGCAGTAATTCTAATAATGGATCTGTTTTCTTAGAATGTGACCAGTTCAAACATTACTCTTTTTCTGTATTTCATGAATCAATATCCTGAAGAGTGAAAGATCACTTATTCTTGGGCTTATGAGAATTGAGAGAGAGTATTTAGAGGTTTCACCATTTTTTCGCTGTTGATAATTTGCTTATTCATCCATTTCTCTGTGAATATACTCTGATGTATATACTCAAACTGGATAGTTTCATCATTAAGACTACTTTTTGGTTTGTTTTGTTGTGTCATCCATATTAAAGAAGAAACTTGGCACAACTTGTGCCAAATAAACTAATTTAAAATGATAAATTGGGGGAATTTAAGAACATTCCACTTCCCTGGTAGCTCAGACCGCAAAGCGTCTCCCTGCAATGCGGGAGACCCGGGTTTGATTCCTGGGTTTCCCCTGGAGAAGGGGTTTGATTCCTGATTTCCCCTGGAGAAGGAAATGGCAATCCACTCCAGCACTCTTGCCTGGAAAATTCCATGGACGGAGGAGCCTGATAGGCTACAGTCCATGGGGTTGCAAAGAATTGGACACGATTGAGTGACTTCACTTTCACTTTCACTTTCAAGAACATTTTTACTTGCAAATACCTTATTTTACAGTTTAAAGGTAGTGTCAATATGTCAGTGATTGAAAAGTGAAATCAGTGCCTCCGCACTCTGATTTTAAGAATTATGCAAAAAGTTAAGAGGACTTGTGCTGATTGAATTTTTGTATCCCAGGCATTAGCTTTTTATTCCTCAAAACAACTCCATGATGTACGAATTAGTACCATTTTACAAGCTTAGTGATTTGCTCAGTCTCAGAGCTAACATGGTGTTCAAATTTAAACCTAATTCTAATGCCAAAAGCCATGAGTTCCACACTGCCACTTCCATAAATAATTCAAACTGTTAAAAAACATTTTGCCATCCTAAGGACCAAATGTTTGGTCCCAGCAATATATCAGCTAATAATGGCTAGCAATTATTTCAGTTTATCTGACCATGACAGTTAAATGATTTCTCTATAATTGTGATAAACTCTTCACAAATAGCACCCAAGTAAGAAAGAGAAGGTAGAATTAAGATTTTGTCTAACAGCAACTTAATTATGGAAAATGCTATTTTCTTACTGTATAAAGCTTATGAAAGCAGAACAGTGGGAACTTAGCATAAAATGTAGGTAGTAAAGAAGACTTTCATTAAATGTGAAAAATGCTCACTAGCATTTAATAGTTCAGTCATCGCTAAGAAAACTGAAAAAAATTGATTAGCTGAAAAGTTATTTTCTGGCTTAAGCGTTAAACTTAAGTATTACACTCAGTACGGTAAGCTGTTGTTGATACAAAGATTGGGAGAGAGAGGTTGGTCCAGAAGATAAGTTTCAGCTTGTTGCTGGAATGACAAATTGAGACATTTTATTCTCTAGCAGGTAGGAAACTATATGATAGAATCTCTGATGTCATAATTTCTGGGTGTCACTGGGTCTTTGATCATCATTCATTTGGCAAAGATGGTATGAACAGAGGAGAATCTCAGAGTTCAGGGAACAGAAGAGAGGGGATCCTATGAGATGTGTTCTCCCTTTCTCAATTGTCATTATTCCTGTCATTTAGGAATTTCAAGGCTCTTTTGAGGAAACAAGAAATAACAGGTAGTCCAGGCATTAAAGAGAGGTTGTAGAAAGTCCTGCACAGGAAGCACTAGAGAGAAATTTGTAAAAGTGCAGTTTGAGGCCTTTTCAGTGGGATGAGGGATGGGTAGATTAAATTGATCTGGGTTATTAATTAAGGGAAAACCTGGCAGACAAAGATAATGAGAAAAATAGCATATGAAGTGAGAAGAATCTCACGTGATTTTGTGCAGATTGATTAGATGGTTTATTTAGAACAGAGATGCAGCATTCATAGATTAAAATACTTAATATTACTAGAAAACAAGGCCATGACAGCAAGAATAAAACCCTCATATATACTTCAGAGACAATTTTAGGCTACGTTTTAGCTTGTGCTGGAGCAGTGAATTGTGATATTTTATTTGTTAGCAGGCAGGAAACTATGTGAAAGAATCTTCTGATGTCACAATTTCTGGGTGTCACTGGAACATTTGATCATCATTCCTTCAGCAGTTCCAGCCTTCCCTGGAAGGTCAGTAGAAGCAATTGATTTATTCACCTCTACAGGAATCAAACTGGGCCTATTTTGGTAAGTCTTATGTATCAAATTAGCTGAAACTTAATACTTACCTACAATAGTTAAACTAAGCTATAGATTTTTACTATGGTTTTACTAACTTGTCATTGAATGTGACATTTTTTTCCCTCAATAGTTGATACACAGTCTCTAAAAACTAATATTCAAATTCCAAAGCTTTAATCATTTAGTTTTATTATTACCATCATAAATACTTATTAGGCATAGAATACTGCACTAGGCATAAGAAACAGTTGTGAGTTATTTTTCACTTTTCCTGTCCTTTGCTGAAGACATGTGAATTTATACAAGATAGAGCTACTATGCTCAGACAAATGCCTGTAATACAGGAGATGCTGGTTCGATCCCTCAGTCCAGAAGATCCTCTGGAGAAGGGAATAGCAACCCACTCTAGTACTATTGCCTGAAAAATTCCATGAACAGGGGAGCCTGGGAGGCTACAGTCCATGGGGTTGCAGTGTGTTGGAGATGACTGAGTGACTAACATTTTCACTTTCACTTTCCCAGGCACTGTTCTAGGTACTAAGGATTGAATCCATGGTGACAAAGATATAGAATGAGAGTGGCGTGGGAAGGGGGGGACAACAATTAAGAAAAAACATTTACAGAATTTTAGAGTGCTGGTTCTTAACAGGTGGAGATTTTTCTCCCTTTTCTACCAAGAGACATTTGGCAATGTCTGAAGACATTTTTGACTGTCACAACTTTGGGGGTAGGGTGCTATTGGTGTGTAAGTAAGTGGAAGCCTTGGATGCTATAGAACGTCCCACAAGGCGCAGGACAGCCTCCTTCCTCCTCAACAAAAAATTATATGATCCTAAATGTCAGTAGTGTTGCAGTTGAGAAATCCTGAATCAGAGTGATGATAACTGTTACGAAGTAGTAATAGAGTGCTAAGAAAACATGTAGTGGGGGGTTATAACGGGCACCTCTGAGAAAGTGAAATTTAAATTCAGACTTAATGAATGATTTGGCCCTAACAAGTAAAGAGTGGGAGCAGTGAGATGGGGAAGAATTCCAAGCAGAGGCAACAGTGGGCAGTAAGGAGCTTATTTTGTGTAGCTGTGTGTGTATCATACATATCTCATATATACATTGCATTATATATGTATATATATTTAATGATGCTCAGCAACTGCTGAGTAATAATAGTTAATATCTACTGAGCATGTCCTATGTCTTAGGCACTGCATTTTACATGTATTACTTCATTTAATCCTCATTGTTACCCTGGAGGTGGATACCATTACTAAGCTCAGTTTATTTTTGAAAACATACTTGGTTAAGTATCTTTACTAAGACTACATAGTTGGGAAGTGCCAGAACCAGGATTTGAATCCAGGTCAATCCAAGTCTCCTATGGCACTTTCTTAACTAATGCACTGTAAATGTGTGGAGGAGCAGGGGTTACCAAATAGTCACGAGGGACAGAAAGAATAGCTGTAGATACCATGTAGATGTGAAACGGCTGTGTATCAGAGGAAGAGAAGCGCTTAGATAGGCAGAGAGGCAGGGAGGTCAAGCCTGTTGTTGCCATAACCAGTCAAAGTCAGATAGTTATTTTTCATGTAACAGAAATGGACTTCAGTTATGTTAACCATAGGGCACAGTTTAATTTTATCATCTAGTAGCCATTTTATATTTGCTCAAGACTTAAAATTGTATGTAAGAGAGAGTTGTATAAATAGAGTGTGTATGCACTTTTATAGATCTTTAAAAATGTCATTTTTCAGAATGTTTCTATGTGCCTGTAGCAGAATTACTATTAAGAATTCCAAAGAGCTTTTTGAAAACAGCTCACTTCTCATCTCCCTTATTTTAACTTTCTAACCTAGGTTTTCAGTGAATTATGCCTTTTCGGTTTGGGACTCAGCCAAGGAGGTTTCCAGTGGAAGGGGGCGATTCTTCAGTTGGGCTGGAGCCTGGACTGAGCTCCAGTGCTGCCTGTAATGGGAAAGAGATGTCACCAACCAGGTATAAAGTCTTCTTATCCTAATAACTGAGGAGACATATATGGCTATCATCAATACGAGCTTTAGTTAACGTTGAATTAGTAAGAAAGAAGCCCTGGAATATTGCTGTTATTAAATTGGTATTTTTTATAAAGGCTTTTTTTTTTGATGTGGACCATTAAAAAAAAAAGCCTTTATTGTATTTGTTACAGTATTGCTTCTGTTTTATGTTTCCACTTTTGACTCAGGGCATGTGGGATCTTAGGTCCCTGACCAGGGATTGAACCCACACCCCCTGCCTTGGAAGGTAAGTGTTGTTAACCACTGGACTGCCAGGGAAGTCCCCTTAAATTAATCTTAACAGAGCCTAGGTTTTCTTAGCATAGAGTCTGTGTATTATACCTCTGTAAATCTGAATGGTAGACCATTTTTTGGGGGTAAATATTTATCTTGATTTTTTTTGTTTATAGTTTCAGGATTATATAACATTCCATCAGATAAGCAAACCTCAGTGTTTTTTATGTGCAGGACACTGTTCTAGGCTTAAGGCTATAAATTATGAAAAAACTCAGACCTCAGATTTAGTGTCACTTTGGCTTTTACTTGACATTTGGCAGAAGGTCAGTGATATAGAGGTAAAGATTCTATGAAACAAAATCATTTTTGCTGAATTGAAGGTGAAGGTGAAGTCGCTCAGTCGTGTCCGACTCTGTGACCCCATGGACTGTAACCACTGTAACTAGGCTTCTCCGTCCATGGGATTCTCCAGGCAAGAATACTGGAGTGGGTTGCCATTTCCTTCTCCATTAGAAATGTTTAGGTTGGGTTATTGTTTGGTGGGGATGTTGGAAAGGAAATTCAAGCACTCGGTGTATTTTTGGACTACATGTCATTTAAGGCTCTTTTAAACTTGAGATCCTATCAACATTTGAATAGTACTTGGAGTCATATGTTCAGTTTTATATTTTTCCACATATAGTCTAGTTTTTAAATCACTCAACTGGAGTGATTTTTAAGATGCATATACACATGAATTGCCATAGTATTATCACTTAGGTTTACAGCTATGCACTTCCCCTTCCACTTTTCTTGGCTATTAATTAATCACTGCATACCTTTCAGAATGAACATATGGAAGGTTATCTTTATATTTATAAATTTCCTTTGATTAAATGAATGTTGCTAACTATTTAGCAACAATTTCTTTGCAATGTAAGTCTAAAATGTCTGCTCCGTTAGTGCCACTGTGTTATAATTATTTTCTGACATTGAGAGATTTCAAAATGACTTAGCTGAATATGCATTCAAACTTTGGTGCTCTGAAAAAAATTTCCTTTTTTATATCTCACTACATGTCATTTGTTGTTTTATTTAGGCAACTCCGAAGATGCCCTGGAAGTCATTGCCTGACAATAACCGATGTTCCCATCACTGTCTATGCAACAATGCGAAAGCCACCTGCACAAAGCAGCAAGGAAATGCATCCCAAATAGCACCAATAAGTCTTTCGTAGAGGTCTGACTAGGTCAAGGGTAATGGGCCAGTATCATCTTATGATCTGGTAAACAAATAAAAGTGGTGGCACCTTTGGATGATGACAATAGTTGAAATATTTACTTTTAGTTGGGAAAGACAGAAGTGTAGTCTGTAAAACGTGTGCGGTGAGAAGTCATCAGTTATGTTTGATAGATAAGACAGACTAATATTTCACAGTTAGAAAGCACCTTTGAGATCATCTTGCTCACAGTAGATCATTAATATCAATAATTCGTGGTGAAGCTTAAGTCACCGTGATTATCAGAGAGGAAGGGCTCATCCTCAGTGCTTAATGTGTTTTGGGCTGGTTTCCTTTGCTTATGTTTGAATTGCTACTTAGCCGAACCCTTTCACTTGACTACCCCAAGGCAGTTTCTGTCTTTTGATAATGTTCTGCCCAGGAATGATTATACTGGGTAAGAAATGGAACCCTGTGGGTTATGCATTTTGGAATAATACGCAAGACCAAAGGAGATTCTTAGTCCATGCAAAGCATATGTACTGCTATCATAAGGGAGCTCAGGTTATTGGTTAACTTTATTATAACGAGGTCAAGGCTATGATTCTAACCCCAAGGAATAATGATGTCTCCTCATCACACTCAAGTCCCAGCCAGTCATCTTGAAGTTGTCTCTGGTTAGTATTGAGAAACTTCAGATGGATCTTTTTATTTGATTAGACTCAAGGTTCAGTTTTGAGGTCTAGGCCAGCTTTTTCTGTTTTCTTTTTCTTCTTGTAATGGTTCCAAGAAACTCAGCTTGCTTGCTTTTCCTCTTGATGGTTGCCACCCTTCATTCTATAAAATTTTCATTTCTCCAGAAGACTGACTTTAGTGTCAGATAGTTTCCAGTTTCTTGTCTACTTCCTACATTACATAAGGCTCATACATAAGCCTTTTTAAATGAAAAGTTTATTATCTATAGTTACATGGACATAGATGCATGTGTGCTACATGAGGTGAAAAGAAAAACTTTTCATCAGGGATTTATAAATGGAGAAATTCTGAGAGCTCACATAGTGGTGAGAAGTGTCTGAATTCCAACCAGCCAGATTGGAAAGACTTTGTGAACATATGTGGCATTGAATAGAGGCCTCAGAAAGGTCATATATCTTAGGAGGTCTACACTATCAGTAGACTAAAAACTAATATATGTGAACATTAACAAAGCTTAAAAATAAGACTTGAGAGAATCAAGGTGATTCATGAGTAACTTAATTATCTGCCAAACAAAAATTTAAGACGCTTTAAAGGAAGAGAACAAAATCCATAAAGGAAATTGCCTAAGGTTGGGGAAAGCATGAAGGGAATGGAGAAAGAAGTCATGAAAAATTCCTCCTAGCTCATACAAGGCTGGGAGTAATTTGTGTTCAACCATAGTGGAAAGATCATTTAATGATATGTCAGTTAGATACTGCCTCAGTGGGGGTGGGTCTGGAGTGGAGGATAGCTGTGGACTGAAGGCTGCTCTGAATCTGCCGTAACAAAGCTTAAACTGATTCCAAGTAACTAAACTGCATCGAGGAGGGGAAATAATCTGCCCATCCCATGATTTGGCAGGTTATCAGGCTTTCACCTATAAAACTCATCTACAACTCTACCCACACCATCCTGCCCCTGGTAGTATCCTCTGGGAATGGTGTCCTCTGGTGCTATGAAGTTTATAAATTGAGTGACCTTATCCATGGTAGCCAACATTTCCCTCTACTTTTCAAGACTTGAAAGGTTACTAAAGACCTGAGGGAATGCTTGTCTCTCTGATATGATATGCCATTTTTCCCTTGGTATTCTCTCTATGCTTAGTTGCTTAAGTCATGTGTGACTCTTTGCAACCCTTGTAGCCCGTCAGGTTCCTCTGTCCACAGGATTCTCCAGTCAGGAATACTGGAGTGGGTTGCCATGCCCTCCTCGGGATTGTCTGCAGAAATTCAGGCAAATCAGAGATCCCTAGGGCTCAGGGGAACCCAAGTGAAGGAGTCAGTATCACTTTTTCCTTTTTGAAGATTGCCAAGTACTTTATAAGTGATTGCCTTGGGAGGCAAGATGAGGGGGTAACTTTTCTGGAAACTTTGCTTTCCTGAAATTTATTCAAAGAATGTATATTGAGCACATACCTACATGTCAGGTACTGTTCTAGGTTTTAACAACACATCAGTGGATAACAGACAAAATTCATGAAACTTGACACGCAGGACAGTACCTCTACTGTTGCCTTTCTTTACACAGACTATGTGTGTGTGTGGTATGTTGGGGGCATTGTGGTTTTACTGCTTATACTGAAATGACCTCTCTGAGCCAGTCCTAAAGAGAAGGGATTGGCTTCACGCCTCAGTGTGGTAAACCTCAGCTATGCATTTACTGTTTTATGGTCTTAGTTGAAGTCTGTATGCACCGATTAAGGTAAGCAAAGACCCTACTTAACACCTTGTACTGCCATGTTACATACAAGGAAATAGGGCCCAGGGAACAGAAATAGCCCAGTGTCTTCTGAGGTGTCCCCTTACAAACTGTGAGCCCAGGACTGAGGTGGTTTTTAATGGACAAAAGGTGTGTGTGTGGGCTAAGTTGCTTCAGTCATGTCTGGCTCTTTGCGACCCTATGGGCTGTAGACGGATGCATATCGTCGTATGTTTATAGAATGAGAAGTGCGTGTCTATAAATGTGTATGGTAAACACTTAAACCATACTTCTGGATGAGATCATCTCTGCTTCAGCTTTTATTGCTGTGTGCGTGTGATACTTTGTGTTTCACAAGTCACAGTTTCATAAGAAAACGTTCAGTTGTTGGAACTCATCTTTTCACACCACTGGATAATGGGATGTTGCTTCACTGTAAAGCTGTTGGAGGGTGCCCTCTGCCGATAAGCTGTGGCCATGAGATAAGGACGGTAGGGTACAGGCCCGAATAGGCTGCTCCTTCAAACTGGGGCTATGGGAGGCCTCATTTTGAAGGTGCTTTGAACAGGCAGGGGTCATGAATGACAACCAGTCAAAATTACTCCGAACATCCATCCATGTTTCTCTATATGAGTTCCAATATACTATGATTAAAAGAAAGGACAACTTCTCCCTAGACGGAAGTTGAGAGATGAAGTCCCATCTAAGAACTGAATCAAGCTTTTATAAATGGTAAACTCGTTTCTGAATGTCATCATGTGGTTGTTAACTGGGACAGCAGATAGGGGCCAGTAGGTTCTTCTTTGCCGAGCGTAAGTGTGAAATACTAAGTGCAAAGAAGTGGCCTTGTAATTGTGGAGAAGAGATTAAATAGAAGGATTTTTGTGGCTCTAGTCTGCATACATGTGAGTCTGTGTACACACCGGCTGGAGCTACCGGAGGTCCAGCCAGTCTGCAGCTTGGCTGGTGGAGCTGACTTTGGGCCACTGCTGAGAATGAAGGGACAGAAGGGCCCTCTAGGATGTCTCCGGAAAATTTTGGGAAAAGAAAATGGTAGGGTGTTTCAGGGCTACTGCCTCCTGCTTGGATCTAGTGTAGGAAATACTGTGAGGGTTTAGTGTGTTTGAAGCATTGGTTCAACCTATACTAGTTAAGGCCCAACTGGATTCAGAGTCTTTAGCCCAGAATCCACATTAGCCCAGAGCCCCTTAGCTCTCAGAAGGTTTTGTTTGGTCTGCCCAGCGTTTTTGTCATTTTAATTGCTGTTGTTTTTTAATTAGTTACAAACTGAAAAATCAGGCCATTTCAGGCCCCTCAAATTTCACATTTCCATCTTCTTTTGGAAACTCTGACCCTTTAAGACTTGTGTTCTTTTATGGTAATAATTGGCTGAGTACCTGCTGCCCTTCTAGATGAGCCCTGGCAAGAGCCCTTTTGATTTTCTGTCAGACCCAACCAGCTTCACTCTTGTATCTTTCTGGCTTGGTAGGTGGTTGAGTTTGTGACTCTAGCTTTGGCGACCACCTGAGGGTTAGCCCGATGGCAGACAGTCCCCTGGAGGCAAGAAGGAAGGGGACACTCATGCTGGCTCTGGAGGTAGGCAGCGAGCCTGTTACCAGTCTGGCTCCTCAGTCTAGCTGGATGACAGCTGGCAGGCTATTTAACAGTTCTGAATTTCAGGTTTCTCATCTGCAAATCCTGCCTCGTAGGACGTGTGATGATCAAGTGAAACTTACTTCAATTTACCTTATTGTGAGGCTGGCACTTAGTAAGTCCTCTATGAGTATATATTAGCTATTTTCACTGATCATCATCATTATTATTAATGTATCAGAGACATGAGGGTAGTTCAGTTCAGCTCAGTCGTGTCTGACTCTGCGACCCCATGAATCGCAGCACGCCAGGCCTCCCTGTCCATCACCAACTCCCGGAGTTCGCTCAGACTCACATCCATTGAGTCGGTGATGCCATCCAGCCATCTCATCCTCCTTCTCCTCCTGCTCCCAATCCCTCCCAGCATCAGTCTTTTCCAATGAGTCAACTCTTTGCATGAGGTGGCCGAAGTACTGTAGTTTCAGCTTTAGCATCATTCCTTCCAAAGAACACCCAGGGCTGATCTCCTTCAGAATGGACTGGTTGGATCTCCTTGCAGTCCAAGGGACTCTCAAGAGTCTTCTCCAACACCACGGTTCAAAAGCATCAATTCTTCGGCACTCAGCCTTCTTCACGGGGAATGTAAATAATTACATATATATATATGTAAGCGATTATTTTATTCCCTTAGTAATTCCTCAAAACATTTTATACTTCCTCCCCATACCCCCAGTTACTGCTCTTACATACCTTCAGTCCTGTTGATATGAGGGCCTATTTTCTCATTTTGTCTTCAATGCTGATTTTCTTTTCATATATAATTCTTTTATTTCAGTTTCTATATTTTAATATCCTATCAGCTAATAAAGCCAATTTTTCCTTTTCTAGATTTTATTACTATATATACTTTAATATGATTATAACATTTTATAAATAAGACTNCCTTCAGAATGGACTGGTTGGATCTCCTTGCAGTCCAAGGGACTCTCAAGAGTCTTCTCCAACACCACAGTTCAAAAGCATCAATTCTTCGGCACTCAGCCTTCTTCACGGGGAATGTAAATAATTACATATATATATGTAAGCGATTATTTTATTCCCTTAGTAATTCCTCAAAACATTTTATACTTCCTCCCCATACCCCCAGTTACTGCTCTTACATACCTTCAGTCCTATTGATATGAGGGCCTATTTTCTCATTTTGTCTTCAATGCTGATTTTCTTTTCATATATAATTCTTTTATTTCAGTTTCTATATTTTAATATCCTATCAGCTAATAAAGCCAATTTTTCCTTTTCTAGATTTTATTACTATATATACTTTAATATGATTATAACATTTTATAAATAAGACTATTTGTGTTGCAGGTATGTGGGGAAGAAACTTTTAATAAAAGGACTTTTATACTTTTAAGTGGATGCATGATTTTGTCTTACTCTTTGCTGTATAATGTCCTTCATGATTCCTATAAAATGCACTGTAACAATATCCTACAAGAACCTCTCCTCACACAATTTCATTTTTCTTTTAAGGAAGGAAGGGGGAAAAAAGTAAGCATTTATTCGATTGAGGCATTCTTTTTTTTTCTTATCTGGAAACAAATTACCATTCTGATAATTTGTTAGAAATTTATTAAATCTTGATAAGCCTAAAATATTCTTGCTATCCTGATAGACCAAAGTGGTAAAAGCAAATCTGATCATCTAATTTTAGGTTTTATGTAAATCAGTAAATCTTTTCAGGATAAAGGAAGTATACTAAGTATACTAAAGACAGTTTGGTTTAAGTTGAATGTTATCATCCCTAAATCAAAGAGGAATCTGAGGATCTAGCCACACTTTAAAAATATGTGCCAGTGTTTATTTAGAATCCCTTCTATTTTATTAGAAATAGGAACAGGAATTTCACCAGCAGGAAGTTATAAAATACAGGTAAGTTTAACGCTCCTTTGATTGTTCTCCATGGCAGACATTTTGGATCCAAGGTAAGAATCCAAGTAAGAAATAATAAACATCCAGTCCCTGATGACTCATTTAAGTCCTGCTCAACTAGATGAAAGCTTCTGCCAAGAGGAAGCACTGCCACTCCTCCTGGCTGGCCTTGAGTTTCTTTCAGTGCTCTAAAGAACTTTGTGCTTGGACGGCTCTGCTGGGTCAGGCTGCTGGACAGGAGTTGATGCTCACGGCACCACTGACCAGGGCTGCTTTACTGAAGCTCACCGGGCGCCCGTCAATCACAAAGTGACGGATGCAGCCTGTGAAGGGTCTGCCGGGGGCCAAGCGTGGTGTCAGTAGAGACTCTGGAAAAAGAAATGAACACCAAGTTTGCAATTGAGGCATCCCAAGCCCAAATACTACTTTGTGGCAAAGATACACGTGATAACCACTTAGATTATCATGATGATCTACATGTCAAAGATGGAATACAGTAATTTACTTCTTTTTTAAGGAGTATTATCTGCTTTTGAAGTAATATGAACATGTAGTAATTTTAGAGTTTTGAGTATAATTCAGCTGTGTTTTTACTTTTTTTGTGTGTGTGTTTTTTACTTACAAGTAAAATCTCAGCAGTAAGTTTTCAGGATTTGTTTATGCTTTTTAGAGTTAATTTCACCTGGGCCTCACTTATTTTGTATGATTTACTGAAACAGGAAAGAAAATTCAGCTTCCAGACTCTTCTTGGAATTGGTTAATGTTTCTGTTTAATTCATATCATTACCCTTCATCCTTAATCCTCCACATTTTTGCCAAGCTCATAAAATATAATGAGAAAATAATAAATTCAAATAAACTAAATTTTAATTTTCCTGAGCTCTCAGGGTTTAAGAACTATAAATAGGATAAAGATAACTAGCCTAGCCTTTGTGTGGGTACAGGTGCCCTGGGCTATGCCAGAGGAACTTTCTCCCCTTATCTTAATTAGCGATCTGGAAGAAGCCTTGTGCTTATTAATTGTACAGACACAATTAAATGTGTTGAAATGATAGAAGCAATATAATTTAAAGCAATTTAGGGAGCTTAGGAATATCATGAAATTAAAATCCATTTAGTCAAAGTTTATTATTATGTACAAAACAGCTATGTGAGCAGTGGCAGATAAAAAGATGGAAAACACTCAGAAATCAGTAACTTGGGAAAGAACATAAAAAAGGACAGCAAGTTAAATACCATCAAGGGGGGCTGTAATAAGTTTTCTAAGCAATGTAGATTAACAATATGCAGAAGTTTGTTTATTGAAATCATGGAAATAGTATTTCATATTTAGAATGATAAGCATCAAGTTTTAGATTTGGAAGTGGCCTAAGAGATCAATTCCCCTTGTCTCTAGATTAGTATGACTTTGTCATACTTTTGTCATTCTTCACGACTGTACAGTATATGTACATCATCAGAATAAAGCGTGAACAGGAAAGACTATAAGGGGTAAAACATCTCTTTTCTTCTGTTCATTTTAGATACTAGTTTTAGAAATGGATTTTGAATCTGCCCAGGCTTACCACTGTTTGGTTCATGGGGGACAAATTCTAGAGGAAACAGTTCATATAGAAATTATGGTTTGCATAATTTACTATACAATTTATTATAGTGGTGGCAAAGTGCCCCAGAACCCTAAGTAATTAATTAATGAAATCAACACATGATTTTAAGAGCAAACACTCCTCAGGTTGAAAGCTTGACTATATACAGAATAATGCAAGATTTTCAACAGAGGAATGAATAGCTGCTAACTCAAAAACTTCTAATTTTGATTTTTAAATGATCGTACAATAAAGTTGACTTTTCTGATACAAAGTTCATGAATTTCAATGCATTAACTCTTTGTTGATAGAAATAGTGTGTTACCAGAGCTCTGCCTGGTATGAGAGCGCTGGCTGGGATTCTAAGATTTTAGCACATACAGTGGTTTTGTTTATACCTAATTTCCTTTAGTTATTCTTTTTCACGCCCCAGTTTCCGATATGATTTTAGTGGAGTTAATCTTGAATAGCTCAAAATTTATGTAATTAATGATGTTCAGCTTAAATTATACTTTTTTTATCCTAGACTTGCTGTATGATCTGTAGATGGAATTAAAAGCTGCAGGGGTGCAGGCTGGTGGGTAGGCCTCACTGGCCTTGCTAATTCCTGTGTGCTGGCTCATTAGCTCAAATTTGCTATTCATGATATGTCTCAGGTAGGCAGAATTTGGCTTCAGGTGTATCCTGCCCAGCCAGCCTATGGAGCAAGTCTTATAGTGAGACATGATGGTAGTGTGTCATGCTGGAATGAGACTCAAAAAAACAGAAATCAGAGAGATAAATATGTGTCTGAATGATGCAGTAAGCACTTCGGGTACAAAGTAAAGAACAAATACTGTAACTTCTGTGAGGGAGGGCCATGCTTGTTTGGTCCATCTTCTGGAGCCTAGCACAGTGCTTAATAGACACTCAGTATCCCAGGTGGTACGAGTGGTAAAGAAACTGCCTGCCAATGCAGGAGACATAAGAGATGCAGGTTGGATCCCTGGGTCAGGAAGATCTTCTGGAGCAGGGAATGGTAACCCACTCCTGTATTCTTGTCTGGATCCCCGTGGACCGAGGACCCTGGTGGGCTACAGTCTATTGGGTCGCAAAGAGTTGGACATGACTGAAGCGACAGCGTGTACACGTTTGTTGTGTGATGCAGTCATGCTCTCTGGAAGCAAGGAGTATGCTATTTAGCTTCAACAATATTCTGCAGTGAGTGCCATAAAAGTGATATTCAGGGTGGGGTGGGGTGAGGCATGTGTGTAAGAAGCTTGTGAGTTGGATCCTCAAGGTCAATAGAAGTTAAGTTGGTGGAGAAGTGGGAGAAGCAAGAAAGAAGAACATTTTCTAGAAATTGAGGCCTTGTGCTTTGTGTGAAGGCCTGGAGCAAAGTTCACTACTGAACATTCAGAAAACTGCAAGCCCCAGAAGGTAAGAGGAGGCCCTAGAGGCAAGGGGGCAAAGTGGGGAGAGATAATCAGGACCTTGCATGCTAAGCTGATTTTGATCCTGTAGGCCTCTGGGAACCTGCAGTATTTTAAACTATGTTGTGATCTCCAGGAGGAAAGCAACGTGCAGAAATGGAAGGGCTGACAACACCCATCTTCCTGACTGCACCTGCACGAAGTGCAGTGTGGTCTTCGCCAGTATTTCAGAACTGAAGTCTGGAGCAGGAGGAGAGGACTAGGAATGGAGACTGGAGTAGATCATAGGAGTAAAGAAAGATTGCTTTTTGAGGGTCTCCTATTTCATCAGAGTCGTTATTGCCTGTATTGGCATTTTGAAAAATCCACATTACAAAGCAGAGGACTGCTTAGTTGCTACTATTTTGTGAGTACCCAAGACTGGATGCTTAATCTTTCTCACTCTGTTGGTTAAAGCATTATTTGCCTTTACATGGGTCAGTCTAAAATAGGATAGTTAGGATGCAAAGAAAAACTGTATTACGTTTTTCCTTTAAATTCTCACCAAATTCCAGTTGTAAAAGCTTGATTTTTCCCTCATGCTACCTTTATCATTCAGTTTTCCCAAGTGAATGAAGTGTGTGAAATAAATACTTGCAACAAAAGGTCATGGTCCCTGCTTTAGAGGCTTCAAGTAACTGGGGGGTCCCTAAGTGCCCCATCACCATCTGGGACTATGCACCATTCTTGGCAGATGACAGCATTGATGTTACGATGATGTTTACAGAACTGCAGCTGGGAACCTCTCAGGGAAAGTCACTATGTAGGAACAACAGAACTTATGGTCTGCAGCTGTTTTCACGTTTCACACTAGTCCTGGACGGGAAGAACTGTGTTTTCTCTCTTAGTGTGGAAGAGGAGTAATTGTCACCAAACTTTTAGTCTCTAAGGTTCCCAGATCCTACAGCAGCAACAACAAATTTTTCTTTGTGTAAGAGAGAAAACAGAGTGTGTTTCACTGTGTGTATGTGAGAGGTGTGTGTAAAGAGAAAACATTCAGCAGATACAGCAGAGGGAGAGTAGTATCTACCGTTTAGAATGCTGCGTGTAGCTGCGTGTAGTTCTCATCTGTTACTTTAGAATGCTGCATGTAGTTCTCACCTGTTACTTTAGAATGCCTCATCTGTTACTTTGTTTTGGTGCTTGGATGAGCTGTGTGCTTCGTAATTGTCAGTATACATTTTCCTATGAAAGGATGTGTGTGTGCTCAGTCGCTCAGTCATGTCTCTTTGTGACCCCAGGGACTGTATCCTCCAGGTTCCTCTGTCCATGCAATTTTCCAGGCAAGAATATTGGAACGGATTGCCATTCCCCACTCCAAGGGATCGCCGTGACCTAGGGATTGAACTCACATCTCTTGCATCTCCTGCATTGGCAGGCAGGTTATTTACCACTGCGCCACCTGGGAAAGTCCCCTATGAACGGATATTGTACATAAAATTCTTGGAGTTACTAGCTGAATTATAAAAATACATAGCTCAACTCTTTAATACTGTAACAACAATTATGAGAACTTAAGTTTTTTTGGATTTGGAAACTTGTCACTTTAAATAACTCTTACCTGGAACACCTCCAACAAACACAGGCTCCCTGTGATCAACTGGTTTTGGATTTAGGGGTCCAACCACGTGGTTCACTTCAGAGTCTACATCCAACTGAACCACATTTGAATCTCTAATAACTGAAATACAGGGAAAAGAGTGGTCATAAGTGATATTGAGGTGATTAATTTTCACATGAAAGGGAATAATTTATTACAGCAATAGCTTTTATTTATTCCAGAATAAACCATACACTTCCTTCTAATCACTGAAAACATCACTGTCTAACCAATCACTGTAAAATTTTCCTTTGAAAGGAAGAATATTTAGAATACGCTTTCTGATACTTTTTCTTTGCTTCATAAATAATGCATTATTTACACAACTCCATAAGACTACTTTGGCAGCATTAATATTTTCAAATCACATGTGGATTCAACACACACATTTTAGTACATTTGATTCTCTTTTCTTGACTACTTTTAGACGGTCAGTTATTACCTATTCTGTCATATGTTATACAGACTAAGTTCTTTCGAGTCATCATGTCAGAGGTGGGTGTATAGGCTCACTTTATCAGGGAAACCCAGGACACACAGCTTTCCTCACCTGTAATTCTGTGCCACCTGCCATCACAGAGGCTCTGCTTGGGTGTCACTGAGGTGGAAAAGTCTCTGATGCCATTGTTGACTTTCACTATGACCTGCAAAAAACAGGGCTCATTGTGGAATTTCATTTCTCCTCACTGAGATAAGATGAGATTTCTTACATTTACCACAGGGAACAAAACTTTGAACATCCAGACATTAGCTTTGCAATTTGAACACAAGGGGTCACTGTTCAGTAGACTAGAGAGAATGTGTTCCTCAGAAAGAACAAAATGTGTTCCTCAGAAAGAGACACCGGAGAGAAGAGGGGGCAGAGGAATAGTAAGATAGCACAATGAATTTCTTTAAAGATGGAATGTGCTGTACAAGGCAGTTAAAGGTACTGAGGAAGAGCTGGACTCGAGCCAGACTGCCTGGGCTCATACTCAAGCGCTCCTACATCCCTCACTCTGTGTCACGTTTTTTCATTTGCAAAATAAGGGTAATAACTGTAATACTTACTTCATAGAGTTATTGGGATTAAATGAGTTAATCCATATAAGGCATTTAGAATAGTATCTGACACACAGTAAGCACCATATAAGGATTTGTTATATGGTTCACTGTTATATGGTTTCATAGGATATACTGGAACTCAAATGAAAATTATATTAAGGACATTGATGAAAATATGCTTCATATTTATTTGAATACTCTCATGAATGTTCTTTAGTAATATTATTTAACGATGAAAGTGGTGTTTAATTATAACAATTTTTTTTTATTTTTAGCACTTGAAAAGAATGTATGTATGGTATGCATACATATTATAGACAGATGAACACTTGCTGCTTCCATTTGTTGTAAAAAATTCCTCTTCTGATTCTTTTATTAAAACTTTTTAATTATTGATTTTTTGGGCTTTGCCACAATTTCATGGCTCTTTGGTCTAATCAAATCAATTCCCAACATATGAATCTGAATCCAAAAATTGCCTGCATTTAAATTTTATGTTTTAGCTTCCCTGTTGTTTGTTTTTCCCCTCAGGAAAGATTGACGAAATAATTCTGTGAAATAAAATACTGCTTCAGATCTGGAATCCAAGGTCAGAGACGACAGACTTGTTAAAACAGTTTTTAACACACTACCTGCCCATTTTTCATGTGAACATTTAGGTACTCCCCATTAACACTGTGGCCGTGAACGAGGGTTCCGGAACTGCTTCTGGGACGGACTTCAAATGCAATCTCAAACTTCAGTCCAATATTGAAAGACTCATCTGTGGAGAGAAATACTATTAGTTCTCAAGAACAGCAACTTGCATTTTGTAACCATGGCATGACTTCATAATTGCATATTTTTTGTATCTCTTTTGGAAAGTTTGACGCATTTTTCAGTAGATAGGTGGGAAGTGTCATTTTCCATGTCAAACATAATGGAAAGCTCTGAGTGGGTCTGGAGCGCAGGGTGGAAACAGCATGCTGAAAATTCATCATGGCTATGGGAGCTCAGGTGAGGAAAAATTGATTCCAACCATTTATTATTTCAAAAGTGAGAAGCAGGAAAGAGCTAACTAGGAAGAACTGGTCTGAACACAAGGGCAGAGTCTGGACATCTGGAGAGGCCAGTGTGGCTGCACCGTCCGTGCCGTGAGCGAGGGTGGAGGGAGGGTGAGTAGGGAAGGCCAGCGGGAGCCAGATGGGGAGGGGCTCCAGGGCTCCAGTAGGGAAGACAGACTTTACACCGTAGACAATGAGCATAGGAGCTGACTTGATCAGATCTGTATTTAAAATAATTCTTAAAAAAGATAACTGGAGCCAGTGCTGCAGAGCATTTGGGAGGAAAGAGAAAGAAAGAACAGCAAAAGCCATTAGGAGCTGTTTTTGCCGTGATGCAAGAAAATGAATTCTTCTTAAGAATAGCAGTGTTCACTCCAAGAGACTCACTGCAAAGGTGGGCATCTTAATAGTGTTCACTTCACATGGTTTCTTATAGATCACTTTTTAAAGTTTTCCTGCTATTAATGTTTATTGAGAACATAAAGTGTGCAGGTTGCTATGCTTTTCAGAGCTGTCTAAACCTTTGAGTTCTTTTCACTGAAATTCAGTGAAAGGCAGAGGAATGTGCCTGTTGGTGTTTTAGTAGGGATAAAGAAGGAGCTGCTGCTGCTAAGTTGCTTCAGTCGTGTCTGACTCTGTGCGACCCCAGAGATGGCAGCCCACCAGGCTCTGCCGCCCCTGAGATTCTCCACACAAGAACACTGGAGTGGGTTGCCATTTCCTTCTCCAATGCAAGAAAGTGAAAAGCGAAAGTGAAGTCGCTCAGTTGTGTCTGCCTTTTAGCGATCCCATGGACTGCAGCCCACCAGGCTCCTCCGTCCATGGGATTTTCCAGGCAAGAGTACTGGAGTCGGTTAAGGAGAAAGCAAAGTAAAATCGTGAACTAGACAAAGAGAGGAAACATTGCCTCTGATTATTCTGTTGGACATGGGGATGGTTTAAGAAGGGATAACTGGCTGCACTGTAGGTCTTTATTCAGGGCATGTTGAAGGCAGAAACATTCTCCCGTCTTCTCTCTCAGCACCCGTTCTGGTGCCCTCCTCACACATAATGGTTGCTCTACAGAATGCTGTTGGAATGGACTAGATGGTGATTGTGTCTTGTCTGTTTAGGATTTTATTTCCTTATTTTTAGAATCATTATGTTCCATCACTTGGCACAGGGACTGTCATACCAGAGGCACACAATGAAAACTTTGTTGAGTAAGAGTAGGAGTTGAGAATAAAAATCCAGAAAGAAAAATTTTTAAGGATAGCTTTGTCTGCTGGAGTTGCTGGAGAGGGGAGGAAGTGGAACTTTCCTTAGCAGGAACAATGGGTGCTGCTGAGAAGGAGCAGAGGCAACCCCAGTGTGTGAGGTAGCCAAAAGCCCACACAGGTTAGACCACGGTGCAGCACAGAAAGTCTAAAGGAGCCAAGATGGTCCGTCTCGAGAGGCTTGCCAGCTGTGGGGAAGCACTGGCTGGGGAAAGCGAACAGGGAGTGGCTGGTCCATGTGTCTATTTGGACGGCAGCAGGGGATAAAGGTGGTCCTTACGAAAAGTGACCATTTTCAAGGGCTGAGTTTGCTATTCTGGCTTTTAACTTTGGGCCCAATATCCCTGTTAGCCATCTCCAGGAAAGAAGTATTTCATGATTCATGTTTTAACATAAGTTATTGTTACCTAGGACCACGTAACCTCCTTCTGTTGAGAAGTATGTTCCTGTTTCCATTGGACCTTCGAAACAAGGCGTCACACTAAATGTCTGAGAAGCAGAGGTGATGGAGGCCCCATTGAGCTGAAGATTGCTGAGGCAGCCACTGAAGCTGTAGACCGAGTTTATCTGAGAGGAGAAGGCATTTCTTAAAATCCATTTTCTCAACACTCACAGATGCACCAATGAAGGGATTTGTGTCCTGAGAGGAACCTACTAACTTCTTGTCCTATTTGTTTTAGCTATCTGAATAATCAATCATTTTCCAGATTGTTGCTTTTTAACTAGATCTTTGAAGCTAGAATTTTGTATTAGATAATAACAGCCTACCGTAATTAAGGTACAAAAATTTCAACATTTTTCACAAGGTAAATTGCAGCTGTGGTTTTCAAACTGAATTAGAAATATTCTCATTTGTTTTCTTCAAGAAAGACAGCTGTGCCCTAGATCATCTAATGCTGATGAGGGCTAGCAAAGAACTGAACTGTTAAATCTACCATGGTTAAATAAACAGCAGAGAATTTGCTTTATTGGCTTGTGTTTGAGCATTTATCATACCACAGGACATAAAACACGGGCCACTTTAGATAACCGATTTCACAGTTTTAGAAATCTTTNTTTTCCAGATTGTTGCTTTTTAACTAGATCTTTGAAGCTAGAATTTTGTATTAGATAATAACAGCCTACCATAATTAAGGTACAAAAATTTCAACATTTTTCACAACAAGGTAAATTGCAGCTGTGGTTTTCAAACTGAATTAGAAATATTCTCATTTGTTTTCTTCAAGAAAGACAGCTGTGCCCTAGATCATCTAATGCTGATGAGGGCTAGCAAAGAACTGAACTGTTAAATCTACCATGGTTAAATAAACAGCAGAGAATTTGCTTTATTGGCTTGTGTTTGAGCATTTATCATACCACAGGACATAAAACACGGGCCACTTTAGATAACCGATTTCACAGTTTTAGAAATCTTTTAAAGAAGCTGTTATGGAATTGGGGCTACTCATCTAAAATCAAATTAAATATGAACATTCCCCCCCCCATTTTTGATTTACACACACATATTAATGGATCTTTGTTGTTGTTTAGTCACTAAATTGTGTCTGACTTTTTTGTGACCCTGTGGTCTGTAGCCTGCTAAGACTCCTCTGTCCATGGGATTTTCCAGGCCAGAATACTGGAGTGGGTTGCCATTTCCTTCTCCAGGGGATCNCCTCCCCCCCATTTTTGATTTACACACACATATTAATGGATCTTTGTTGTTGTTTAGTCACTAAATTGTGTCTGACTTTTTTGTGACCCTGTGGTCTGTAGCCTGCTAAGACTCCTCTGTCCATGGGATTTTCCAGGCCAGAATACTGGAGTGGGTTGCCATTTCCTTCTCCAGGGGATCTTTCTGACCCAGGGATCAAACCGGAATCTCCTGCATTGGCAGGCAGATTCTTTACCACTGAGCCACCAGGGAAGCCATTTAATGGATCTTAGAAATGTATTCTTTGTGTTAAAGTCAAACCTGTATTTATATTAAAAATAAACTTAGTCCTTTGATGTATTCCTTTTTTGCTAAATATTTTTGAAGGTCCAATATTTTAAACTTTTAAATTACAAAAATAATGTTGTTTTCTTCTACAATATCCTCATGTCCCCCAAGGGGTAACCACATTTCCTTGTATAATTACAAATTGTGTGTATGTGTGTGTTTGTGTGTAAGAAATGAAAATGAGACCTTAGTTTACATAATGGCCTAAAGGTTTTTTTTTTACCCAATAATATATAATATAATGACTTGCTTTCTTTTTTGGCTGATTTTTTTGGGGGGGCTGTGCCATGCAGCCTGCAGGATCTTAGTTCCCTGACCAGGGATTGGACCCAGGCCTGGGCGGTGAAAGCACTGAGTCCTAACCAGTGGAGCACCAGGGAATTCTCTTTTGGGTGTTCTTTAAGACTAAAAGCATGGGTGCTTGCTGAACAAATAAGCATCCCTTGAGACTTAACTTTTCATGACAGTTTATACCTCTGAAACATTTTTCATCTCACCTCTACCTTAGAATCAAAAGATTACTCTGGGCTTTGTGATATCACAGGGTGGACAGCCAGCCATGAAAAAATACCCACTTATGTATCCCATCTCCAGCCAAAGTACAGTTTTAGTTTTGCCAGTTTTCTAATCATAAAGCGAGGGCTAGATTAAACAATCTTTCAGCTCTAAAGGTTGATGGCTCTACTTGATCACATCTGGCTTACCTGGACATTTTTCACAGCCCTTCCAGGAGCCACACCTCCCAAATAAATAGGACCCCTGATTTTCCAGTCAGCTCCTGTAGGGGGAAGACTTTCTTCTAAGACTCGAAGTCCATCAATTATCATTCGGCCACTGCTCTTTTCCCGAATAAATATCACCTTGATGGAGAGAAGGACAACCGCGTATCTTTAGTACATCCAAAGATTAGGGGAAAGGCTGTGTTGCTTCTCCTCTCAACTGTGCTATCATTTGCAGTGCTGCAGAAGTTCTTAAAGAGTGGTCCTTTCACCAAAGGTCAGGAGTTTGTCTCTTCTTTTGAAGCCTGATTTAAAGTTACAGGCTTAATCTCTGAATACAGCTTATGTTTAGCAGAGTTCTCTGTCCCAGCTGGCAGCCTACTTGCTCTTGCTTCTAAATTTAATTATAATTAATTGTAATGCAGCTGACATTGCTTACTTTCCCACTATACACACACAGAATTGCTTTGATATTTAGGTTATTCTACCTGTTGTATCCTTTCTTCCTAGTAATACAGCTGACATTGCTTATTTTTCCCACTATACACACATTGAATTGTTTTGATATTTAAGTTATTCTACCTGTTGTATCCTTNGTTATTACCTATTCTGTCATATGTTATACAGACTAAGTTCTTTCGAGTCATCATGTCAGAGGTGGGTGTATAGGCTCACTTTATCAGGGAAACCCAGGACACACAGCTTTCCTCACCTGTAATTCTGTGCCACCTGCCATCACAGAGACTCTGCTTGGGTGTCACTGAGGTGGAAAAGTCTCTGATGCCATTGTTGACTTTCACTATGACCTGCAAAAAACAGGGCTCATTGTGGAATTTCATTTCTCCTCACTGAGATAAGATGAGATTTCTTACATTTACCACAGGGAACAAAACTTTGAACATCCAGACATTAGCTTTGCAATTTGAACACAAGGGGTCACTGTTCAGTAGACTAGAGAGAATGTGTTCCTCAGAAAGAACAAAATGTGTTCCTCAGAAAGAGACACCGGAGAGAAGAGGGGGCAGAGGAATAGTAAGATAGCACAATGAATTTCTTTAAAGATGGAATGTGCTGTACAAGGCAGTTAAAGGTACTGAGGAAGAGCTGGACTCGAGCCAGACTGCCTGGGCTCATACTCAAGCGCTCCTACATCCCTCACTCTGTGTCACGTTTTTTCATTTGCAAAATAAGGGTAATAACTGTAATACTTACTTCACAGAGTTATTGGGATTAAATGAGTTAATCCATATAAGGCATTTAGAATAGTATCTGACACACAGTAAGCACCATATAAGGATTTGTTATATGGTTCACTGTTATATGGTTTCATAGGATATACTGGAACTCAAATGAAAATTATATTAAGGACATTGATGAAAATATGCTTCATATTTATTTGAATACTCTCATGAATGTTCTTTAGTAATATTATTTAATGATGAAAGTGGTGTTTAATTATAACAATTTTTTTTTATTTTTAGCACTTGAAAAGAATGTATGTATGGTATGCATACATATTATAGACAGATGAACACTTGCTGCTTCCATTTGTTGTAAAAAATTCCTCTTCTGATTCTTTTATTAAAACTTTTTAATTATTGATTTTTTGGGCTTTGCCACAATTTCATGGCTCTTTGGTCTAATCAAATCAATTCCCAACATATGAATCTGAATCCAAAAATTGCCTGCATTTAAATTTTATGTTTTAGCTTCCCTGTTGTTTGTTTTTCCCCTCAGGAAAGATTGACGAAGTAATTCTGTGAAATAAAATACTGCTTCAGATCTGGAATCCAAGGTCAGAGACGACAGACTTGTTAAAACAGTTTTTAACACACTACCTGCCCATTTTTCATGTGAACATTTAGGTACTCCCCATTAACACTGTGGCCGTGAACGAGGGTTCCGGAACTGCTTCTGGGACGGACTTCAAATGCAATCTCAAACTTCAGTCCAATATTGAAAGACTCATCTGTGGAGAGAAATACTATTAGTTCTCAAGAACAGCAACTTGCATTTTGTAACCATGGCATGACTTCATAATTGCATATTTTTTGTATCTCTTTTGGAAAGTTTGACGCATTTTTCAGTAGATAGGTGGGAAGTGTCATTTTCCATGTCAAACATAATGGAAAGCTCTGAGGGGGTCTGGAGCGCAGGGTGGAAACAGCATGCTGAAAATTCATCATGGCTATGGGAGCTCAGGTGAGGAAAAATTGATTCCAACCATTTATTATTTCAAAAGTGAGAAGCAGGAAAGAGCTAACTAGGAAGAACTGGTCTGAACACAAGGGCAGAGTCTGGACATCTGGAGAGGCCAGTGTGGCTGCACCGTCCGTGCCGTGAGCGAGGGTGGAGGGAGGGTGAGTAGGGAAGGCCAGCGGGAGCCAGATGGGGAGGGGCTCCAGGGCTCCAGTAGGGAAGACAGACTTTACACCGTAGACAATGAGCATAGGAGCTGACTTGATCAGATCTGTATTTAAAATAATTCTTAAAAAAGATAACTGGAGCCAGTGCTGCAGAGCATTTGGGAGGAAAGAGAAAGAAAGAACAGCAAAAGCCATTAGGAGCTGTTTTTGCCGTGATGCAAGAAAATGAATTCTTCTTAAGAATAGCAGTGTTCACTCCAAGAGACTCACTGCAAAGGTGGGCATCTTAATAGTGTTCACTTCACATGGTTTCTTATAGATCACTTTTTAAAGTTTTCCTGCTATTAATGTTTATTGAGAACATAAAGTGTGCAGGTTGCTATGCTTTTCAGAGCTGTCTAAACCTTTGAGTTCTTTTCACTGAAATTCAGTGAAAGGCAGAGGAATGTGCCTGTTGGTGTTTTAGTAGGGATAAAGAAGGAGCTGCTGCTGCTAAGTTGCTTCAGTCGTGTCTGACTCTGTGCGACCCCAGAGATGGCAGCCCACCAGGCTCTGCCGCCCCTGAGATTCTCCACACAAGAACACTGGAGTGGGTTGCCATTTCCTTCTCCAATGCAAGAAAGTGAAAAGCGAAAGTGAAGTCGCTCAGTTGTGTCTGCCTTTTAGCGATCCCATGGACTGCAGCCCACCAGGCTCCTCCGTCCATGGGATTTTCCAGGCAAGAGTACTGGAGTCGGTTAAGGAGAAAGCAAAGTAAAATCGTGAACTAGACAAAGAGAGGAAACATTGCCTCTGATTATTCTGTTGGACATGGGGATGGTTTAAGAAGGGATAACTGTCTGCACTGTAGGTCTTTATTCAGGGCATGTTGAAGGCAGAAACATTCTCCCGTCTTCTCTCTCAGCACCCGTTCTGGTGCCCTCCTCACACATAATGGTTGCTCTACAGAATGCTGTTGGAATGGACTAGATGGTGATTGTGTCTTGTCTGTTTAGGATTTTATTTCCTTATTTTTAGAATCATTATGTTCCATCACTTGGCACAGGGACTGTCATACCAGAGGCACACAATGAAAACTTTGTTGAGTAAGAGTAGGAGTTGAGAATAAAAATCCAGAAAGAAAAATTTTTAAGGATAGCTTTGTCTGCTGGAGTTGCTGGAGAGGGGAGGAAGTGGAACTTTCCTTAGCAGGAACAATGGGTGCTGCTGAGAAGGAGCAGAGGCAACCCCAGTGTGTGAGGTAGCCAAAAGCCCACACAGGTTAGACCACGGTGCAGCACAGAAAGTCTAAAGGAGCCAAGATGGTCCGTCTCGAGAGGCTTGCCAGCTGTGGGGAAGCACTGGCTGGGGAAAGCGAACAGGGAGTGGCTGGTCCATGTGTCTATTTGGACGGCAGCAGGGGATAAAGGTGGTCCTTACGAAAAGTGACCATTTTCAAGGGCTGAGTTTGCTATTCTGGCTTTTAACTTTGGGCCCAATATCCCTGTTAGCCATCTCCAGGAAAGAAGTATTTCATGATTCATGTTTTAACATAAGTTATTGTTACCTAGGACCACGTAACCTCCTTCTGTTGAGAAGTATGTTCCTGTTTCCATTGGACCTTCGAAACAAGGCGTCACACTAAATGTCTGAGAAGCAGAGGTGATGGAGGCCCCATTGAGCTGAAGATTGCTGAGGCAGCCACTGAAGCTGTAGACCGAGTTTATCTGAGAGGAGAAGGCATTTCTTAAAATCCATTTTCTCAACACTCACAGATGCACCAATGAAGGGATTTGTGTCCTGAGAGGAACCTACTAACTTCTTGTCCTATTTGTTTTAGCTATCTGAATAATCAATCATTTTCCAGATTGTTGCTTTTTAACTAGATCTTTGAAGCTAGAATTTTGTATTAGATAATAACAGCCTACCATAATTAAGGTACAAAAATTTCAACATTTTTCACAACAAGGTAAATTGCAGCTGTGGTTTTCAAACTGAATTAGAAATATTCTCATTTGTTTTCTTCAAGAAAGACAGCTGTGCCCTAGATCATCTAATGCTGATGAGGGCTAGCAAAGAACTGAACTGTTAAATCTACCATGGTTAAATAAACAGCAGAGAATTTGCTTTATTGGCTTGTGTTTGAGCATTTATCATACCACAGGACATAAAACACGGGCCACTTTAGATAACCGATTTCACAGTTTTAGAAATCTTTCTTTTAAAGAAGCTGTTATGGAATTGGGGCTACTCATCTAAAATCAAATTAAATATGAACATTCCCTCCCCCCCATTTTTGATTTACACACACATATTAATGGATCTTTGTTGTTGTTTAGTCACTAAATTGTGTCTGACTTTTTTGTGACCCTGTGGTCTGTAGCCTGCTAAGACTCCTCTGTCCATGGGATTTTCCAGGCCAGAATACTGGAGTGGGTTGCCATTTCCTTCTCCAGGGGATCTTTCTGACCCAGGGATCAAACCGGAATCTCCTGCATTGGCAGGCAGATTCTTTACCACTGAGCCACCAGGGAAGCCATTTAATGGATCTTAGAAATGTATTCTTTGTGTTAAAGTCAAACCTGTATTTATATTAAAAATAAACTTAGTCCTTTGATGTATTCCTTTTTTGCTAAATATTTTTGAAGGTCCAATATTTTAAACTTTTAAATTACAAAAATAATGTTGTTTTCTTCTACAATATCCTCATGTCCCCCAAGGGGTAACCACATTTCCTTGTATAATTACAAATTGTGTGTATGTGTGTGTTTGTGTGTAAGAAATGAAAATGAGACCTTAGTTTACATAATGGCCTAAAGGTTTTTTTTTTACCCAATAATATATAATATAATGACTTGCTTTCTTTTTTGGCTGATTTTTTTGGGGGGGCTGTGCCATGCAGCCTGCAGGATCTTAGTTCCCTGACCAGGGATTGGACCCAGGCCTGGGCGGTGAAAGCACTGAGTCCTAACCAGTGGAGCACCAGGGAATTCTCTTTTGGGTGTTCTTTAAGACTAAAAGCATGGGTGCTTGCTGAACAAATAAGCATCCCTTGAGACTTAACTTTTCATGACAGTTTATACCTCTGAAACATTTTTCATCTCACCTCTACCTTAGAATCAAAAGATTACTCTGGGCTTTGTGATATCACAGGGTGGACAGCCAGCCATGAAAAAATACCCACTTATGTATCCCATCTCCAGCCAAAGTACAGTTTTAGTTTTGCCAGTTTTCTAATCATAAAGCGAGGGCTAGATTAAACAATCTTTCAGCTCTAAAGGTTGATGGCTCTACTTGATCACATCTGGCTTACCTGGACATTTTTCACAGCCCTTCCAGGAGCCACACCTCCCAAATAAATAGGACCCCTGATTTTCCAGTCAGCTCCTGTAGGGGGAAGACTTTCTTCTAAGACTCGAAGTCCATCAATTATCATTCGGCCACTGCTCTTTTCCCGAATAAATATCACCTTGATGGAGAGAAGGACAACCGCGTATCTTTAGTACATCCAAAGATTAGGGGAAAGGCTGTGTTGCTTCTCCTCTCAACTGTGCTATCATTTGCAGTGCTGCAGAAGTTCTTAAAGAGTGGTCCTTTCACCAAAGGTCAGGAGTTTGTCTCTTCTTTTGAAGCCTGATTTAAAGTTACAGGCTTAATCTCTGAATACAGCTTATGTTTAGCAGAGTTCTCTGTCCCAGCTGGCAGCCTACTTGCTCTTGCTTCTAAATTTAATTATAATTAATTGTAATGCAGCTGACATTGCTTACTTTCCCACTATACACACACAGAATTGCTTTGATATTTAGGTTATTCTACCTGTTGTATCCTTTCTTCCTAGTAATACAGCTGACATTGCTTATTTTTCCCACTATACACACATTGAATTGTTTTGATATTTAAGTTATTCTACCTGTTGTATCCTTTCTTCTCAACAGATTTACTCTATTTTGTACCTTCCATAGCTTAGTCTATGAGACACTCAGCAAATCATAAAAAATTTAGAATATTATAGGCAGTGGGAAAAAACCCAGTTAAGTGAAAAATCCTTAGAAACCAAACTTCAGCTTATGCTGACCACTGATCTTTTGTTTAAAATAACTGCACTAAAAATAGCTGATCTGTCAAAAAATTTATACTCAGATTGTTATTTCTTTTAAAATAATAAGCTTCAAGATTTTTATAATAATGAAAGTTTCTGAAACTGAACTCTGAAAATATAGCAACAAAATTTGTAAATGGATGTTTCTAGAGAAACCACTAATGGGATATTAGAATGGTGGACATTTGCTGATAATAATATTCTCTGCCTTCAACTTACATCATGCCACAATCCATCATTGTATTTCTCCTGGCTTCTAATCTTCACTTTCTTGTGGCCAACATTAAACATGAAAACCAAGCGGCCATGGGCTAAGAATAGAGTCATGAAGTTATTCTCTTCTTGATCTGAGACATAGAAAATCATCCCATGGGAGGAACGTGTTTTCAGACGAATGGAAAACTGGGATCTGGTAAATGAGAAGGAAGAGCTTACCACTTGTCAAAGAAGACTGTGATCTCTAACTTTCCAAGACAATACAGCGTAAGGAAGAATAAAGCCATCTGATTTAATCCCAAGCAACATTACTTCCAATTACATCTTATTGTGAATATCGGGTAAGCACCGCTAATTCAAAAATGTAAATCCTTCTCCATTTCCTCATACACCAGGGATAAATCCCACATTTAAGAAAGTGTTGTTTCAGTAAATGCTGAGAAAATGTGGAGAAAAGGGAACCCTCTGGACTGCTGGTGGGAATGTAAATTGATACAGCCACTATGGAGAACAGTGTGGTGATTTCTTAAAAAACTAGGAATAAAACTACCATATGCATGCATGCTAAGTCGCTTTAGTCATGTCTCACTCTTTGTGACCCTATGGACTATATACCCCACGAGGCTCCTCTGTTCATGGGATTCTCCAGGCAAGATTACTGGAGTGCATTGCCATGCCCTCCTCCAGGGGATTTTCCTGACCCAGGGATCAAACCCATATCTCTTACGTCTTCTGCACTGGCAGGTGGGTTCTTTATCACTAGCACCACCTCAGAAGCCCAAAACTACCATGCTGCTGCTAAGTTGCTTCAGTCGTGTCCGACTCTGTGAGACCCCATAGACGGCAGCCCACCAGGCTCCGCCATCCCTGGGATTCTCCAAGTAAGAACACTGGAGTGGGTTACCATTTCCTTCTCCAAAAACTACCATAAGACCCAGCAATTTCACTTCTGGGCATATGCCCTGAGAAAATCATAACTGAAAAAGACACCAGTACCCTAGACTATTTACAATAGCCAGGACATGGAAGCAACCTAGATGTCCACTGACAGATGAATAAAGAAGTTGTGGACATATGTACAATGGAGTATTCCTCAGTCATAAAAAGAAAAGAGTTTGAATCACCTCTAGTGAGGTGGATGAACCTAAAGCCTGTTACTACAGAATGAAGTAAATCAGAGAAAAACAAGTTTCATAAATAACACATACATATGGAATCTAGAAAAATGGTATTGATGAACCTATTTGCAGGACAGAAATAGAGACGCAGACACAGAGAACAGACTTGTGGACACAGTGAGGGAAGAAGAGGGCGGGACCAATTGACAGTGCCATGGAAACGTATACAGTACCACATGTAAAATAGATAGCTAGTGGGAAGCTGCCATATGGCTGATTCACATTGTTGTATGGCAGAAACCGACACAACACTGTAAAGCAATTATCCTCCAATTAAAAATTTTTTTAAAAAAGTGTTGTTTCAGTAAAGGATAATATCATGTCTTGCTTTGGAAAACTAATCAGTTTTTCACTTAATTTAGTAAAAATCTTTATGCTAGGGAAGCTTCATGTAGACAAAATACTAGAGAGCAATTAATATGCATATACAAATTTGCATAGAAACAATATGATTTATGTACTATCTAAAATACAGATTCAGTTTTCTCCCCATAAAAATTAATCAATGGATATCACATGCTAAAAACAGCTACCAAATTGTGTAGAAGTCAAATAAAATTTCTAGAAATTCAGCTTTAGGCCACAGATAAGATACATTTATTAAGCTAATTTTCAGTTTGATTAACTCTATTTTTCCTGAAGAATACAAAATACTGATTCTGCCTATTAAGAAAATAGGAAACTAAGAGTTTCTTATTGAATCCACTGACGGTATGAATGTTTGTAAGAGCTATATAAAAGTATCTGGGTGCTAATACTTTAAAAGAAATCTTAAATAATCCTAAATAACCTGGAGAGCCATGAAACACCAGGAAGAGGTGATGAACTTTAGAGATAGCTTGAGGGTCAAGAGAGACACAGTGCATTTGTATTTTTAGTGTCTTTCCTTATTAACCTTCCAGCAGTTCAGATGCATTCCTACTTACAGTCTGAAAGCAATTTGTGTGGGAAAGGGAAGGTGACAGTAAGGTTACATGATGAGTCATTTAAAATTTCCCCCATCTTCCTTTCTTTGATTGTATTTTCTTTTTCATTAAGTACAGCAAACTCCTAGGACAATGCTGTTATATGCACCTTACTTTTGGGAAGAAAGTCACAGAGAATGTAATTTATTGGACAGTATGATTTATGTACTATTTAGTAATTGTTTTGATGAAAAAAAGAACAAGATTAAAGCAGCACGGAAAAATTATAGGAAAAAAGAACATATGGCAGGTAAGGATGAAGCCCAGCCGTAGCATCAAGTTTCTGAACGGATGGTGTGTTACTTTACTTTTCACCAAAATCTCCTTTTAGGTGTTCAAACTCTTGACGACTGTTGGCTGTCCCTCCATACTGATAGGCGTGCTCTATTGCTCTAGGGCTGTTGGAAAGCTGGCAGTGCGAGTCTCTTGGAATATTCCTCTCTAGGAATTTCAGGCCAACAGGATCCCACGAAGGAGCATCTTTACTTTTCTCTCCCTGTAAGAGTAGGAAATGACTCATTTAAGCAATAAAACTGACATACTAGTAGCAAAAATTCACTTTTAATTTTTTATCATTAACAATGATGATTAAATAATTAAAGTGTATATTCTTTGTACATATTCCACTCGTAAAATATTAGACCGCTCCATTCCTCTACTACCATAAGCAAATGCCAGCAGTAGCTGCAGCAGTAACAACAAACGACAACAGAGTATGTTAGCAAACCCGAAATTCCCATTTACAGTCTGAAAACAATTTGTATAGTGAAGCTATAGAGACAAATGCTCTATGATTTAAATTAAATGCACATTTAATCAATGGTGGAAAATGAAAAAATTGGCAATAAAGACCTCTGAGAGACTTGATAATTAAAATCCTCATATCATATGCAACAATACCACTTGAATACACATATTATTATTTACATATCCTGCATAAAAAGTTAAATACTTAGTAACATCTTCAAAATATTTTTTTAAGAATTTTTGGGTGATAAGATATGTAGCAAACTTATGTGACAGGATATAGAACGATTTAAAAAATTATTTTGTGCTTTTAAAATTGCACTATTGATTTTAAAATTTACAGTTCTGAAACTACAGGCTAATATTTAATGGTTATTTAGTCAATTTCTGAAGCAAAAGTAAATGCAAGTAAATCTGAGCATTCAGTCATTTACTCATTTATTCAAGCAAATGTTTACTGAGTACCTAATAGGTAGGAGTGAAGAAGAAAAAACAAAAATCAATGTTTCTGTGTGCCTTCAGTGGGCAGTGTGTGATGGGGAACAGAAAGGTGAGTGAGACATGGTTCCTGTTTTTTAAGGACTGGAAATTGATCTGGCTTTCAAACAACAAATTGGAAGACAGGTTGTAGCTGGAGAGAAAGAACCTTAGATGACTTGGTAAAGGATGGGGCTTTGTTTTTTAGGTGATGAGAAGCATCACAGGTTTGAAAAGTAGAGAGTGGCCTGATCTGATCCACTTGGGAAGAAATCTTGCAATAAAGTAAGGAGAGAGAGGAAATGTTTGGAGCTAGGGAGAGCTGGAAAACACAGCAAGAGTCAGGCTGAGACACAGGATCAGAGGGGAGAGGACAGTTTCTGGTTTAGGATTGCTGAATGAATGCACATAGCTTTCCCCCTCCTTAATTCCCATTGAAATGTCAGAAGAACTATACACATAAAAATAAATCCACTGTAGTCCTGGAAGTATAGGAGGATTTCTACTAGTCAAACAAAGCAGTGTGGAATTTCCATAAAACAATATTGTAATACAGACTGGAACAGATTGACAATATACATCTATTTTTTGGTTGTGCTGGGTCTTCATTGCTGTGCACAGGCTTTCTCTAATTGTGGCAAGTGGAGGGCATGTAGAATCTTCCTAGACCAGGGATTGAACTTGCATCCCCTGTATTAGTGGGTGGATTCTTAACCACTAGATCATAAGGGAAGCCCCAAACTCTTAATCTCATATGGGAAAAAGATAAGACCTCCAAAAAAGGATTTGTTCTGGGCAAATCCAAGAAATCAAGGAAATGCAAATCAAACCCACAGTGAGCTATCACCTCACACTTGTCAGAATGGCTATCATCAAAAAGAACACAAGTTGGTGAAGATGTGGAGAAAAAGGTATCTTTTTATACTGTTGGTTGGAGTGCAGACTGGTGCAGCTACTGTGGAAAATAGTATGAAGGTATCTCAAAAAGCTAAAAATATAACAGAACTACCATATGACCCCTGGGTATATATCTAAAAGTAACACAAAAACTCTAATTTGAAGAGATACATATACCCAATGTTCACAGCAGCATTGTTTACAATTGCCAAGATACGGAAACAAACTAAAAGACCATCAAAAGATGAATAAAGAAGATACATACATTTTACACACACACACACACACACACACACACAATGGACCTACTCAGTCATAAAAAGAATAGAATTTTGCCATTTGCAGCAACATAGTTGGGCTTGCAGAGCATAATGTTAAGTGAATAAGTCAGAGAAAGACAAATACTGTGGGATATCTTTTATATGCGGAATCTAAAAAAGACACAGACTAGTGAATATAACAAAAAAGCAGCAGACTCAGAGAACAAACTAGTGGTCACCAGCAGGAGAGGAAAGTGGGGAGGGGCAATACAAGGGTAGAGAATAAGAGGTACGAACTATAAGGTATAAAATAAGCTGCAAGGATATATTGGACAACATGGGGAATATGGCCAATATTTTATATTAACTGTAAACGGAGTACAACCTTTAAAAATCGAGAGTCACTATATATTGTATACTTGTAACTTATGTAACATTATACAACTATACTTCAATTAAAAAAACAAATAAAATAAAATAGGGGGTAAGGCTGGCCTCACTGATCAGATGAGAGTTGGGCAATCCTTGAGAAGCTGTCAGTGCGGATATTTGGGGGAAGCATGGTCTAGGTAAGAGGAAAGCTCAAGGGATGATCTTAAGGCAGGAGTGTACCTGGCTTGCTCTAGAAACAGCTGGTAGATCAGTAGGAGAAGAAGAGCAAGTGAGAACAAGGGTCTCTTATGACACTGTAGGAACTTCAGCGTTTAGTCTGAGTGCAGTGGGAGGACCATTTTGAACACAGAAGTAACATGATAAGGCATGTTTAAAACGATCTGGTTGTTGTGCTGAGAATATACTATTGGGGAACAAGGTAAAACAGGGAGGTCTATTGGGAGGCTATTACAGTAGTTCAGATGGGAGACGACAATGGCTTGGCCCAGGATGGCAGCACTTGACTGCACTGTTTACATTGGGCCAGGAAGGAGTAGGGAGGGTCAGACTGAAAGAATGAGAAGGAACTGGACGTTCACTTATGAAGGCAAATAATGCACATGCTAGGTGTAAAATGAATGAGAGAACAGTTATCAGTGACCACAATTTAAGACTCAAGATTTGGAATGCAAAGTCACTCTAGTTGATGCCACAGATCAACTGTGGATGTGGCTGGTTAAAAGGAAGGTCAAGGAAGGAGGGAAGAACAAGGTAAGATCAGAAACCAATGATTTCTAGGACTGTGACAGAAACTAGAGGCTGTTATGCAACAACAAATGATACTAGAGAATGATCACAGTAAATAGTATATATTTTTATATAAAATACAGAGCAATTTTAACCACTGTAATGAAAAGCAGTTGGAAGCAAGAGCAAAAGCTTACTCAAACTGTTTCTTTGGGAATAAGAACTGATATAACAAATCTGGTAAACTGCAATATCAGATACTACAGAAATCATCTCTTTCATACAAACACAGTTGCAAATGAGTAAATTCAATAAAGCACCAGTGACTAGAATTGTATGTGTGGAATACAAGGGCAATCTAGAAGTTGGTGCAGCATTATCTTTTACCTTTTTATTCTGATTTGTTTTAGGCTTTGAGGAATTTCTTCCTTTTTTGTGAAGGAGAAACAATGGTGAAGACTCAATGGGACACTCATAAAGAGAAGTGTGGACCTTTTCAGAATACCGCTGGAAATCTTCCACCTCTACATCTCTATCCAACCTGTGTTTGTAACAGAGGAAAGAAAAATCTTAAGAATGTTGTTCAGAATTACATGATGAAACTATGGAAGTCAAAGAACTTTAGCAATTAAATGTGTGTGTGTGTGTGTGTGTGTGTGTGTGTGCGTGGGTGTGTATATGTGATGGGTCTTGATCCACCAACCACTATCTTAATTAGAACCCTTTATATGATCATTTAACCAATTAACCAATAACTCTGTGCCTGGGACCAGCATACTCTTAACAGATGAACATGTCTTCCCTCACCATGTCCTAGATGATGGGGACCTCATCTGAGTTACTTAATCTGTATTAAATTCCTCCCTTGCATGTTTTTGAACTGAGGGGGTTCTCATTGTCTTTGTTAAGGATAAAACAACATGATAGTCTACCAAATTGGAGAAGATATTTGCAAACGATATATCTGATAAGGGGTTAATATAAAAAATACACAAAGAACTCATACAATTCAACGTAAAAACCAAACAATTTGATTGAAAAAGGGGGCATAGGACCTAAATAGACATTTCTCCAAAGAAGACATAAAGACAGAAAATAGACACATGAGAAGATGCTTAACACCACTAATCATCAGGGAAATGCAAATCAAAACCACAAAGAGATATCACTCACCTATCATGATGCTTATCATGAAAAAGACAAGACAATTAAGTGTTAGTGAGGATGCAGAGAAAAGGGAACCCTCACGTTCTGTTGGTAGGAATGTAACTTAGTGTAGCCACTATGGAAAATAGGCTTCTCAAAACATTAAAAATAGAACTACTATATGACCCAGCAATTCCATTGCTGGGTATTTACCAGAAGAAAACAAAAAGACTAATTTGAAAAGATACATGCACCCCTAGTTTCACTGCAGCATTATTTACAACAGCCACAATATGGAAGCAACCTAAGCGTTGACTGACAGATGAATGGATAAAGATGGGGTATATATATGTATATGAAATATTATTTAGCCATGAAAAATGAAATCTTGCCATTTGTGACATGGATGCATCTAGAGGGTATTATGTGAAATGAAATAAGTCAGATGGTGAAGGGCAATACTATATGATTTCACTTAAAAGTGGAATCTAAAAAACAAAACAAACAACAAAAGGGTGACAGATATAGAGAGCAAATGGGTGGATGCAGAAGGAGAGGTATGAGTCCAAAATTGGTGAAAATGATTAAGAAGTACAAACCTCCACTTATAAATAAGCCATGGGCATCTAATAAACAACATAAGGAATATAGTTGATGACATTATAATAACAGTATGGAGAAAGACGGTTAGTAGACTTATCTCAATGAGTACTTCATATATGCAAATGTCTCCTGAGAAATCTGTATGCAAGTCAAGAAGCAACAGTTATAACTAGATATGGAACAATGGACTGGTTCCAAATTGGGGAAGGAGTATGTCAAGGCTGTATAATGTCACCCTGCTTATTTAACTTATATGCAGAGTATATCATAAGAAATGTCAGGCTAGATGAATCACAAACTGGAATCAGGATTGCTGGGAGAAATAGAAACAACCTCAGATATGCAGATGATACCAATCTAATGGCAGAAAGTAAAGAGTAATTAGAGAACTTCTTAATGAGGGCAAAAGAGAAGAGTGAAAAAGCTGGCTTAAAACTTAACAGTCAAAAAACTAAGATCATGGCATCCAGTCCCATCACTTTATGGCAAATAGATGGTGAAAAAGTGGAAGCAGTGACAGATTTTATTTTCTTGGGCTCCAAAATCTCTGTGGACGGTGATGGCAGCCATGAAATTAAAAGACGCTAGCTCCTTGGAAGAAAAGCTATGACAAACCTAGACAACATATTAAAAAGCGGAGACATCATTTTGCTGACAAAGGTCTGTCTGGTCAAAGCTATGGTTTTCCCAGTAGTGATGTATGGATGTGACAGTTGAACACATAAGGAAGGCTGAGCACTGAAGAATTGATGCTTTTGAATTGTGGAGCTGGAGAAGACTCTCGAGAGTCCCTTTGATTGCAAGGTGATCAAACCAGTCAATCCTAAAGGAAATCAGTCTTGAATATTCATTGGAAGGACTGATGCTGCAGCTAAAGCTCCAATACTTTGGTCACCTGATGTGAAGAGCCAACTCATTAGAAAAAAGAACCTGATGCTGGGAAAGATTGAAGGCGAAAGGAGAAGGGGGTGGCAGAGGATGAGATGCTTAGACAGCAATACCAACTCAAAGGACATGAGTATGAGCAAATTCAGGGAGATAACAGAGGACAGAGGAGCCTGGTGTGCTGCAGACCATGGGGTTGAAAACAGTCAGATCTGACTTAGAGACTGAACAACAATCAGATGTCAAATCACTATGTAGTATACCTGAAACTAACGTAATATTGTACATAAACCAAATTTCAACAAGAGAAAATTAATGAAAAAAGTCATGCATTAAATTAATACAAAAAAGACTTTCTTAAATCTCTGAGGATGATTTGGGTATGTTGCTCTGTATTGTACAACTGATACTAAGTACAGAAATAACCACATTTAACATTCACAGTTTGCTGTATGCCATGTGCTTTATGCACATTATCTCAATTAATCCTCATAATAAGTTTACCAAGCAGGCCCTATTATTATCTGCATTTTGGAGCTGAAGAAACAAAGGCTTATTTAGCCGATGCCATACAAAAATTAAAAGGCAAAAAACTTACAAACCCAAGTGTGTCAGTTTTTCAAGCACATGCAATCATTTAATTACTACCCTCTTATGCCCCCAATATTTCATAGTTCTTAGTTTTAATATGGTAAATATTTTATTTTCAACTTGAACATCTTTACTGATCATGCAGATTTATGAATACTAAAAATACTGTACCTGGTAAAGTAGGCATTACTTATACATCCGGTGAAATTAGCATACTGGGGAGTGATGGGTGAGCCGCCGAAGTAGAACTTATTTTCACCTGCTTGGGTCTGCTCCACTTTCCCTTTGGTAGGGTTCTTACTCCCAAGTCTGCTTTTATCTACTATCAATTCATACCTGTAAGGGAAAAAGCTTTTTAAAGCGCTACACAGCTAACGTATTACTTGAGTTCCATTCTAGGTTGTATGTTTTCTCATGGAATTGAGAAATGAACATTTGGTTAATGATAAGATAACAAGTTGCCAGACTCTTTGTGAGGCTCAGAATAAGATGGATGAAAATTTCTATATGCAGAAAAGACTCTCCAAATCATGACTGGAATTTAAACCCATAGAAGCAGGTTCAAATGACTAGTCATCAGCAACTTCTTTTTTTGGTGTGGGAAAATCAGAACATAAATCATGGTGATCATTTAATCACATTTGTGGGAAGCTATTTTCATTCTAAAGCACATTGACAGTGATTGGAAATGGCGTCTTGAAAAGACCTATTAACATTATCTTTTAATGGGAGGGCTCCCCAGGAATGGACACAGAATAGTAGCAGTCTGCAACAGAAAATATATTGCTTTTACAGAAAGAATTTTCCTTTTATGAAAGAGAAATACTGTATTACATACTTTAAAGATAAAGGTAAGACTTTTTAAAGTGAAGTTAAAGTGTTAGTCACTCAGTTGTGTCTGACTCTTTGTGACCCCACAGACTGTAGCCACCAGGCTCCTCTGTCCATGGAATTCTCCAGGCAAGAATACCGGAGTGGGTTGTCATTTCCTTCTACATAGACTTTTAAAAATGTGACCATAAATGTAACTTTCTCAATTGTTTAATTAAAATCTAATGAAAACTGTTGTTTGTTAAGTTTTTCTATGTACAAAACACTGCACTCCATTTAGTTTAAGTGGTATGTACTGGTACTTCCTTCAAGAAAACTATAGCTTATGGTTTCACTTAGAAAATTTTTATATATCTGTTAATTAATTTTATAGTGACTTACTTGGCATGTTTTTAAAATTAACAGCAATGAAAAAAAAAGTAAGTTGTTCCTCTACCATTTTTTTTAACACTAGAAAGGTAATAAGAGATAGTCTACTATTAGTAATGGTCATTGGACCAATTCATGTCCTACAGGTAAAGCCACCTGGTGGAAAGAATATAAAGTGAGGAGCTATACCTTGCTGGGGAGACGGAGGTAATGATGAAGTGGGACAGCCCATCATTGTATTGCTTATCTGCCGACTGCACCTTGATTCCCTTTACATCCATGATTATGGTGCCATTATTCAATGAGATGGAGAACATATCTGACTGAAATGCAAGCACAGGTTCTTTAACAATGGAAGCCAGGGATCCAAAAGGGGGACATGTTTTCAACATTTACTTATGGGACTGCTTAAAGGAACACACACACGTGAGAAATTTGCTTGAAAAATAATTTCTATGAACAGCTACAAGAAAATACTCTATTGCCTGGACTGGTATGCTACTTACAAAATCAGACACGTTTCAGTGGAAAGAGGAATTTCCTGTATTTGAACTGAAAATTTCAGGTGATTTTGTCATGCTAAGTAGCTGTTATCCCAGCGTCAGTTACTTTCTTTACTCAAGCATTTCTCTTCTGTCATCCGCCTCACTTTTGAAAAATCAGTACTTTAATTTCCTTGGGGATGTAGTGAGACGATTAGGCAAGAGTTATTTTGCTATTGTGGCTTTTAAAAATGTTTCACTTTCCAGCTATGGTACATATACACAATAGAATATTACTCAGCCACTAAAAAGAATGCATTTGAATCAGTTCTAATGAGGTAGATGAACCTGGAGCCTATTATACAGAGCAAAGTAAGTCAGAAAAAAACACACGAATACAGTATATTAATGCATATATATGGAATTTAGAAAGATGGTAATGATGACCCCATATGCGAGACAGCAAAAGAGAGACAGATGTAAAGAACAGACTTTTGGACTCTGTGGGAGGTGAGGGTGGGATGGCTTGAGAGAATAGCACTGAAACATGTTGTTATCATATGTGGAATAGATCGCCAGTCCAGGTTCAATGCATGAGACAGAGTGCTCAGGGCTGGTGCACTGGGATGACCCTGAGGGATGGGATGTGGAGAGAGGTGGGGTTCAGGATGGGGAACATATGTACACCCATGTCTGATTCATATGAATGAATGGCAAAAACCACAATATTGTAAAGTAATTAGCTTCCAATTAAAAAAAAAAGAAAAAAATGTTTCACTTCCATCTACAGAGGCAGAAAAATTAAAAATAGCAGAAGTTAACATCTATTTTTCTGAATTTCTTTATTGTTTGGCAATATTCCTTAAAATATTGGCAAAATGATAATCTTTCTTTTCTTCCCTGATATGGGCCTCAATTTCTACAGTTAGCTTTCAACATAAATACTTTAAGGTCACCAAACTTTTATAAATGCTATCTTATTCTTGACATAGTCTTAGTATATCTTTGTTCAGTTCAGTTCAGTTGCTCAGTTGTGTCCAACTCTTTGCAACCCCAAGGACTGCTCCCCATGGACTGGAGCTAAAGTTCTACAGCAAATTAAAAAACTATTTCATAAATTGAGTTACACATATGTTAGTACTGTATATAGACACTGAGGTTTTTAACATATTTTGTGCTGTGACTCTTTCAGTAGTTTGGTGACACACATGGGGTCCTTCATAAAATATTTTAAAATCACTCAACAAAATATGTAGGAATACAAAGGAAACCAATTATATCGAAATACAGTTTCAAAATACCAAAATGATAAATATGTGATATACTTCTACATTAAGGCACTAAATAATAAAATCTAGTAGCAGATCTAATAACTACTTTAATTTAGAAGTAGCAATAAACAAAATGGTATTTTGAGATATAGATGACAACTATAACATGAAATGAAAAATACCTTTAATTTCTACTAAAGACAAAATCATAGGTACTGCTTATATTACTGTGGTTTGTTGCTGACATTCACAATTGAAGAAAATGCTAAATTTTAGTTAGAGAAAATAAAGATTTAATTTTTTTCTTACCTAGTGCATGGACCTACTGAATTCTCTTCATGAACTCCTTAGGGAGGTTTATGAAGCCCAGGTTAAAAACTCACATATGATATATTTATAATATTTTACAAACTGTTTGAAAAGAGACATTCCATGTGTGTACAGGAGTCAAAATTAATCTGAATTGAAAATTACTTTTAATGTGCTTAGAAGTATTTTTAATAGACAAAACAATTAGCACAAAGAGGTTTCCACCACATAAAACAAATACTTACCCCTGATGCATAATAAAACAGTAATCCATTTGGCTGTAATGTTCGGAAATTAAAACCTCCTTCAAAGCCATCAAAAAAAGATATTTTCTCACTTGAAACAATGTAACTCTGTCCATTGAAATATGCTCTGCGAGATATCTGTGTGCCAAAGAAAGTATGAATATAGAGTTTGTGATAATTATCAAATGCCTAAAATGTCCATTTCCTACATACCAAAGGCCTTATCTGCTAGCTCCTATATTAATAGTTATGTTTTAATTCCCAGTTTATGCTAGAATTCAGGCCTGTTAGCCTACCTTCTGTATGCTGCTGCTAACAGATGGGGTTTCGGCTTGCCTACTTCCTCTACTGTGAGTGAGTGAAGATGCTCACGTAGCCTCTCCAGGCTTTGGCATTCCAGCCATTGAAAGGTGCAGCAACTGGACAAGTCCAGAGGATTCCCATAAGCCTTTTTAGCTTAATGATTCTGCTGGTGGCAGAAAGGACCCAACGATCACAGAGAAAAGAGTTTTTTCAGCTTTTAAGAGAGGTAAGTTTCTTGTCTATTTATTAAAAACCTTTCAATTGTGTACTTACAAGAGAGTCTTCTGGGCATCCATAGCCAACTCCCAGGGTTTCTGTCTGTTCTAATAAATTGAAATCTTTCTTTTGGAACTGGAAGCCCTTCATGCATCCTCTGAAGTTGATATCTAGGGGAAGATGTGCTCTTAAGGTCCTGGAAAAGAAAATCAGTCTTTATTGATACAGCTGTGATGATGATAGTGGTAGAGGTGATGATGTCACCCAACATATGCAGGATGTAAAATTTGATTTTATTTATAGTTATTTTTAATAGCTTTGTAATTATTCACATTTTCATGCTTTCTTTCATAAGTACACAGTAATTTCTAATTTTGGTATATAGAACAGCTTTATTCTGCATAGAGCCAATTTGTTTACTTCATTATAGTTTTCAAGATCCTTTAACTTACATCAGCTCATTTTATCTTTATAACAATTCAGAGAGCAAGATGGTGATGCTATTCTTTCTCTTTTACANGGTTTTTAACATATTTTGTGCTGTGACTCTTTCAGTAGTTTGGTGACACACATGGGGTCCTTCATAAAATATTTTAAAATCACTCAACAAAATATGTAGGAATACAAAGGAAACCAATTATATCGAAATACAGTTTCAAAATACCAAAATGATAAATATGTGATATACTTCTACATTAAGGCACTAAATAATAAAATCTAGTAGCAGATCTAATAACTACTTTAATTTAGAAGTAGCAATAAACAAAATGGTATTTTGAGATATAGATGACAACTATAACATGAAATGAAAAATACCTTTAATTTCTACTAAAGACAAAATCATAGGTACTGCTTATATTACTGTGGTTTGTTGCTGACATTCACAATTGAAGAAAATGCTAAATTTTAGTTAGAGAAAATAAAGATTTAATTTTTTTCTTACCTAGTGCATGGACCTACTGAATTCTCTTCATGAACTCCTTAGGGAGGTTTATGAAGCCCAGGTTAAAAACTCACATATGATATATTTATAATATTTTACAAACTGTTTGAAAAGAGACATTCCATGTGTGTACAGGAGTCAAAATTAATCTGAATTGAAAATTACTTTTAATGTGCTTAGAAGTATTTTTAATAGACAAAACAATTAGCACAAAGAGGTTTCCACCACATAAAACAAATACTTACCCCTGATGCATAATAAAACAGTAATCCATTTGGCTGTAATGTTCGGAAATTAAAACCTCCTTCAAAGCCATCAAAAAAAGATATTTTCTCACTTGAAACAATGTAACTCTGTCCATTGAAATATGCTCTGCGAGATATCTGTGTGCCAAAGAAAGTATGAATATAGAGTTTGTGATAATTATCAAATGCCTAAAATGTCCATTTCCTACATACCAAAGGCCTTATCTGCTAGCTCCTATATTAATAGTTATGTTTTAATTCCCAGTTTATGCTAGAATTCAGGCCTGTTAGCCTACCTTCTGTATGCTGCTGCTAACAGATGGGGTTTCGGCTTGCCTACTTCCTCTACTGTGAGTGAGTGAAGATGCTCACGTAGCCTCTCCAGGCTTTGGCATTCCAGCCATTGAAAGGTGCAGCAACTGGACAAGTCCAGAGGATTCCCATAAGCCTTTTTAGCTTAATGATTCTGCTGGTGGCAGAAAGGACCCAACGATCACAGAGAAAAGAGTTTTTTCAGCTTTTAAGAGAGGTAAGTTTCTTGTCTATTTATTAAAAACCTTTCAATTGTGTACTTACAAGAGAGTCTTCTGGGCATCCATAGCCAACTCCCAGGGTTTCTGTCTGTTCTAATAAATTGAAATCTTTCTTTTGGAACTGGAAGCCCTTCATGCATCCTCTGAAGTTGATATCTAGGGGAAGATGTGCTCTTAAGGTCCTGGAAAAGAAAATCAGTCTTTATTGATACAGCTGTGATGATGATAGTGGTAGAGGTGATGATGTCACCCAACATATGCAGGATGTAAAATTTGATTTTATTTATAGTTATTTTTAATAGCTTTGTAATTATTCACATTTTCATGCTTTCTTTCATAAGTACACAGTAATTTCTAATTTTGGTATATAGAACAGCTTTATTCTGCATAGAGCCAATTTGTTTACTTCATTATAGTTTTCAAGATCCTTTAACTTACATCAGCTCATTTTATCTTTATAACAATTCAGAGAGCAAGATGGTGATGCTATTCTTTCTCTTTTACAGATGATTAATAGGTTCAACCATAATGAATTGACATATGTAGAGGTCAAAAACTGTGAACTCTTGGCAGTTTCACATGGTTTACCTATAAAATGAAACTAAGAAATATTGTCTTTTTTTTTTTTCTCTATGTCACAAGTAGAAAGTTAGGATTTGAACCCAGGTCTTCAGTTGTCCACTAATCCTACTTGAGTCATGAACTCAATTACTTGTCTTATTTGCAACACACTAATCAACCAAGGCTAGAGAAGTTTTCAATGAACGTTGGGGGACTTTGAAGCAATAGGAAAGTGAGAAATCCTTTATCTTTAAGATCAAAGATGGCATTTTGCTCAAAATAGTACCCATCACTATGCCTAATAGATAGGAAGTGCCCAAGAACATAGTATTAGATACTGAATGAATGTGAAGTTAATTCTGAGTAGGTTACAATGACTTCAATGTATTTTAAATGAACACTGACCAAACTAAGGAGTAACAGTCCCACTGTATTCTGCTCTCACAGGATCATGCCTGGATGATATGCTAACTGATTGATTAAACTGCACATATAGCAACCACAATGGTTAAAGATTCCAAGTGGCATGGCTGAAGGAATTGAGGATATTTAGTTCGGAAAGGAAGCTCAAAGTTGGGGTCTTATCCCAGAAAAATTGGAATTTCTGGAGAATGATTGTGGGTAGTAATGTTTATAAACATTCTCTAGGTCATTCTAATGAGAACCAGGGTTGAGAGTGACTAGACTGGAATATCAGAATATCCTAACGCTGTCTCTCAGTTTAGGATCTCTCATGCTATGAATTGATTGTAATAAGAGATAGTTGAATTTTTGAATATATCAGAATAATACTTCATTACACTTAATTTGGGTTTCCCAGGCAGCGCTAGTGGTAAAGAACCCACCTGCCAATGCAGGAGACATAGGTTCGATCCCTGGATCAGGAAGATCCCCTTGAAGAGGGCAGGACAACTCACTCTAGTATTCATGCCTGGAGAATCCCATGGACAGAGGAACCTGGTGAGCTACTGTCTATAGAGTTGCAAAGAGTCCATACGACTGAAGAGACTTAGCACGCACACATACTTAATTCATGAGGCTTCCCTGGTGGCTCAGCAGTAAAGAATCTGCCTGCAAACGCAGGAGACGTAAGTTCAATTTCTGGGTGGAGAAGATCCCCTCATGGAGGAAATGGCAACTCACTCCAATATTCTTGCCTGGGAAATCTGACGGACAGAAAAGCCTGGCAGGCTACCATCCTTGGAGTCACAAAAGAGTCGGACACAACTCATTGACTAAACAACAACAACAACATACTTAATTCACAACTCTTGGGACAGGCTTAAAATTTTGGTTTACTCTCAGATACTATTTGAGAGTTCAAATAACTCTAAATTAATACTAAAACAAAAGTAAATGGATACAATGCTTCTTTGCTTTCACATATGCTCCACCTTTCCTCTTGTGGATGAGAAATACTGCATTAGATTATGTTCTAAGAGGAATAAATAATAAAGGCTTCTGTAGATCACATTTACCTGATGCTAATTTAAGGGGGTCACAAGGACTGGCTGCACAGGGCACACAGGTATATGACTGTGTGGGTGCCCTTGCACATGTGCACAGAAGTAGTAGTTGGGAAGGTTCAAACATATACTACACTTCTTCTGGATGTTGAGTCCTCAGCCCTGTGCGTTTGGAGCAAACAGTTAAAAAGAAGAAAAAAGCTTACCTTGATTGTAAGATTTCTGGGGGAGCTCCTCCAATGTATATGTCTGTAAAAGGTATCTTCATCTTTTCATTATCCATGCTCTTGACATGTCGTCTGTCAACTACCAAAATCATTTTCTTATCATTGTGGTAAATGATTGAGATCTGGGAGAAATAATACATAATAGGTCCTGATCATTGCTTAACAATCAGCCTTTTGAAGATTGCTATCTATTTTAAAATTATTTAATAATAATTTAATTATTATTCATAATTATTTAATTATGTTGTAACAGCTGGGCCTCCATGATCTTATGCTTATTTGTTTACAAAATGGGCAATAGCTCTTCCTTCCTTACTCACAGACATGAAAACTCTTAGTCATATTACCAGAAGTTCCCATTTGCTGGAGAAGGATTCCATATGGATTCACAGCTAGCCCAAGAAAAATTCCGTTATGAGATCAACTTTTTAATTAATATTTTGCTCCTTTGAGGGGATTCAGGAAAAAAGTGTAAACAGGTGCCTTCTGAACCTGGGATGCCTGTTGCTAGATGTCATTTTTTGGTGACACAATAAGCTTTAATGAATGTGGGAAAATTCTTGTCAGAGAAATAGTTAAAATATTCTTCTACTGTAAACCACCCTCATGAAGGCGATGGACTTTGAACTGAAACGATGAATATAGCCTCTACTCTGCATTTTAGTTCAACTTAGATGATACTATGACTTTTACATATTTTATTGAAGTGTAGATTTAAAGTAGTTGTTACTAAAAGCAGATGAAATATCAGTAACACTGCACATCTGTGTCAAGACAGATGAGCATTCTTTGTGGGTATTCATTTTATAAGAAAATTTGTGTTACCATTTTCTAAGTTTTGGAGAAAAGGTTTAAAAAGGAAATTCTTAACTTATATCTACTCTTTTTATATTTAATGGGACTCAAGGAAAAAGCAAAAACAAAATAGCTGTATATCTACATTCTCATTTTCAACAAATGTACAGAAGTGCCATTATAATCAATATATTGAATATCGACAGGAGTCTTTTGATCAATGAAGCAAGTAAAATGTATCTTCACTGACTCTTTTACTGCAAACTCCAATATGACAAAAATTTCCACTCTTTTGAAGCAAATGTTATCCTGGAGTTGAGTATATGAGGGCCCTTCATTGGTTTTTATATGTGAAAGTGTTCAGTTTAATTACTTTCTCACCTATCTCATTTGACCATGTGATTAGATCAACAGATCCAAATACAAATAAAACAAAGCATTCCAACTGCAATGATCAGTACCTCATGGTATTTTGCATCATTAATTTGAGCTTTCTTTAATGTGTCTTCAAGATGCACAGGGCCATTGCTAAACCCAAAGTCATAGAACACATGTAGGTAACCATTGCGCATTTCCAAGCTGAAAAACATACTCTGTGGAGAAGAAAAAAAGTTGTAGACATGAGAGTCTGCTATTATGAAAGAGCAGGTTTACCTGAATTTGAGAAATAACACTATACTCTTTATTATTGAAACTGTCTGAAGACTGCAGAAGTCTCCTGAAATTCTTATTATGAAATAAAAATCACAACCACATTCGGATCAGCAGTTATATCTCATATACCAAAGTTTTAATATTTACACACAATTTAAAACAATTATCTTCAACTGTTTTTACCTGTGAATTAATGAAAATTTAAATTTACCTTATTGATTTTTAACAATCTTGAAAACAGAGTACTACAGGCCATATGTATTCAATGCCCCTATTTTAAGGCAATGTTTGAAAGTTGTAACAGGCCAACAGATGTGACTACCTTTCATTTTGAAGAGCAAAATTGGTACCACTGAAAAATAATTCCAAGGTATGCTGAAAAGAATCTTGGAAAATTATCAGTAAATATGGATAAAAGAAAAAGAAGGCCCACTTCTGTAACACTGGATTTACATAAATAAACATGGAATTATTATGCACTTAGATCACATGATATTCAACAACCAAAGTAATTCTGTAACACTCAAGTAATTTACTGGTCAGGCTTGCTTGTTTTAGAAGATAGTTCACAGACACAAGAATTCAGTGGATATGAACAATAAAGTATTATAGTTGCTGTTCAGTTGCTAAGTCGTGTCTGACTCCCCAAACCTAACTATCTCCTGGAGTTTGTGCAAATTTATGTTCATTGAGTTGGTGACGGTAAAGTCCCTATTTCACTGAAAGTGATCTCTTGGACAGAGTTTATATACTCCTAAGAATGTGGTACACAATCCACTGGGGGAATAGAAAGAAAACATTTCAACTTCTATTTATATTCATTTTAAAACTCTAAAATAGAGAAGCCAAATTTTAATATTTAATACATAGATTTACTCTGGGTCTTCATTTTGTCCTTTGAGTGGGTTTTCACAGGATTCAGATTCACACTTTGAGAATGAAGTTTCACACTTGAAGGTGGGCCACGGCCCACTCTGCACTGATTTCTTTGTGTCTAGCCTATTGCAATTACTGCAGTTTATGGGTACCTAGTTACATGGATTTATAAATAAGGCCACTTAATAATAGAATATTTATAATGATTTTCTACTGAGATATTGTGATGTGAAAATATTTTGAGACATAGATATTTTCAGATTCCTACAAATTATTAAAAATGTGGTCAAATTTCGAGAGCATTACACATTTGCTTTATAAAATGAATTATTCTAAACTTATTGACTTTTACTTGTGATGACAAATGTTTTTTAGTAGTATGAAACCCACTAGCTACTTAAAAAATATACTTGATCTATTGTTTCAAGGTAGGGACATTATAACAATGAAGGAGAAACTACTTTGGTGGGGAAGAAAGTTGTACTCTGGAGAGATGGTTTTTTTAAAAAAAGAATTTGAAAACTTTTCTACTGTTAAGTAAATTTGCTGATGAAAACAATGCAATTTTTCATGTTTTTATGTACTACCATAAAAACTCTCATATCTACACTACTAAAACTTTTTTGGAAAAAGAAGTTTTTTTTTTAAGTTTAAAAGTTTTTCAAATGAAGATTTTTAATGGTCTTGAATTCTTTTGTTAAAGTTTACAAAATGATATACTATCTGATTAGCTTCCAAGAATTGACATCAGGCAAGATGAAAATGTGCCAGCCATTTTCAAAGACAACTTCTCCCAATCAGTGAATGAAATAATAATGATATCATGATTTACTAAGCATAGCCAATGATATACTTCCAACATTTTTATTTATATGAGTTATCTTGTCTAGTTATGACAGCCAATAAAACTTAGTACTGAAATAAACTGGACTCATGATAATACTTTAGTATCACAAAGAATTTAATGTGACTTTAAAAATACTTAAACATATTTAATTACATTGTTCTCACTAATACTACCATTAATAATTTTTGTGTCACTAGCAAAATAAAAATAATTCTTTGTTTTCTTGCCTGGAGAATCTCATGAACAGAGTAGCCTGGAGGGCTACAATCCATGGGGTCACAAGAGGGGACACGACTTAGCAGCTAAACCACTACCACCATTTTAAACTTGCATTTATTTCGGCATTTTATATTTATATAAATTATATTTCTTCTAGTTTTAAATATTATATTAATATATAGTATGTGTATATCATTAATAAAGAAATGCATATATATATATACACACATATGTTAAGCATTCAAACTCTTTTTTAACTGATTATGGCATATGATTTAAAAAGTAAGTGCTAAATTTCTGTAGACATATACAAAGAGTCAGACACGACTGAGTGACTAAACTGATGCTCATTTAGATCTTGGTGCTGATTTTCATCAAAGATCTCTTAGTTTATTGAATGTATTATATTTAATATACATCTAAAAATATAGCGTTGGTGGCTGCAACCGGCGCACATAGCACGGCCAAGAGGAGCTACCGCACGTCCGAGGTCAGGGGCAGAAGCTGGGAGGACCCCGTGCCTGAGGGGTGGCGGCCAAGAGGAGTTACCCCACGTCCGAGGTCAGGGGCAGCATCGAAGAGTGCCAGGCTGTGATGGCACAGGAACAGCTGAGAGGAGCTACCCGTCATCCGAGGTCAGGGGCGGTGGTCGAGAGGAGCAACCCCACGTCCAAGGAGCAGTGGCTGCACGGGCACAGGAGGGCCTAGAGGAGCTATTCCACGTTCAAGGTCAAGAGGGGCAGCAGTGAGGAGATACCCCTTGCCCAAGATAAGGAGCAGCAGCTGCGCTTTGCTGGAGCGGCCGTGAAGAGATACCCCACGTCCAAGGTAAGAGAGACCCAAGTAAGACAGTAGGTGTTGCAAGAGGGCATCAGAGGGCAGACACACTGAAACCATAATCACAGAAAACTAGTCAATCTAATCACACTAGGACCACAGCCTTGTCTAACTCAATGAAACTAAGCCATGCCTGTGAAGCCACCCAAGACAGGCCGGTCATGGTGGAGAGGTCTGACAGAATGTGGTCCACTGGAGAAAGGAATGGCAAACCACTTCAGTATTCTTGCCTTGAGAACCCCATCAACAGTATGAAAAGGCAAAATGATAGGATACTGAAAGAGGGACTCCCCAGATCAGTAGGTGCCCAATATGCTATTGGAGGTCAGTGGAGAAATAACTCCAGAAAGAATGAAGGGATGGAGCCAAAGCAAAAACAATACCCAGTTGTGGATGCGACTGGTGATTAGAAGCAAGGTCCGACACTGTAAAGAACAATATTGCATAGGAATGTCAGGTCCATGAATCAAAGCAAATTGGAAGTGGTCAAACAAAAGACGGCAAGAGTGAACATCAACATTCTAGGAATCAGTAAACTAAAGTGGACTGGAACGGGTGAATTTAACTCAGATGACCATTATATCTACTACAGCGGGCAGGAATCCCTCAGAAGAAATGGCATAGCCATCGTGGTCAACAAAAGAGTCCGAAATGCAATACTTGGATGCAATCTCAAAAACGACAGAATGACCTCTGTTCGTTTCCGAGGCAAACCATTCAATATCACAGTAATCTAAGTCTATGCCTCAACCAGTTACGCTGAAGAAGCTGAAGTTGAATGGTTCTATGAAGACTTACAAGACCTTTTAAAACTAACACCCCCAAAAGATGTCCTTTTCATTATTGGGGACTGGAATGCAAAAGTAGGAAGTCTAGAAACACCTGGAGTAACAGGCAAATTTGGGCTTGGAATACAGAATGAAGCAGGGCAAAGACTAATAGAGCTTTGCTAAGAAAATGCACTGGTCATAGCAAACACCCTCTTCCAACAAATACAAGAGAAGACTCTACACATGGACATCACCAGATGGTCAACACCAAAATCAGATTGATTATATTCTATGCAGCCAAAGATGGAGAAGCTCTATACAGTCAACGAAAACAAGACCAGGNGAGAAGGGGCCGACAGAGGATGAGATGGCTGACTTGATGGACATGAGTCTGAGTGAACTCTGGGAGTTGGTGATGGACAGGGAGGCCTGGCGTGCTGCGATTCATGGGGTCACAAAAGTCAGACGCGACTGAGCGACTGAAGTGAACTGGAAAATATAGTGCAGGGAAATGCCATTTCATGGCTGCTTTTCTTACTGCTGACATCATGTCCCTGCAGGAAAAGAAAACCAATTTTGCTTTATAAACTAAACCTTCAGTTTTATGGCATGACACACTCAACTTGGGAAGGTTCCTAGAAACACACATGGTGGAAAGTAAAGGCAATAAGGGAGAAGATGCAGGACTTTTTACTCACTCCGTTGACCATGAGGAGCACGAGGCCATTGTCAGTTGGTGTTCTGACTTCGATGTCAAAGCGAGTCACCTGACCAAACTTCCCTCTCCTCGTGATATCCCTCACTATGGCATAACTAGAGCCATCGAAGAAATAGCTGGCAGCCCGACTCTGCGTAAAGGCCAGTTTGTCTCTGAAATAAAAATGCAAGGATCATATACACATGACAGTATCTGCTATGTTTTCAAATGAGGTTCTTTTCAACACATTCTCATGACATTTTCCATGGGTCTTACAGCATTTAAATGAAGTCCTGATGTCTGCACGTGAGACATAAAGAAGCATTAAAAAAAAACTGTCTGTTATGTAATTTTTTTTCTTAGCACCCTGTGTGCTAAGATAACAGAAGGTTCTAGTGAGACCCTAGTTTCTGTTATCCTGAACCAAAGCTGTAATTTAGGAGTTTAACTTTTTAATAATTGTGCATACTCATTACGATAGAGAAGAATTGAAAAGCTGTTTACATGCAGGACTATTAAGCAGTTTCAAAATTCATTTTCCCCAAGAAAAGACTAAAAACCTGAATTTTGACCTACACTTGTCCTATCTGCAGCTTTTGCATAGCCATCAAATTTTTAGTGCTCTTAGCATGCTCTTACCTGGCACAGGGCACTGATTTGGAGGGGTCCATATTATAGATGTGCTTAAAGTTGTACAAGCTGATCACATCATTATTCAAAGTGGCCAGTTCCAGGCAGCCAACAAAGCCAGGCAGGTTTAAGCTAGCAGGGAGCTGTGAGACAAAGGGAAGTCAATTCTCCCGTGACTACATTTCATCCAGTTCACACAGATCAGGCTGGGAGGCAGAGGTCAAGGGGACCTTCCCATTGACAGAAATATCATTCTAGACCTGATTTTGTGTCTATTCTATGCCAAACCATTCAGATATAGAATGATTGTTCAGTTGTTCGTATCTGAGCAGAGAGGGTGTGGGTTTACTGAGCATACACTATGTGACTCGCCTGACGATGCATTCATGACCAAAGTCAGTCCTCACACTAGCTCCATGAGGTAGGTATCCCTGTCGTCACATAAAAAGAGAGGGGCAATTCTCAGAGAAGTTCAAGAATGTGCCTCTAACTAGTGAGTAACAGTTCTGCACCTGAAATTGTAGATCAACTCCTTATCTTCTTGGGCCCTTCCTGAATCTGCCCTTCATCAGGTCTCATCTGTCTCCCTAGATCCTACCCCTCCCACATCCCAGTATTTCATTTCCTGCTTGTGTATCGGCTGAAATAACTGAGTTTTTGAAACTATCATCTGTAAACCTGAAGACTAGCTATAAACCTACAAGGTACAGGCATTATTGCAGTAGGTGGGGTAATATTAATTATAAATGCATATAGCAGGATGAAACACATTTGATATTCAAGTTTTAGCTATAGCATGAAAGTATTTGACACTATGAAAATATGTGTAGCAGAGATCAGGTTTACACAGCATATTTACAGACCCCAATTCAGAATTCTACCACCCACTGATCTAAACTCTATTTTTAAGATATCAAGGTTTCCAATCAACCCCGAGTCACTGTAGGTGTTATGGACTTCTAAAAACAATCAATGTACAGTTGCAATTAAGCAAAAATATGGCTGGATAGCTCACCTTGAAGTTTGATGGCACGCCCCCAACGTAAAACACAGTGTCTTCGGGATCCAGATCCAACAAGGAGTCATCTCCAGCAAATTCCCCCTTTTTAATAAACTTTTCCTCTGCGGTGGTACTTAGACTTGGGACTGTTAAAAATACCTTTCCGTGTTTTCCTACCCTGTTCAGATAAAGAATTTTCACTCCTTAGTAGCCAGATAATTTGTATAAAATATGTTATTTGTTTTTATTTTTAGATGTCAAAATGTGAAAATCCCTTCATCACAGACTTGGTGACTTGATTTTGTCATTTTCATAAGCATTTACAGAATGTCAACAATCAATGGGAAGGGGAAAAACCACATTCCACCTTGGAACTGGATTTGCGGATTGGCCAGATTAGAAAAAAACAACTAATAATCAGATTTCTATTTAAAAGTGATGACTATTTCTTCTAATTTTTTGTTTTCTACCAAGGTACTTGTGAAGAAATACATAAATAATTAAAGAAAGAGGAGCAACATCCACAGAAAGACTGTGTGTATGTATCTGTGTGTGTGTAAGTGCATGCAATAGATTTCTTATGAAATGTGCAGGTCAGCCCTGTGTCATGGACTCACTTTACCTTTCAATCTTGACAATGCTGAAGTAAGCAGGCCAGGTACTGACAGGCTTGGAGTCCAGGGGAATCTCTACATCCTTAGTTCCCAAATTATAAACGTACACCAGGTTGTCATTTTTGATTGCAAGACCCATGTACTCTTTTTTGGCCTGAAATGTTAGAATTCTTGTAAATAAAATTCATATGAATGAGTATCATCTTTTGTTCTCATTTCTTTAAAGGACAATTGGCAATCTAAACGTTTGGCTGTCTATAAGGCTGTTTTAAATTATTACCAGAGTGCCTGTTAGACTAGGCAGCGCCTCCTCCTTTCCAGCCTTCCTATTGCTGCATCAGTGTGAGGCCCCTGCCCACTGCCCACCCCCCACCACACCCCTCTGTGCCTGTCTAAGTATATCTCGGACAGGAAGGCAAGCAACTCTGGGCTGGTGGACATTTGATGGCTGCCTGGAAGGTGCTAACCTTGTTTCGTTAATCTGGGAATATAATGCCGCCTGCCAATACCAACTGCTATATACCTTCAAGTAGGTTCAGCATTAAACATAGTAAGTCTCTGTACTCTGGATGTCTTTGAAATGCACCATTCAGACTCCTGAGTTTGCAGTGTGAGGGTGACATGAGGAAACCACAGAAATATCCCCCACAGAAGAATTACCTGTCCTACACAAAGAAGGAATTGCTACTTTAGTCTTGGCCTTCTGATCTACACCTTCTGAGGTGCTAGAATGGGAAGTTTGTTTGTTTGCACAGGTAGTTTTTTTTTTGAGGCAAGAGAAAAGCACTTATCTTTCCTTTTAATGTAATTCCATCTTTTAAAACCACTTGCTCTTACATTTTTGCTTCCGAGGTACAGGATGAACTGATCTGCAGTCACGGCCAGTTCCGACTGCTTCACAGGAGGAGGCTTCATGTACAGGCTTAGAGACGTATAGGTCTTTAAGTCATCCATGCTGGCTCTTGGGTGCACCTCGACTGCCGACTGGCCATCAAACATCATGGAGACTTGGATCTGAAGTTAGAAAATTAGTTCATTAAAATGCAGAAGTACAGAAATGGGCATAGTGCTTTCCCATGGGCTCAATGGCCCTCCCTCATTTCTTAGGAGGTCTCTGAGCTTTACTCATGACCTCCAAGCCTGTGTTTACTTATGTCCTCATCTTGTTGGAGAAAGGATTTAAAGAAGACAATACAGCTTAAATTTAAAGCTAGGTGAAAGAAAGCAAAAACAAAAAGGCAACAAAGTAGATCTAAGAATGAGGGTAAATATGAATTCCACAATGAACTACATATTTGGTTAAAGTGAACTAAACAGCTTGAAAGGATGCTTTGTTATACAATTCACAAGGTCTCCTGATCAGGAGAATAGTAACTAATCTTGGGTTCTAATACAGCTAGGACATTTTCACTAGGGTCTTCAAAAGAGGAGCACTGGTGAGGCTGTGAGCAGTATCCTAGACCATGTTTAGACAGTTGGGAGGAGTCTAGATCCAGCTTCTAAGTCTTATATGAGGTCTTGAAACCTGGCTCTACCACTTACTAGCTGTGGAACCATGAGCAAATCACTTAACCTGCAGTTTCCTCACCGTTAAATGAGGAAAAAAGATTTGTTAAGAGGAAGAAACAAGGAACTATAAAGTGTTTTCCAGTGTCTGGCTCTATCATAATAACTGTAATGATGACTTCATTAAGATATTCCTTATAATAATCCTTAGAAAGGCATCACAATGAAGCACAATTCAGAAAATGCATTTCTAAGAGGCCCAATATAACATGCTGACCTGGTCTGATTCAAGGTGATTTTCACAATATTCAGAAGTGGAAGGACTGTGTGTATTCATGCCATTATGGAAATATTTATGAATAATTAGATATAGTACATCAATTGACTAATATTATTTTAGTTAATATTGATGGCAAGTGAGTTCAAGATCATATTTCCAAGTGCCTAAGGTGCAGCTGTCCTATGTTGCCAGTTGAGAAGGATACAATACATCTTAGTAAATAAGCAAGTAGTATATGGGGTTAAAGTCTGTAAAAATTGAGAGAGTTTGAGAAAGATATCTGTCTGTATTAGAAAGCATCTCCCTTTGGGGAGCTGTGTGGGTTCCCAAAGGCATTGCCAGGACTTTCTTCAGAAAATGGTTTTAGGTGATTAAGGCTCCTAAATTCTACTCCATAGAAATAAAAGTACCAGAAGGCATTCACAGAAACCTAGCTTTGGAAATGCCATTTACTGACAACAAATCTTTTCTGAAATATTCTCCAAGGTATCTAAAAGGTGATTTGCAGCGCAGGGCTAATTACCATATATTATTTAAAAATTGGGTATATTTAGCAATAATAATTTCCTTCATTACAAAACAGTTGATTTCTAATTGTTAATTCTGTCAGTAATTAGGAGCAATAGTCTGTTCAGGTTGACTTGCAATGGAGAAAATAAAACCAACCAAATAATAATTTGGTTGTTAAAAAATATCATGTTGGTCTATAAATGAATAAAAAACAAATTAGAAAAGGGTGGGAGTGGGGTTCAGGATTGGGAACATGTGTACACCCGTGGCAGATTCATGTTGATGTATGGCAAAGCCAATACAATATTGTAAAGTTAAAAAAAAGAAAAAAGGAGCAAGAATTAAAATTTAAAAAAAAGGAGCCAAGAACAAGCCCTGCTGTGCCACAGTGAACATATTAATTGTTGTGTTAGGATATTTCCTATCAATGCTGGCACTAGTTACGGTGTTGCGTCTCTGTAGCATGTCAGAAAGGGGACTTTGTTGAAATTGTTCAGTTTAGCTGCTATGTTTTTAAGCCTGTGGAGAGGTCAGTAAAAGTTTCTGTATCGTCTATGCTGCGCCAGAGAATTCTTTGAAAAGGCAGATGGGCAAGAATATTCCATTTAGCAATTACACAAAGACAGCTTTTAGGATAATGAATAGTAATAGTAAAATTGAGTCTTTAACTGGGGTTGGCCTTCTTTGATTCCTTTTGCTCTATGAGCTATGTTGACTAGGCTAAATGTATACCTCTGAATCTTGGCTACACATTAGAATCACCGAGGAGCTTCAAAAAAAGAAACATAGGTTTTGAGCCCTCATCTAGGGAGCCTGATTATTGCTTTATGGTTGGGACCAGGAATTGGTTTGGTTTTCAAATCTCCTTGCTGAGTCTAATGAACAGATGGAGCTGAGAACGATCAAGCTGTATTATACAGTAGAAAGTTTCCAGCTCTGGAAGCTGCCCAAGGATCTAAGGTCAGCCTCACGCTTCCTTATCACCGAGTGACTGATAATGACTCTTTTCACTGGTTACCTTGCTGGCAACACTTCTGGTCTGAGCAATGAGCTCTCGGATCCTTTGGATGCTGGCAGAAACATTGCTTGCAGGCCGCTTCTGTTCTACTGTACGAAGCTGATCCAGGAGCTGAGGGACAACCTCTGTCAGGTTTCCAACTGTGGTTAATAAAAATGAATTATTTGAGTAGATATCTCAGTAGTTAAGTCTACTTCAGCAATCAGGTGAAGAGATAACAAATGGATGGTTACTTCTGGTAAAACTATAAGAAACTATATTTAATTCTAAAAAATTAATCGTTAAGTCCAAAGCATAATCAGTTTCTATCCTGCGATGTTTACAATACATATTGATCTATAAATTGTATGCAGGGCAAGCTGACATACAATGTACATTTCTAAAGGGCGGGACCCATGACAAATACACAGATGTTTCACTAAAGAGCACAAGTTCTGCTTACATTTCTAACTGATATAACAGGTCAAAAGAAATGCTGGGCAAGGTGGGGTGGGTGGGAAGGTTTTTTCCTAAGATGCCTGTTCATATATCACAATGCCACTGCAGTCGTCCCAGCAGATGCAGAGCTGGATGGAAGCAATAAGGGAGTGTGCCCGGAAAAGTGGCAGCTGTGCCAAGGTTGGGGGTTGGGGAGTCATGATCTATGATCCTAGACAAAGGTGATAGTATGAGCGGACCATACTGATTGTTAAGGTTATTTTCTTCTTGTGTGTGTGGTGCGGGGAGAGGGGAGGAGGGGATATGTAATTTACACAGAGAAAAGAACACAAATTACAAGGATACAACTTGATGAAAAAAAATCCAAAACAGAGAATAGCATAGCTCTCTTAAAAGTTTCATGGACTGAAGCAGTGGTTCTCAATGTGTGGTCCCCAGACCAGCAATAGGGGGATGGGGTTCAGGTGGTTCTGAGGCACACTCGTGTTTGAGAACCACTGGAGTAGAAAACAAATACCTTTGGGCAAACTCCTAGCTAAGGGCAGGGCATGGTCACTGAGCATGAGCAGCTAAGCAAAAGCAAGCCTCTTCCTGGAGCCAAATTAAACTCAGATTCAGAATAGGGCTTCCCTGGAGGCTCAGCTGGTAAAGAATCCACCTGTAACGCGGGAGACCTGGGTTTGATCTCTTGGTTGGGAAGATTCCCTGGAGAAGGGAACGGTTACCCACTCCAGTATTCTGGCCTGGAGAATTCCATGGACTATACAGTCTATGGGGTCATAAAGAGTCAGACACGACTGAGCTACTTTGATTTTCATACTTCAGGAGACTATTTCAGTGAGGACCTAGGAAACTTTTCTGTACTTAGGAAACAAACTGCTTCTCCAACAAAAGGAAAGAAATTAGGTAAATAATTAGCTACTATCAGTTTAGTGTGTTTATTAATACAGAGGTAAATGTATGTTATTTGGATCACTGAACAAAAGAGCCGTACTATAAAATGACTATTATTATATAGTATAATAGTCTTCAACATTAAAGGCAGTACAGTACATTTAAGGCATTACATTAAATGTTGTTATGAAAATGTGTACAAAACAGGGTTTCTCTACCCTCAATTCTCTCAGGAAATGAAGCCACTTTAGAGTCTTTATGAACTCTCATATCACATTATGCTTTTTTATTTACTTGTTTTGTATGGCAACCCAGTCTAGTATTCTTGCCTGGACAGAGGAGCCTGGTGGGCTATAGTCCATGGGGTTGCAAAGAGTCAGATATGACTGAGTGATTAAGCACACAAGCTAACTTCTACAACATTCTAATCGAAAACTCAAATGAAAAAAAACCTGCTTCTTAACGAAAGATAGGCAGGGTTTAATGACCAGTTTCTCAATTGGATGCAAGTTGTGAAGTTGCTAGGTGATACCTGCATCTCTGGCAGAGTCCACAGCAGTGTTGTAAGCAGAAGAGTCAAAACTTTGAAGATTCTGTGACCAGTTGGTGAGATTGCCAGCCATCGGGGCGGTTGCCTCCTGGACTTCTGTTGTGGTCTTGTTAGCTTCCGCAGTAATCAGCTGGGACTGACTCAGGCGCTGCTGAGCATCACCTTCACACAGAGAACAAGGACATTTATTTTGCAAAGAAGTAGGGCCTTTGATGGGATTATGAATACTCATTTAATCACTGGAATGAAACAGACCTCAAATTCAGGCTTTTCAGTCAACTGAGACCTTTACCTGCATGTTAATCATGGTGTAAGTTAGGTGCATAAGAATACTGTAAACAGTATTGACAAGTGAGATTGAAAGACTCTAAAGTCTCAATAAAATCAGGTAGTTCATTTAAAACATTTCCAAATTAGAGGTAATTTTTTTTTAAGAGTAACATTACTTCAGGTTACAGACCTGGTGAGAAAACTATACAAAATGTACATGAGATACTAACTCATAAAATGTTTGCCTGAAATTCACCATAAATATCACTTTCCTTCTGCCATAAAAATGATGCTCTCGTCCAGACATAAATTGGTAGGGAAAGGTACTTTTGAATAACAAAAGTAAGTTTCAAAAGAGATCTACAGTGCAATTTTAAAGTCATATGCTTAAAATAAAAACAAGTTTACAACAAGATGTTTGTTTCCTATATAATGAAATTATAACAGATTTCCTTTGTTTTTCCTCTTTTTTTATCCATATTTTCTAATTTTTCTACAATGGGCATGCATTAGTTCTGTAATAAAAACAATTAAAAATCTCTCAGGTGAGGTTTAGCGTCTTTTTTTTTGTTAACCAGAGAAACATTTAACTCAACCTCTCATGCTCTGAACTCGTGAACTTGTGTTGCTGTACCTTTCCGAGCAAGCTCCCCAAACTTGACAAGCCTTGGGGTTCACATCTGCCCAAAAGCAATACTTCCCCACATGAGATGATGTTTGTAAAATGCAGCGCAGGGCTTAGCATGTAGTAGCTCTGATACTGATGAGACAGACCCATCTGGCCGGGGCTTTGGTGTCCTGTGGTACTGCTGCCGGATTTGCTCCGTGTAGTGAAACACCACATCCAGCAGTAATGTGCTAACTTTCACTATGCCGGGAAAGGCACATCTGCTTCCCATCACATCTCTCTGAGATACCCCTGCAGTTTCAGATTAGGCAACGTGAGTGCTCGTTTCCCTCTCTGGCTAGGTGGTCTCTCTGCTTGCACTATAAGAAAGACATGCCGTGTAACAGAGAGCAGCTGTTTACTGCTGGGGCCAGAGAAACCCAATAACCAAATTAGGGCTTATTTGTTAATGAGAAAGGATGTTCACAAGAAAGTAGGTTACCCAACAGTATAAACATCCTGATCTCATTCACACACACACAAGACTGGAGGAAAATGGTCTTAAATTTAATTGTCATCCTTAGGTGATGTAGCTACAGCTTTTATTATCTTCCAGGACTTTTGTGTATGTGTGTGTGTCTGAAAAACGAAAGCAATATTATTTATAAAAATACTAATAGGCAGGGAATCATTTACTCTTTCCTCAGAGGTTTACCTTAATATTAGTGAACAAATGGATGAGCTTAAGTTTTGAGATCCTCACCTCTCTCGGCGGCTTGTAGTCTTTTAATGGCATCATTTAATCTGTTTTTGAGAGCACTCTTCCTTGCTAGGGCTCCACCCACGCGCCTGCTGGTGTCCACCACTGCCTCATCACTGCCTGTGGAGAAGAAGCCAAAAGTACAAGTAGGGCAAAGATGGGGGTGGGGTGGGGTGTGTGGTGAAATTTCTATTTCAACGAAAAAAATTCTGGTTTGCACCATGGAAATGAAGTGAAGTGAAAGTCGTTGTCATGTCTGACTCTTTGCGACTCCATGCACTATATAGTCCATGGAATTCTCCAGCCTAGGATACTGGAGTCGGTTGCCTAACCCTTCTCCAGCAGATCTTCCCGGCCCAGGAATCGAACTGGGGTCTCCTGCATTGCATGGGATTCTTTACCAACTGAGCTATTAGGGAAGCCCCTTGTACAATGGAGTCATCTGCAATATTCTGAATATGATATAAACACAAAATGCCAATTCTGGGAACTGGCACTTCAGTTAAGAGGTAAAGGACTGTGGAAAACCTGTAACACTGCTTGGGAGTGATATAGGATGTTATAAAGTAACTCATAATGGGTATAGAGATAATGGCTAATTTTTTGATTGAAAAATATAGTACTGCTGTGACTAATAACACCTAGTAGCACAACTGATTAAGAGCAGACTGGTTAGATAAGAATAGTTCTTTTTTCTTGTTTTAATAAAATTTTAACTGATACACAACACCCATCTAGAAAATGGTACACAATTACAAATGCATGGCTTGATGAATTTTCCCAAACTGAACACCAAATATAACCAATACCCAGGCAACAAAAAGAGCATTGTTAGCCCCTTTGATTTCCTGGGACCTCCATGCTTACCCGAAGGTAGTCCTACCTCTGTTCCTTAGCTGTGTCTATTTTTAAGCTTTATTAAAAAAAAGATATAATATTATAATTTTTGTATCACTGTCTTAACTTCTGTACAGTTAAAAGTCTTGAGTAGTTTAAATCTTCCAACTGTTTTTTTATTCTTTAAGACTGTGCTGGCTATTCTTGGCTACCCTTTCCATGCCCATTTCCAAAGAAATTCTAGAAACATCCCGTATGTGTATATACAGTTCTGGTACTTTAATTGCAATTATATTGACTCTATAGATATATTCTGGCAGAAACTCTTAGTTTTACAAATTCAAATCTTCCACTTAATGTAAGTTATTATATAAAAACTATATTTATATATACAATGTTAATATATATTTATAAATAATACACTACACTCATAAAAACAATTGCACTCCTTTCACATGCTAGCAAGGTGTTGCTCAAAATCCTTCAAGCTAGGCTTCAATAGTACGTGAACCAAGAACTTCTATATTTACAAGCCGGATTTAGAAAAGACAGAGGAACCACAGATCAAATTGCCAACATCCACTGGATCATAAAAAAGGCAAGAGAGTTCTGGAAAAATATCTACTTCTGCTTCATTGACTATGCTAAAGCCTCTGATTGTATGGATCACAATAAACTATGGAAAATTCTTTAAGAGATGGGAATACCAGACCACCTTACATGCCACCTAACCTGTATGCAGGCCATGAAGCAACAATTAGAACCAGACAAGGAACAATGGACTGGTTCAAAATTGGAAAAGGATTACATCAGGCTGTATACTGTCATCCTGCTTATTTAACTTATATGCAGAGTTAAGCGCATATAAGAGTTAAATATGCAGAGTTAAATATGCAGAGTTGGGCTGAATGAAGTACAAGCTGGAATCAAGATTGCTGAAAGAAATATTAATAACCTCAGATGTGCAGATGATACCATCCTTACGGCAGAAAGCCGAGAGGAATATAGAGAGCCACTTGATGAAGGCAAAAGAGGAGAGTGAAAGAGTTGGCTTAAAACTCAATATTCAGAAAACTAAGATCATGGCATCCAGTCCCATTGCTTCATGGCAAATAGATGGGGAAACAATTGAAACAGTGACAGACTGTTTTCTTGGGCTTCAAAATCATTGTAGATGGTGACTGCAGCCATGAAATTAAAAGATGTTTGCTCCTCATAAGAAAAGCTATGACAAACCTAGACAACGTATTAAAACAGAGAGACATTAGTTTGCTGACAAAGGTCCGTGTAGTCAAAGCTATGATTGGTCCGGTAGTCATAATGGATGTCAGAGTTGGACCATAAAGAAGGCTGAGTGCTGAAGAATTGATGCTTTCGAACTGGGATATTGGAGAAGACTCTTGAGAGTCTTCTCAAGGTCCAAAGGGACCTTGGATTGCAAGGAGCTCAAACCAGTCAATCCTAAGGGAAATCAACCCCAAATATTCATTACAAGGACAGATGCTGAAGCTGAAGCACCAATACTCTGGCCACCCGTTTCGAAGAGCCGACTCATTGGAATAGACCTGATGCTGGGAAAGATTGAAGGCAGAAGAAGGAGATGACAGAGGATAAAATGGTTGGATGGCCTTACAGACTCAATGGACATGAGTTTGAGCAAACTCTGGGAGATGATGAACGACAGGGAAACATGACCTGCTGCAGTCCATGGGGTTGCAAAGAGTCAGACATGACTGAGCAACTGAACAGAAACATATATAAGTAATACAGTTTATAGAGTGTTTAATATAATAAAAGCTTTCATTTAATGGAAGCTTTTATTATATAAAAATGTATATGTATTTATATATATAAATTAAATATATAAATACAGTTTTTATTTATTCTTCCTTAGATCTAAATTCTCATTTTGATCTCTATTTATTTATATCATCTTTTAATTTCTTCAGTAGTGTACCATAGTTTGATGTGTAAAGATCTTCGTATCTTTCATTAGATTTATTCCTAGGTATTTTGTTACGGCAAACAGTGTTATTTTAAAAGTTAATTTTGAATTGTTTTACACAGACTTAAACCAGGTACTTACACAATGAATTGATAATGTGGGTCATCCTTGTCTTATTTCCAATCCTAATGGGGAAGCTTTCAATATTTCAGTATGAATATATGCTTGCTGAATATTATTTTATTCTTCCTTGTTAGATTATGGAAGTTTCCTTTTATTCTTAGTTTGCTATGAGTTTTTTTAAAACATGAGTGGGTACTGAATTTTGTTAAATGATCTTCCTGCACATAGTGAGATAAGCATATGAGTGGTCTCCTATGTTTCATAAATGTGGTGAATTGCTACTAATGTTTTAAATGTTAAAATATTGAAATTCTGGAATAAACCTAACTTGATCATGTATTATCAATTTTATGTATGCTAGATTTGATTGGCTAATTTTTTGATAGGATTTTCACATCTTTGTTCCCGAGAGAATTTAGCTTATATTTTTCCCTGTTTATAATGTCCTTAGGATTTGATGTCTAAATTTTGTTGACTTCATGGAAAAACAGAGGATTTCCAGTTTTTATATTTTCTGGAAGAATTTATATACTAACAGAGTTATTTCTTCAAGAGTTTTGGAGAATTCACTAGGGGAGCCATCTGAGCCTTGAGATTTTCTTATGGGAGGGCTTAATTACTGATTAGATTTATTATACATATGCACACACATACAGTTCTCCAGATTTACATACATCAGATTTTCCATTCATTCTAGTACCTGTTTTGATTATAAGTCTTTTTCTTGAAAAATTAGTCTCGAAAATGTGCTTGTAGCATAGACCTTAATTGGGGGCTATCTTGGCACAAATCTAAACAAGTCACGATGTAAAATCTCGTCACCTAAACTAAAGAATCAACTTCCCAAGAATTGGTTCATGCTTTGTTTACTTCCAAAGGATCAAGAAATGTATGTTTCTTGACAGATAAGTAATTTCTTCACTTCCCATTCTTCTTTTCCTTCTCTCTAATGGGCTTACAGATGTAGACTTTCCCACGGTATATTGTCTCTTCAATTATACAGTATTGGTGTGCTTGGTTTTATTGTACAATTATTTTTTTCCCATACATGTGTATAACGGGTATATACAGGTGATGCTTAGTTGATTCTGTCAATGTACTTTGTACCAAGTACAACATAACTAAAGCACAAGTGCTTCTTTCTTATTTCCTCTGGTTTGTGTCAATAATTCCCCAGAATTCAAGGAGGGTCTTAAACATTTTTGTAGTTGTTTTGCGCCTTCTCTCCTTTTAGTTTCAACTTTTTAATATTGTGATACAGCAGTCTATTCACTCTTTCTTTTGGGTCTGTTACTGCAAAAAACACTGGCTGGTATATTGAGGCTAAATATATTTAACTATATTTGGAGTCTGATAAAAATAAAAGAAAGAAAATCTATGTGGGGCTGGATGTTTAAAAGAAGAAATGCTTCATTAAAATGTCTGTCCTATTTGGAACTTACTGTCTTACATAAACATTTTTGATTTTACAAATGAATTCAGTAGAAGATTTTAAAAAATAGTAGCTTCCTGAGTTTATTACAGATTGCTAAATATTTGACATAGATAATGAAGAAAAGGAAACCTGGTAAATAAAGATTACTGATCATTGGAATTCATTTGGAAATGAATTAACAGTAATCTGAAATTACAATATAACTCGAGATGAATATGATTCAATTTGAAAATGTGAATATTATATTACAAACACTCATATTTTCTAAAGGGAAGCAAGTTCTGAGCCTCACAGTCCTAAGTCCCCATAGGCGTCTCTTTTGCAAATAAACATATGAAGGGATTTAACCAAACAAGATCATGAAATAGGTGACCAGATCTGCAAAATATTCAGAGACCAAACCATAGAGACTAATCTACACATAAAATATGCAACTTTGAAGAGATAGCATTATTAGAATAGAAAAACTGCTTTCATGGGGTTCAACAACTCAGTAATGACAAGACTGAGAAAATACGTTGCAAATTATTAAGGAAACTAAAATACTTTGTCACTGCATCACAAAGACCCACATATTCTGGTCTTCACAAACAAAAGCAATACACAAGTTTGACAACATTTATCCAAAATATTTTACTACCGATATTCTAATTCTTTACTGTTAATATTCTAATTCTTTTCTAAAGAGCATGTGTTAAGACTAGACTTGTATAATAAATTAATTAGAATGAAGAAACACCATTTTTAATGCCTTTGTTTACCCAGAAAAGATAATAGTTGTTTTATGTAATTAAATAGTTAAACAGTCTGCATATAAAAACAAATGCATTTATTTTCTTTGGAAAAAAAAGAGAAAATGAACATTTAGGCTTGGGATTAATTACTTTGATAAAATCACATGAAATCTTCAGTTTCAAACTTGGTCTTTGTTTTTAGGTGGCAGAAGTTAGCTAGATAATGGATTTCTGACCTCATTAGTCAATGCTCGAATATCCTTAGGAATGAGCTCATTACCCCAGAGATGAGTAAGTTTTAGTAAAAATTTTGTTTGTTTTTAAGAGTAACTAACAAGATTCAAAGCTAACCAGAATCATTTCACTTTTGTTTTTTCTTCCCTCTCCCAATGTTAGATGCGCTTGATTTAGCAGATGCAGGCCTCAGCCTTTGGAAGTGCTTTTTTCCATGTGGTCATTAGGGTTGTCCTAAATGCAGCAACTGAGTAGAATACAAACTACAAAAAAGTGCGAAAAAACAGAGGGCTCTGTAGTACCCTGTCCTCCTGACTCGGCGCTGACCCATCTCTTCATGGTAAAATTTGAGTATTTATTTGTATTTCTTTATTTGGCAGCACCAGGTCTTTGTTGCAGCATTCAGGATCTTTTAGTTGTGGCCTGTGGGGTCTAGTTCCCAGACCAGGGATCAAACCCGCCTCCCTTCCCCCAGCAGTGGGGGTATAGTCTTAGCCACTGGACCACCAGAGAAGACCCCCTTCATGGTAAAGTTTCAAAGGGCTTCTGAATTCTTCAATAAAGGTTACATTATGTGTGATATAATTTTAGGGTAAAGCATATTTTATGGTAATAACTTCCTGAAAATTGGTATTTATAGCAAGTTAGCCTTTTTGATTAGCAAGAATATCCACTATATGTTTCCATGTAATTTTACTACATGGAAATTTTTTAAAACCACAATTTATTTTAAAATATCGAATAGCTGCTTTTTTTATACCTTGACTATGAGCAGGAACTATTAAGGCAATATTCAAATGAAACAGAATTTCTTCTTTTTGTTTCTAGAATTTTGAACCTCTGTTTACATGCAGAAACACTGTGTGAAAGGAGGGAAGCAGCTACAAATCAGAAGGCAGAGAGGAAAGTGAAGATATTTACTAGAATCTGCCCTTGCTTGCAGCTCTCTGGCTTGACTGAGGAGGTTCTCGCTCTCATCTTTATGGTAAATGATCTGTGTATCAATCCCACTCACAGCCTACAAAGGAATTGGAGAGAGAAAGTAACAATGACAGCAAAAGAAATCAAATTTTCATCGTCCTAGGATTTTAATGCTTTACACTTTATCTGCTAAACACCAAACAAAATTCATACAGTTTCATTTTCATAGTTCAAAATTAAGGTCAAGTGTAAACATGAGAAAATAATATCCTTGATATTTACAAGATAAATGGTTTTTGATGAAAATTCAGTGAACTCAGAACAGTGCCTGGCCAAGGCCCCACCAAAGAAAAGTGCTTGTCACGAAGAAGCTGTTGAATAAACAATGTTTTTGAGTTGAGGAAATCTGAATATATGCATAAAGTATCTTCTCTAGTGGCGTGCTGCAGTCCACAGCGACACAAAGAATTGGATACAACTGAGCAACTGAACAACAACAATCTATATCAGCAGGAACTAGTCTTCCATATATTTTATTCAGGGACTTTGGTTTAAAAAAGGTTATGTTAAAGGAACTGGCATTCACTGACTGGAGTATGACACATCTTGAAGAACCTGTACTACTGAAGCATTCATAACATAAATAAAATGGTCTTTTCTCAGTTCTGCTGCTCTTTCTGCCATTTGAATTACACTGGAAGCTCAAGAGATGACATTAGGAAACAAAGTTATAAGCCAGGAAAAGGCAACATATTCATATAAAAATGAATGTTAAAATAAGGGAATACTCACATCATAAATTCGATCAGTGATGTTCAAAGCCTGTTTTGCTGTTTCATTGGCTTTACTAACATAATTGGCAATATTTTCATAGACATTTGAAGCATCCAAAGCCTTCTGTACCAGTCCATTCATATCTGAACTGTGCAAATTCCTGTTAATGAACAAACCTGGCATTATTGCCCCTTTTTACCTCCTTGGGAAATAGGGCCATTTTTAAAGTCTGATTAGAATACTTTCAGGACTATAGATACTTCCTTTTTGTTTTTTTAAAGTTACCTGGCTGGGCAGTGTTCACCCACGTGCCCCCTCCTCACCCCTCCACTGCCCCAGCTCCCAACTCGTGGCCTTCCCTAGGGGCACATGTCTTCCCATCCCTCTGCTTTTAGTTCTTTCAAGACTTCACCTTGTTTTGGCTCCTTGGCCACTGCCTGCCTGGCAGTGGCCTCAGGGAAAGGAAATGCTGATTTTAAAACAGCATCTGCACCTCTTCAAGCAAGAGCTTGTTTATGTGGTGGCGTCAGGCAGAGCAATGAACCCACATTCATCCCCACCCACTGCTTACCCGAATCAGCACTGTTATTCCCTTCCTGTCAAAGAAAGTAAGGCTCTCAGAGAGGGTGCATAACCTCAGCATGGTGTTATTCATAAATATTAGCTGGCTTCTCTCTACTTATTCGATCTTATTTCTTTCTTTTATATAACAGATCGCATACTTCTTGAAGAAGGGTTATAATATGTATTGAGCATCACATGCAGATACTGGGTCAGCCCCATTCCATATACTATATCTCTACGTCTTACCACATCTGTGAAGTTGACATTGTTATTCCTTTCCCACAGAAGTTGCTGAGGCTCTGAGGAAGGGTGCACAACTTGCCGAGGGCAAACATGGTTAAGGTCTGTCTCATTCCTGAAGCCTGGTTGCTCCCCTTAAGTGCACAGCCCCACCTCACAATCACCCTGATCCTTACACCACTTTCTCTGCCTTTGTCTCCTCTGACTCCTGTAAGGTTCCGCTAATATTTACTGATACCCATCATGCACTGGGGGGCTTCCCTGATAGCTCAGCTGGTAAAGAATCTGCCTACAATGCAGGAGACCCTGGTTCAATTCCTGGGTCAGGAAGTTCCCTTGGAGAAGGGATAGGTTACCCACTCCAGTATTCCTGGGCTTCCCTGGTGGCTCAGATGGTAAAGAATCTACTTGCAAAGAGGGAGACCTGGGCTCGATTCTCGGGTTAGGAAGATCTCCTGGAGGAGGACTTGGCAACCCACTGCAGTATTCTTGCCTATTCTCTCATCATGGACAGAGGAGCCTGGAGGGCTACAGTCCATGGGGTCACAGAGTCGGACAGGACTGAGCGACTAAGCACAGCACAGCACATCGTGGACTAGACACCCCCACGCAGAGGCTGATAACAATATGTGCCTCAAAGGATTGAAGTGAGGTCCGACAGGAATAAAGTATGTTTAGTGCTTGGTACCATGCCTGGCATCTAGCAAATCTCAGGGCTTATTATTACACTTAAACTATTTCCTAAATGGAAATTTCAAACTGTATGGGTATCCACATAGTAATTCACATTACTCACAAACTCTTCTTCTTCCTCTATACTATGAACTCCACCCTCACTTCTGCAGCCCATCCTAAACCCTTTTTCTTAATTTTATTCAGTCTTAAACCCACCAGTTCCAACCTCCCCCCCTTCCGCTCCCAACTCTGGATACCGATGACTAGTATCACTTTACTCATCAGTAACTTCTCAGAAGAGTCACTGTGATGTGATCTACACGACACAACAGATCCTACACTGGCTGCTCTCTTCACCCCACCTGGACCTACTGAGCTCAGCTAATCGTTTCTCAGCCTCCTTCATCCAGTTTCGGTCTCTGCGCATTGGCTTAGGCTCAGAGAGACTTCCTCTGTATTTCCTTGGCAACTCCCTTCTCTTTTGTCCAAGTTCACCATCATTCTGGCTCCTCTACAATAGGGCTGATATCTATTAGGCACACGAAGGGCCCACAAAGATGCTTTCATGTTAATTTTTTTTTTTTTGAAATCAGAAGAAAAGAGAGGATAACAGTAATTCTTACATTAGCTTTTATATCAAGGTTCAGTTCAGTTCAGTCACTCAGTCGTGTCCGACTCTTGGCAACACCATGAATTGCAGCACACCAGGCCTCCCTGTCCATCATCAACTCCCAGAGTTCACTCAAACTCATGTCCATCGAGTCGGTGATGCCATCCAGCCATCTCATCCTCTGTTGTCCCCTTTTCCTGCCCCCAATCCCTCCCAGCATCAGAGTCTTTTCCAATGAATCAGCTCTTCACATGAGGTGGCCAAAGTATTGGAGTTTCAGCTTTAGCATCATTCCTTCCAAAGAACACCCAGGACTGATTATATAAATTTTTTTTATAGCCCATGAAAATTATAATGCAGCCCTGCTCTGCAAAGGTAATTCTGATCCAAATGTTTGCTACTTATATCTCCCTATAACTCCCTGTTCAGAAATGGAAAAGAGAGTAAAATCTGAGGTTTTAAAAGAAATTGACAAAAGGTATAAAATGTTACCAATATTTTAAATACTTAAAAATTCTGCTGGCTAGAGTTGGTGAGCAGATATACCTAAGAACTTGAAACAAAAAGCCTTTATTTCTTTGTTTTCATTATTAGGCACAAAACGGGTACTATACTGATATACAAAATAAAAACGTGCTTTTGAAATGGAAGCTTCTTAACGAATTATACGTATTTCTATTTGAGACAAAATATGCAAATCTACTGGGTATACCAGATAGATGCCAAAGAATATTCACATTTTGAAGGGAAGACATCTATAAATTTAGATGTTTTCCTGAATACGTGTAGAAATATGCTAAACATAAAAAGGAGACTTAAGGTGATTGATATTTCTGATTATGTTTTGTGTACAGCTTGGGGTTACTTCCTTAGAAGTTCTAGCTAGAATTCTGTTTGCTGCTGGGTGACATCTAGAGGTTTATGTTGGTATCCCATTCAATGAGCTGTTAGTTGCTCAGTGGTATCTGACTCTTTGTAATCCCATAAACTATAGCCTGCCAGGCTTCTCTGTCCATGGAATTTCCCAAGCAAGAATACTGGATTGAGTTGCCTGTGCCTTCTTCAGGGGTTCTTCCCAACCCACGGATTGAATCCAGGTCTCCTGCATTGCTGGCAGACTCTTTACCATTTGAGCCACCAAGGAACTCCCAAACAGCTGTAGATACTAAATGACAAAAGAACGATGAAGACAGCCATAAAATTAATCTCAAAAACAATAACTTACCCATACAGTTATTACCAAAGCTAGCATTTTCTCCAAGTTCCATTTGACCGGCTTGATAAAAAGCCCATTTCCTGGGAACATGACACTGAGCTTGTACATAACACCATCTCACACACCAAGATTCTACCCATGATCTATCCATATCCTCTCCAACCCTGCCCTCTCTTCTTGGGAGACTTGGAAGGATATTTGAAAATTTTGGCAATCAGGAAAAAAAGGTGATTTAGTTTTGAACAGAAGTGACTACTGGTTCTTATTTAATTCATGATCTTTACCAATCTTTGTTTCTAATTGCCAGATTTGCAATATTTCTGTTCAATGATCTCATTATTTACCCATTTTTTTCAGGATTATGAATTAAATTCCAATCTTTTAGTACATTTCAATTAACATTAAATGAGTACTTATGACTCTCTTCTAGATACTGTGAGGAAAACCATCAACCAATGCTCTTTTAACAGGTGTTGAAATAAAATAGCTCCTGCTAGGCACTGTGGAACAGCTAGAGGATCTGACACAAGTCCCTTATATTGTCAATTTCCTACAAGCTTTACTTAAAGACATCTGGGTATGAAAAGCTCATGCTGTCTCTGAAATGATGGCAGAATTAGACCTTGCAAAGGGATCTGATTTACCGGATAATATTTTGTGGAGCAGTTATATCCCTAACTAAAACGTGTTAGGTTATCCTATGAATTGTGGAACAGAGCTACCCCACTACAACACAGATCTCTAATCTGACAGATTTTTAAAATTGAAAAACTGTCTCCCCAGAGCAATTTCAGTAAACAACTGGTTCTCAAACTGGCCAACCAACAAACAGACAAACAAACACGCAAACCCAACCCTAAAAACAAACTATTAACACTGTATCCCAGCAACCCTGTCATGTGAAAGTGAACAAAAGTAAGTTAGTCAGTCTGGAGATGTCTGCATTCTTACAACCAGGGTATTACCTGCTCAACTCATCAGCCTCTTGCTGGAGGTTCCGTGCATGGTCAACAGCTTCCTGAACTAAATCATGACTGAGGTTGCTCAGGTTGGATAGTTTTCTTTGAAGTTCATTTTTGGCTCCATCTATTTCGGCATAAATCCCTGATGCATTCTAAAGAAAATATTGAAAAAAATTGAATTTAGAGGGACTTAAAATATTTTTCCTAGGGAGCACCAAAGATAATCTCTATTCCTCTTTACTGTGAAGTTCAGTAAGCTTCAGGCCAGATCCAGAAGAGTCTAAAAGGCTATGCATGCATGTTTAGTCGATTTAATTGTGTCTGACTCTTTGTGACCATAGTCCACGAGGCTCCACTGTCCATAGGATTCTCTAGGCAAGAATACTGGAGTGGGTTGCCATGCCCTCCTCGAGGGGATCTTCCCCACCCAAGGATCAAACCTGCACCGCGTGTACTGCAGGTGGATTCTTTATGGGTGAGTCACCAGGGAAGTCTAAAAGACTATATACATAGATATTTACCTATTTGCATTTTCAACTCCTTCTCTACTGATTCAGACATGTTCTGCCATCTCTCGTCTAAAAAGAAAACTAAAGGCTCAGAGGTTAAAGCGTCTGCCTCCAATGCGGGAGACCTGGGTTTGATCCCCGGGTCGGGAAGATCCCCTGGAGAAGGAAATGGCAACCCACTCCAGTACTCTTGCCTGGAGAATCCCATGAACTGAGGAGTCTTGGTGGGTTGCAGTCCACGGGGTCACAAAGAGTCGGACACGACTGAGTGACTTTACTTACTTACTTAAACTAAATAGAAACACTCCACTGTCCTAACTTCTCCCTAATTTTAATCTTTTCATAGAAAAATAGAACCCTTCTGCAAATAAAGTGTTTATACATGCTATCTCTCTTTCATCATTTTAAAATTCACACTTTTGACTTATTCGTCTGGTTTTTACCTCACTGCTCCACCAACACAGAAATTTACTTAATGATTTCTGAGCTACTAAGNTTGGTGGGTTGCAGTCCACGGGGTCACAAAGAGTCGGACACGACTGAGTGACTTTACTTACTTACTTAAACTAAATAGAAACACTCCACTGTCCTAACTTCTCCCTAATTTTAATCTTTTCATAGAAAAATAGAACCCTTCTGCAAATAAAGTGTTTATACATGCTATCTCTCTTTCATCATTTTAAAATTCACACTTTTGACTTATTCGTCTGGTTTTTACCTCACTGCTCCACCAACACAGAAATTTACTTAATGATTTCTGAGCTACTAAGTCTCATGGTTATCATTCAGTTCTCATCTCATCTGACCTCTCACCTGCACTTCCTGTGCTGACTACTCTCACTGACACTCACTTTACCATGTGACCTCTCTTAATTTTCAGTTCAACTGTAGATCTATGATCTTAGCTAAAGACCACACATAGGATGCTGCTACAAACCTATTACTTACAGCGTTGGCTGGGCCCTCAACGCTGAAAAGAAACTAGCTCTCTTGGTCATTCAATAGTGATTCTAAACACTGTCCCCTCTTCTTCTTCCCCTCACCTCTATCTGATTCTCAGCAGGTCACTTATNATGATCTTAGCTAAAGACCACACATAGGATGCTGCTACAAACCTATTACTTACAGCGTTGGCTGGGCCCTCAACGCTGAAAAGAAACTAGCTCTCTTGGTCATTCAATAGTGATTCTAAACACTGTCCCCTCTTCTTCTTCCCCTCACCTCTATCTGATTCTCAGCAGGTCACTTATTTTCTTTTTTATCTAGAAGACATAAGCCAACTGTTAGTGGGGAGCACTTTTTTCGAGCTCCTGATGTGATGTTCCATCTCTATGAAGGGAGCTCAGTTAGTGACCTTTTCACTTTTTCCTTACTTTGCTCTGAGAGAAGTGGTTTATTTAATTGGCAAATTTGAGGGTATAACTATATAGACTCTGCTCAACTTCAGATTGCTGCCTCTGGGAAGCAAGCTGCCAGCAGAAAGCTGAGTTTTCCTATGCTCCTCCATACAGTGCAAGCTGCCCTGGGCACCCCCATGAAGCTTGCGGTGTTGGCAGTTTCAGTGGGTAAACCTGCTAATTCTGGAACTGAGTATCAGCCATCCCACTTGGCTAACAGATCTTTTAAAAAGCCACACCTCAATTTAGCTGAAATAAAGGTGATATTCTTGATCTTCATATTTACTATTTTTCAACTTTTTTAGAACTTAGGTCCTAAAGGTGGGTAGCATTTACTGATAGCTCTCCTCAGAGACTCCAACACTGACGACAACCAGTAATTTCTCCAAATGGGGTGAGTACAGTAGANTGCTGGGTTGGGAAGATCTCCTGGAGAAGGGATAGGCTACCCACTCCAGTATTCTTGGGCTTCCCTTGTGGCTCAGTTGGTAAAGAATTTGCCTGCAATGTGGGAGATCTGGGTTTGATCCCCGGGTTGGGAAGTTCCCCTGGAGAAGGGATAGGCTACCCACTCCAGTATTCTGGCGTAGAGAATTCCATGGACTATGTCCATGGACTTGCAAAGAGTTGGACATGATCAATCAACTTTCACTTTCACTTTGGCCAACAGAATGAATATGACATTGCTGAGTTCCAAGGCTAGGCCTTGACAGACCTTGTACTTTCCATTCCTGCCCTCTTGGAAGGCTTCTGCCATATGAACAAGCTCAGTGAGCTTCCCAGAGAATAAAACCCCACTTGGAGGGAGATGCCCGGCCATCCCAGCTAAGACCCCAGATATGTGAGTGCACTCCACCACATGGAGCAGAGATGACCTGTCTAGGTTGAGTCCAACCCACATTGCCAACCTATGAAATCATGAACAAATAAATGCTTATTGTTTTAATGTTTGGGGTAGATTGTGAGATAGTAATTGATAACTGATATAGTGACCAAGTCATAGATTCACTAATACTACTGTGGTTTATTATTTACATTAATCGTTAAAGGAAATGTTAAATTTCCAGTGAGGTTTTAAAGTCATTAAAAGTCACGCACGGATATCAGAACATGAATGTTGCTGGGCTTCCTTACATCTTTACTGCTTTCTCAATGAGACTTCTCTTACTGAAGTTTTGGGAATTGCTTCCCTTAGCTTTCCTTCTTGTTTTTTCACTAGCTCCTATATTCCTATTTTTTCTCCTCAGGAGTAAAATCTTGTAGATTCTTGTGGAATCTCAGCAGTTTCTCAAAAGTTGAAGGTTGGGTCTGGATTTAAAATTCCTGGTCTATATATATAGAGTCAAGTTGTCCTGAAGAACTCCCCGAGGCCACTTTAAATGCTCAGTGACTCTGAATATCGGGAATTGGTTGCTTTGACCAAACGTTGCCCTGTGGCTGGGTGTCCTCTCCTGGACCCACAAAAGAAGCAGACATGTATTGGCCTCTAGAAGTTGAATATACTTACATTCATGGGCTTCATCTGCCTCTTCATCCACAAGTTCCCGTTGGGTGAGGAACGGCTGACGGCGTCGAATCTCCTCAAGCATCTTCTGTGCCAACACCAGCTTCTCAGAGATTTCTTCAGAGCTAAGTTCCTGCTCTTCCCCGTAATACAGCATCTTGCTGCTGATCTCTGAAAGGAAGGGCACGGTGAGAGAAGGTAGAAGGGAGAGGTGCTGGGGAGTCTGACAGCGACGTCACTGGAAACACAAGCAGTAAGGGGAACGGGCAGGGCTGGTCTTAAAACAGAGACAGAGACCTGACGCAAAGACAGCGTGGTGATGGTCATGCTGAGAATACTGGTGCTGGCCCTGGAGTTCATCATATATTCCAGGGAGAGCTTAAACCAAAGGAAGTCACTCTTTTTTGCTTTTTATCTGGCAACTTTAGAACAGGAGTGGAATTAATACAAAGTTTGCTCTGATTTCAGATGAGTCTGATTTTACCGTGATTCAAAAATGTTAATATTTAAGAAACACAAATCTAGGGTCTTTGATCAATCTTTTATATAATAAATATATAATTTGGAGAAAATGTTCTGATGTATCACCTGTCACACATAGGAGGCCCTGGAGATATTAACTGTAATTTAGCCAAGGATTTTACCTAAGCTCTAAGCCAAAATGAGTGTATACTGATGGCTGTTCAAGTGAGTGTTGCAGATTATTGTACAGACTAGATATAATACAGAGGTTTCTTACAGCAGGATGTGAGCTTTTAATCATTAATATATATTTTACAACTGCTGTTTGCCTTCTGTGGTGTGACTGTCTGGCAAGACTGTTTAATTCTGACTCTGGGTCATTCTCAGCCTACATCTATAAGTAGCACTCATTTCAGAACGAGAGGGACTGCTGAGGCTCAGAGGCACTAGATGGGTTGTCTGAATACTGGCAGAGCTGAGCAGGCCTCTGGCTCCCTCTTCCTACTATATATGATCAGATGAAAGTTATGTAATTGCCACCTTGTCCTACGGTAGCTCCAGGAGGAAGCATTTTATCTTCCTGGCATAAATGAAATTGTCTGTCTGTGGTTTACTATGATCTATGTGGTTGGCCAGACAAGATGGGTAAACAACACTGGTCTCACATAAATCATACCAGGATAAGGACTTGTATTTTATATGGATAATAGCTTGAAGGTCACCAATAGTTATTTTAGAGATGGCTGGGAATAAGGAATGACACACTATTGGTGTTGTGCAGCATCTCTGAATTCTGAAGCAAGGGAGATAAATGGGGGAAGAGGTTTTCAGTGCTGTAAATATTATTGATAAAAGTTTTAGAGAAACTAAGATATGCTTAAACAAAACTCAAGAGGGAATTAAATACTTATTTCTCAAGTAAAGTCTAAAATATTAACCCTTGAAATAAACTAAACATATATATTTTCCTTAGATCTAGCATTGGCAATGCTGAATTTCTTGGCGTTCTGATGCAGGTATTATATTTACAATCTGGCTTATTTTATTTTAGCCATGTCTGCTCTATATTAGAAAAAGGAAATACAGAGAACACCATTTATGCTTTTGGTCTTTGAAGGCTGTTCATACAGTATTTTAAAAAGGTAGAAACTGATGGAAATTACTGTTTTCTATTTACATTTCTTTTGTATTTTTTCCTTCTTATCCTATGTCCTAAGGGTCAAATAAGAAGGCTTAGATTCCTTCCAAACGAAATACCCTAGAATCAGAATTTGAGTTAGACAGCAAAGGTGAACTGTTTTTTTTTTTTTTCCCTGAATGGCTAAGATCTAGGATGCTGGCTTTATCTGCTGCCGAGAGGGACATTTATTTCTTAATTAGATGAGATCAGCTAATCTAGGTTTAATCTTACTTTTTGAACAAATCAATTTTAATTATAAAATATTATAGGGAAAGAACATTTTATTGGTAGATGCAAAAGCATGAAATAGTAAGGATGGGAACAGGGGATGTTTGAAATGCATACCATTTGTTTTTATTATGTATTATGGGCACCGAAGGAAATACAGCAAATGATTAATCTTGGCTCAATACATCCCTTGTCCTGGAATATACTCCCTCTACCTCAGTATAAAGATATGAATCTTCCATTGTGGGTCCCTTTACTGTTACTGTGCCCTTGAGATGTACTTGTAGTTGTCATCCAGTTTTTAATATATAGGATAATAAAAACTATGAAAACACACAAACACTGTATCTTAGCAGACTGTAACCCAAGTAAATTCTCTTTATCTTAGAACCAAAGCAATCGCCTGTTTTCTGTTGGTAAACTTAAGGCTTGCTTTCAGCATGCTATCAAGATAGTCTTCAAAATGCAGCCTGCATTTATGAAAAGCTGGAATACAAGTAAGTAAACCCTCAAGAAGAAAGGTAAAATCTGCCAGTTTTATGCTTTAAGGCAAAGAACTCTTCCACACCCCCTCTTGGCTTTTCTTCTGGACTGGGGACCAGAGTATGCACCTGCCTGGTTCTTAGGACAGCATCAGAGAGACAGCGCAGGATAACCTGGATTAGTGGACAGTTTACTGCCACTCTAAAGGTAGGGTTTTCACTGCGAGTAACTGAGCAAAACATGACTCCTACTCAACTCTTGCATTTTAGAGACAACACAGAATGTAATTTCCTCCACTGGAAAGGTATACTAGCATTTCACTTCTGTGAAATGCATGGAAAAGGAATGATTTTTTACGTACATTCTTTTGTTTTTTCCTTTTGGCTGCACTGCCTGAGTCCTAACCACTGGACTGTCAGGAAATTTCCTCTACTCCCCACATTTATTATTGAAAATAGACAGTAAGTGGAGATGAGTGTTCAGAAGTCCCAGACAAACAAATGTGAAAGAAGATCTTACATGAGTTTGAAATGATAACACTCTAACAACAGGTCCTGGCACACAATAAACACTAACGGTAGCCATTACTTTTTATTGCTGTTAATAACATGAGTGATTCCTTGACATGGAGCTGAACCAGTAGAGCGTATATTTACCTTGGATTTTATCCCTCATATTGTGGGCTTGCTCTGCAAGCTGAGTTGCGTGGTTAATGGTATCCATGCTTTCCTTCTGAGCCAACTGGACCTTTCTTGAAACTTGGCTTTCCTATAAATAATCCGTATAAACACCAGATTAATTTTACGAGAAGGAAAGGCTGTGTATGCACATGTGCGGGTGGGTAAGCATAATGTATTCTGTAAACATAAATTTCCCTGACACGTGAAAGTTCTGTAACATATAAAATGGACTCATGCATGAAGATGGATGTGATGACCAGCTTTAGAATTACAGATGCTATTTCTATTCCTAAACCATCACTCACAGTTCAATCCAAACCACCCATCTTTCACAAGTAATCTACTCTTTGAATTTTTGCTGTATCTCAAGATGCCAGACTAGGGAATTATCCATGTCTGCTGACCAGTTTGACCTTGTGCTGACTGAAATGCTTAAGGGTTCAAAGGGAAACACGTTGAGAAAGCAGGCAGATCTCAAAATGCTCCACGCATCCAGTGGCTTCTGGGTGGTCCAGCCACTGCTGCAACTGAATTACCACAGAGATTGAAAGGATTATGCTCACGAGGCTAAACGCTATTTTCAGTGCTGCCTTCCAAATTTCCATCAACACTGAAGGCACTTGTGTACAAATAATTACTCAAGCAGTTTTGGCTCAGAGTGAATGAAGTTCTTCTCTGAGAAGCTGATTTCATTCTTTCAACTCTGTTTCAGAACTCACACACAGGATCTGTCAAGATGAAACCCCAACTCAAACGTGGCTCCTGAAGAAAGGATGTGTGGGTGTGCACGTGTACATGTGTATTTCTCTCTGTGTGTATAAAGACAGAAGAGAAAGTAAAGTGAAAATGTAGTCACTTGGTTGTGTCCAACTCTTTGCGATCCCATGGACTAGAGCCTGCCAGGCACCTCTGTCCATGGAATTCTCTAGGCAAGTATACTGGAATTCTCTAGGCAAGAATACTGGAATAGAAGGTCATTTCCTTCTCCAAGGGATCTTACTGACAGCGATCGAACTTGGGTCTCATGCATTGCAGCCAGATTCTTTACTGTCTGAGCCACAAGGGAAGCATGTCTTAAAAAAATGGTTCAAGGCCAGGACACCGGCCTGGATGCACAGCATGGGGATGCGTACTTACTCTGGCATCAGAAAGACGGATTCATGGGTTATATTTAAGAGGTGGGATACTTCTTCAGTCTGGCATTTGATCAAGCACCCACTCGCCTTGCCCAGTGTCTTTCTGGTTCAGCTCTGTGACAAAGGAGCTGTACCTGCCTGGATTGCCAGGTGACCTGTTACACAGAGTCCTGGCTGGTAGGCCCCCAGAACAGGAGAGTGGCTGTTTCAAATCTCTCTCATCTCTTGTTCCAGTAGGAGGATTAGGCCATGCTTTTACCTGGAATGTTTTTATGCAACCCACTCCAGTAGTCTCGTCTGGGAAATCCCAGGGACAGAGAAGCCCAGCACTACAGGCCATGGGGTCACAAAGAGTTGGAAGCGACTGAGTGACTAAACCACCACCACAAAGCATAACCCAAGCCACTGGCCCTTCAAGGAGGAGAATGCAGAAATGGTATACTAGCAAACACATGCCCAAGAACTTTTCATTGGCACTGTATCCAACATCCCTCCAAACAAAGCTCCCTATGCAGCAATACTGCAGCTCCTTCGCTGAAATGCATGCTCTCTGAATGGACGCAGCAATCTGAGTCACATGTTCTTTGCCCACAGTTTCGATCTCCCTCTTGCCATGTTCTACTGCTTTCTGGAAACACAAGCTTTGTGGTCACTTTAAAATTAGATGATGCAGAAAATAAGATCAATCTTATTCTTAACTTCACCCCTCCCTGCTTTTAAAAAATAGGGACACAGACCTATAAAACATTAAAAAATTTTTTAAGAAGTTGATTTTTGGTCCAGTTTAAATTCAGTTATATTTATAAAATACAACATGCATATTTTTGACTTTGGCTTCATCCTTCAAGGGAAAAGGTTTATTGTTATTACTGTGTTCATTTATTTCTTGATATGGAAACTCTGAATTCACTGAAGTAATGAAAGGCAGCTAGAAGATAACTCAAAGACAAGCTCTTTTGATCAACACCAGAGGGCGCTTAGATATACATATTTTAAAAGAGACAGCAGCAAAGAGGAACATCTGTTACTTTAAACTGCAAAATTACTGGGTATAATATACAGTGATGCCTTATTTGAAAGTTCTACGGTCTTCTTTAACTTTGATTATGGAAGGAAAATAATGATATGGGCACATGGTAAAACAGGTGCACCCTGCTCTAAGTAAAACTGTATTAAAAAATTAGCTCACAACTGTAAGCTGGTTGATGTTTAGCATTACAAATGGAATTGTCAGCAGTGAATTCTGACACATATTTGATGTAAAAGGTGGCAAGAATTTAATTTACTATACAGGGAATAAAGTACAGTGTACCTAGAATACTATTCTATTGAGTGAGAATGTTAATCATTACCTAGCATGGTCCAGACTCAGAGAGTGAAAAGGGACCTTTTAATAATAGCTCTAAGACAAGCATAAACAGAAGCAGTGCTGGACAAAACAGCAGTAGGAATATTGATGTGCCATTTCACAATCTGTATGGTGATGTCTACTTGTGTGGGTTTATCTCCTAAATACTGAAACACTTTTCTAGCCTTGATCTCTTCTCTTGCGCTACAGACTCAAATCTCTGGCATCCACAGGTACTTTACCTGACGAGGTCCACAGAATCCATTCTGAATTATCAGTTTTGGCCATTTATCTTTCCAAGTCTAATAGCTTACATATTTGCAACTCTTCATATTCAACTGGTCACTGAATCACTTTTATTTCACTTGCCATTCTGGCCTCTCTTCTTCTTTCCCACCACTAATTTCAGTTCACTGCAATTTCCTTTCCAATGAAGACAAGGTAGCAACTGACTGCTCTTGTTTGGATTACTGTGACAGTCTACTAACTGGTGTCCCTGTCTTCAGTCTTAAACTCACCAATTTATCATCCTCACTGCAGAGGAAGGTTTCTGAAACTTTGCACCTAATCAGCTCATTGTTGTAGGTAAATGCTCCAATATCTCCCAAAGTCCATAAGATGAGCATGGTGGGCAAGGTTCTTCATGATTTGGCCTCTGAGAACCTCTTCAGCATTATCTTCTGCTCCTTGCTTTTATAGTTAATATTCAATGCCAAGGCTTAAATTCTAGTCTCTGGTCAGCTGTAATTGAAACATATTTTGCCTTTTTGTTCTGTCTTTTTATCAAGATTGGAGATGAGGCTTTTGATGTATGGAAGTGACCTACTTTCCTTCCAATCCTAAAGGTCTTCATATGTGCTGCTGTAGCTGAAGGAGTAAGGATGAGATGGAAGATGGAGAAGTGTAGGGAACAGTGTGGCACCCTCCTGAGCCAGCTCTTGGGAGACTGGGTCTCTAGATCCAGATGGCAAAGGGCAGCACTGAGACTGGGAGAGGGTCACTATCTTCACTTCTGCTTGTAGCCTAGTCCACGCTGGCTCTGAGCATGGTGCCTCTGGGAACACGGGAGAGTGGAATCTTGACAGAGGCTTTGGTATTTCATTACAGACATGATCAGCAGTGGCAAAATCGAGACTTTTTTAAGCAGCAGCTCTTTGGGAACACAAATGCATGGGTATCCTTTAGGGGTTTCCCAGAAGTTGCTGTTGTTCAGTCACTCAGTCATGTCTGACTCTTTGCAACTCCATGGACTGCACCACGCCAAGCTTCCCTGTCCTTCACCATCTTCTAAAGCTTGCTCAAACTCATGTCCATCGAGTCGGTGATGCCATCCAACTATCTCATCCTCTGTTGTCCGTTTCTTCTCCCACCTTGAACCTTTCCCAGCATCAGGGTCTTTTCTAATGAGTCAGTTCTTCTCATCTGGTGGCCGAAGGATTGGCACTTCAGCTTCGGCATCAGTCCTTCCAATGAATATTCAGGACTGGTCGCCTTTAGGATTGCCTGGTGTGCTCTCCTTGCAGTCCAAGGGACTCTCAAAAGTCTTCTCCAACATCATAGTTCAAAAGCATCAATTCTTCAGTGCTCAGCCCTCTTTATGGTCCAACTCTCACATCCATACATGACTACTGGAAAAATCATAGCTTCGACTATATGGTCCTCTTTTGGCAAAGTAATGTCTCTGGTTTTTAATACGCTGTCTAGGTTGGTCATAGCTTTTCTTCCAAGGAGCAAGTGTCTTTTAATTTCCTGGCTGTAGTCACCATCTGCAGTGATTTTGGAGCCCAAGAAAATAAAGTCTCTCACTGTTTCCACATCTATTTGCCATGAAGTGATGGGACTGGGTGCCATGATCTTCATTTTTTTAATGTTGAGTTTTAAGTCAGCTTTTTCACTCTCCTCTTTCACCTTCATCAAAAGACTCTTTAGTTTCTCTTTGCTTTCTGCCATAAGGGTGGTGTCATCTGCATATCTGAGGTTATTGATATTTCTCTTGGCAATCTTGATTACATCTTGTGCTTCATCCAGCCCAGCATTTTGCCTGATGTACTCTGCATATAAGTTAAATAAGCAGGGTGACAATATATAGCCTTGACGTATTCCTTTCCCAATTTGGAACCAATCTATTGTTCCATGTCCAGTTCTAACTGTTGTTTCTTGACCTGCATACAAGTTTCTCAGGAGGCAGGTAAATTTCCATAAGTATGGTGTGAGAAGAGGCAGTAGGATTTANCCTTGACGTATTCCTTTCCCAATTTGGAACCAATCTATTGTTCCATGTCCAGTTCTAACTGTTGTTTCTTGACCTGCATACAAGTTTCTCAGGAGGCAGGTAAATTTCCATAAGTATGGTGTGAGAAGAGGCAGTAGGATTTATCAAAAGAGGGCTAGAGGACTTAGATATGGAAGTTGGGGCAAAAACCCAGTAACTTTAAGTTAATGTAAACTGTAAGATTTGCGTTACATTATATTCATGAACAGCTACTTTGCATACAGAGGGTGCAGTTGTCCCTTGAACAATGCAGGGGTTTGGGGCACTGATACAGCTGAAAATCCACATATAACTTTACAGTTGACCCTCCATGTCTGAGGTTCTATATCCTTGGACTCAACCAACTATGGATCATGTAATACCATTGTACTATAGTATCAAAAAACACCTGTGTGTAAGTGGATCTTCGAAGTTCAAATCCATGTTGTTCAAGGATCAACCACATTTTCAATTTTAAGAGGCAACATTACTGTGATTTTTACCACACTGAGGGAATCTAGAGTGAAATTCTTCATTCTAGTTAAAGCTAAATATTGGGAACTTTTCTTGATAGAAGCCTTTCTAAGACAAAGCTTTTATTACATCCTTCTAAGAATGAATTATGAACTTTTCTAGACCAAGGGCTTGAAGGATGCTTGAGGAGTCATTAAGACTAGCTCTGGGTGTTTGTTTCAAAATGTTTCAGCAGGTTCTTGTACCATCAGGACTGTTGATATCACAACAAGAAGGATGTTATTTTCAGTAAGAATCAATGGAAACAACTGGGTGAATATTCTAGTAGCTTTATCATCAACTTCCTGCTTTGGTGGTCTGTTCTTGTTGCTCAGGAGCCTTTTCTACTGTGATATTCTTTTGAAGCTTACATTATTTCCTCCCCATGAAAACCTGCATTTAAATAATATTGGAAGTAGGAAAACTGTACAAGAAAACAATCAGTAACTCTGTGTCTAAGCTATTGGAGGAACTAATCTTGGTGAAAACATTTCCTCAAGAATTTGAGACACTTCCAGCAAGTTCCAGCCATGACATAGAAATGAAATTACAATGAGTTTTCAACAAAGATTTCTTTCATGGTATTTTCCTTTGAAATTTAAGAGATCTCACTGCTCCTCAAATGTTGATGGTTGTATTAATATGCTCTATTGCATGGAGAAAGGGGGACAAAATTTTTATATGCATTTAAAAGCAGTTGAATCTTCCAAGAATTCAATTAAAGTAATTCATATTTTTAGAAGCATAATCTCTTAGTTTAAGAGGTCCAAGGTCAAAGAGATTATCAGAGTCATTTTAACCATTATTTTTGCAGAAAATGAGAATTGTTTCTGAAAAGAACACAGTTTATGTCAAATATTAGTATCTGAAAGCAGAAATTCCAGGGTACTCTGGGCAGAACTGGTGGAACATAATCAGGGGAAAAAATGTGTTAAAGATTTTAGTATATTAAACATGGTGCCTTGGAGCTTAGTTGCATTTTCTATTTTTTTATTAGATGGATATTTTTCCATTAGACCCTTGGGGAATGACTTTGCTCATGTTTTAATGTTTCTGTTAATTTGTGAGAGCTTTTACAAGCCACATTTCCCTCAACATTTTTCTTAGTCTCATAGACTTTTTTAATTTATTTAATTGTTTTACTGAGTATTTGCAATTTTACCTTGTCAAATCTATTTCTTTTCACTATAATTCTTCATACTATATTAAATTGTATTTTTATTTCCTTTCAAGATTTAATAATTATCTAGTTCTGTTTTCTTGAAAATTTTAGATTTAAACTAAAGTCTTTAATCTGTTTAAAGTTCATTTTATTAATAGTATATGGTAAAAAATGAGGATCCAAAGTGTTCTTTTTCCCCGGCCAACTGCAAAATTGCTTTCTCAACACAATTTCTCCTCTTTCCTTTTATTATTTAATGCATCCTGTAGCAAACATTTAAAGTTTATATTCTATGTAATAAAGTTTACTTCTGGACGCTCTATAGCTCTTGGCCATAAAATGTTAAGGCAAAGAGCTGAACGAATATCCAAATGAAATATATATCAATGGTATTTACCAGCAACAAACACAATGAAAGTTCCCCATAAACATGGTTTTTCAAGGAAACCAATCAAAATGGAAGATATAGTAGAGACCAAGTGTTTAACTTTATCCTCAGGTTTTGCCTTGATTTATTTTAAGGCACCTGGGTCCCTGCATTTTTTTCTGGGCTGTGTTAAGCCTCAATCATTTGTTACTAGCCAGTCTCACACTAGCTAAATCCCTCATTGAAGTTAGTCTCAGAAACCAAATACATACCTTTTCAGCTAATTCCTCCATGTCAGACTGAAGGCTTTTCATTGTGTTTTCAGCACTGTTGATTTGTATCTTTCTTAGGACATACTGGTTTTCTCTTTCTGACAATTTTGTCTGTGGATTAAAAAAAAACCAAATACGTTTTTTTCCATAATCAGTAGATGTGCACACCAGGTTTATAAAAATACACAGAAAACCCTTTCAGTATAAGAGGACTACAGTGGAGAGCCTTTATTCTCAAAATAGTGGGGTCCACAGGCTACTGCAAGCTGGTATGAAATTTGAGGTCTGCATGAGGAGACTGAGAGCTCTGGGGACAGAAATTCTGTGAGCTCCCCTCAGCAGGCTGGAGAATCTGGTGTGGGCTGTGCTGGTTCTGGGGAAAGGGTACCTTTTGCAAATTTGCAAAACGGCTCAATAGAGACAGGCGGTGGCTTTACGAGTCTGAGCTTTAAAATTTCAATTCCAGCAGGTCTTCGAGGAAATGATAACCCACCTTGATCAATGAAAGTTGAATTCTAGAAATTCAGTTTCCTCTTTCTAGTGTAAGGAGAACAATTATTTTTATTTCAGACAATTTGCCCTTTTCATTTCCATTTTTGAGGAGTTTGCACCAGGTGTAGCTTTCCTCCAGTTACTTTGGAGTAAGTCTTTCAATCTGGGCACTACAAAATTATTATATCTGATATAGTAACTAGTTCTACCTTGAAGCTGTCCTTTTGGGGAAAGAGGATTCAAGCAGTATCAAGGGGACCGAGTCTGGGTGACTCCTCTGAGAATTACTGCCTTCATGTGTCCAAATAGTTGAGTTTGGACAAAAAACAATTCCTCAACTGGGAATAGAGTGCTTACTAAGACTTCATCCAGCTTTACAACTTTGTGATTTTTGGTTTGTTCTACACTTTGCTGATTTGGGCAATTGCTGTGGATATTATTTGTACCTCCGAAAAGCAGAGAATTGAGCACTTTCTATGTTAGATACCATTCTGACTGCTCTCTATATAACAACTCACTGAATTCTCTCAACAACCCATGAGATAGGTGTAATAATTAACCTCAATTTCGATGAGGGGAATGAAAACTAAAGAGGTAAATAATTTATTCAAGGTTGCAAAGCTAGTAAGTGTCAGAGCTGGGATCTGAATCTAAGCATTCTGGTGTCGGGATTTATGCTCTTAACCACTATGTTACTTTGACAAAATGAAAAAGTATACTGGCATTAGTTCCATTAACCTTTCAGCTGATTATCATTGTTTTAAAAAGTATCTGTTGGTTGTGACAGAAGCCTATAATTTAGAGAGGGAAAGAACACCTCTTAAAGCTTAGATATATAAGCACTGTTACAGTTTTTGACTACTGTCTGCCTTTAACTTGCTTATCAGATTTAACCACTAGATCAAGGAAGAGAAACAGAGCATATGAGCATGCTTGTGTGTTTGAGTGTGTGTGTGAGTACGGAAAAATAAGAAAAAATGTGTGTCAGTGAGATGGAATGTTAAGGACAGGAGAAAGAGGGAGGAAAGAAAGGAAAAAGAGAGAACAGTGTATGTATTAGTTTTCAGAGAAACCCACGAAAACATAGCAAACTGAAGCTAAGGTAATAGTATGTTTGTTATGTTGACTTAAGTAACCAATGTACAGCTTAAGAAAATAAGTGTTTCTCCTCTATCAATAGCTTTGTACATAGATACTAGTTTTTCAGGCATTTCATTTTCCATTAACCTTTTTCATAGATGACAGCTCCTGGTTTAGGATAGAGTGCATGACTATAATCAACTTTTCATAATTTCCAAGGACTAGCAATCTGTAATATAACTACTGGACTCAGATAAGAAAAGGGTAGGAGGTACTAGGAGTGACCCTGTGAAACCAGAGTGAAAATACACAGAAAGTACACCATTCCTGCATACTTTGAGGTGGTAGATGGTGGAGTTGATTTCGTTCATGTGCCTATGAGCTGCAGCACCAGATGACACAGTCAACAGGCCGGATTTGCTTTCTTCAATTGAGAGCGCTGCTAACCGAAGGTCATCAGTCAGATCCCAGATGCATTTATCGCAGCCTGGTGGTACAATGGGCATGTCATTTCCTCAAAATCAAAGGTCAGCTGGGAAGCATGCTGCTCTAAGCTGGTCATTATATGCCCTTCCTTGGTTAATACTATTCGTATTTTTGTTTCCTGAGGAGCTTTTCTGGACCATGGAACTAGTCCTTATACTCAGAGAGCGTGAGATGATCAAAGTGTACGTTGGGCACTATCCCTGCTTAAAACATAAAAAACAAACATGCCACTGAAAAGCAGGTTACCATGAACGCTAATGGCTGAGCTGAGGAGGAAAGGAAGCATAAAGGGCAAGGCATCTGAGACGGTGGGTGGCTGAAAAGAACCTTCTCCCCACTTTTCTCTGGTTAGGGGAAAGCCGTGTGGGAGGATGCCCTCCACGTCAGGCTGTGGGTTTCCGCTTGGTGCCGGCCAGTGAAGGTGGAACTCGCCTGCCCTTTCTCCTCTCCCAGCAGCTTTCCTTACTGACTGTTCAGGTTCCAGTGCTTACTCCTCACTCCACGGACGGCCCGGTGCCTCCCCGTAGCCTGACCTCCTGTCTGAACAGGCAGGCAGGACCTGTTGCTAATACTACTCTCCGACCGCTGACGACCCTGCACGTGAGGGGGGCGGTTTCCTGCTGCTTCCTGCACTTCACGTTCGAGCCCCTCTGACCACCGTCATCACCCCCACAGTCCAATGCCCTCCTGAGACACACTAAGGACACTCTTTGAAATTTTTCTGTTTCCAACCTCTTTCTTCCAGACGTACTCTCTTCTAGAGAACTGATGAATGGAGACTAAAGGGTTAATGGTTGTTAATATGTTAATTTGTTACTTGAAGTTTAATGCAGTCTTCCTCATATGCTCTCTCTAAGGAATGATTCCCCAGCCAGTACATCAGGCTGGTGGAGGAGACACATAGAGGCCAAGCAGGCACCTTGATGTCCTTAAAGTGACTGTGCATAGAGGATCACCGATTCTGTCAGTATTCAGACTTTGCCCAGCCTGTGCCTTCCATCCTATGTCACCTTCTAATATGGGATTCATCATGATATTAATCTCTTGTGCCCTGAGGGACTGAGAGGTCAAGATGTTTTTGTTTGAGGGAAGGGATATCTAATATTAAAGTAGTCTTTAAAACACTCTACTTAAAGCCAGATATTAGTTACTTTCTTGATAGAAGACTTTCTAAGGCACAACTTTCCTTAAGTCCTTCTAAAAATCAATCATGGACTTTTCTAGGCTACTGGCTTAAAGGATGCTTGAAAAGTCATTAATACTGGCTTTGGGCGTTTGTTTTGAAATGTTTCAGCAGGTAGACTATTAGGACTACTCATGATTTGAACTGGGCTTCCCGGATGGCTCAGTTGGTAAAGAATCTGTCTGCAATACAAGAGACCCTGGTTCAATTCCTGGGTCGGGAAGATCCACTGGAGAAGGATAGACTACTCTCTCCAGTATTCTTGGCTTCCCTTGTGGCTCAGCTGGTAAAGAATCCATCTGTAATGTGGGAGACCTGGGTTCGATCCCTGGAACTGGGAAGATCCCCTGGAGAAGGGAAAAGACTACCGACTCCAGTATTCTGGTCTGGAGAATTCCATGAACAATATAATCCATGGGATCCCAAAGAGTTGGACACCACTGAGCAACATTCACTTTCACTTTCATGATTTGAATGACAGGAGAGACAGGAAAGAGAGAAGGCTGCTCCTTTTCATAAGGACTGAATATTATATTACTGGTGCCACTTCAGATTTGGAGTAATCTGGGGAAAAGCATTTAAATCTCTTGGTATATGAGTTTACCAAATGTTGCAAAGCATTGTCTATGGATTACATTATCTGAGGACCTGAAAAGATAATATAGAAAAAGGACCTAAAATGAACTCAGTCATTGAGAACTGTATTTCCAACTTTACCTACTAAGTAACATGTTGAACTTAAAGACTTGACAAAAATAATTTTTCTAAAATAGAGCTGTTTAAATGCAACCTGCTATTTGCCAATTGGAATCAAGTGGACTGAATGTCTTTTGCTTAGGGTCCATTTGGTTGAGGCACAGACAGGGTTAAAGCCAACAGTGGGACTCAGACAGTCTTTAGAGAGGGTGGGATTCCATAGCTCTTCTTAATCCTACAACTGCAGCACATTAGAGAAAGTGGGGTTAGTCAATCATGTACTGTTATTTTTACTTATGGTTGGGCAGTCCATGCCTGTAGGGGGCTCAAAACCTTCTTCCAAGCACTCTCCGGTTACGCTGTCACATGGGCCTCCCCCACAATTGCACGCTGTGGGAAACAAAAACAAGAGATTAAGGATTCATTTTCTTAATGCCTAAAATATCAGTGTTTTGTGGTTTGCAGAATACTTGCTATCAGTATAGACTCTTCAGTGGGGATTAATTTATATTCTTTCTTAAAATCATGAGGAATACACGATTTAGGGATTACTCCTCTTACCCAATTAAGCCCCAGCTTGGTGAGGCTTTCGAAGGTGACCCTGGGCCAAAAGTAGATAAATCTCAATATTCTAGGGTTCCCGTCCCAACTTTTTGAGATTCTGACATGACTTTGCAACTGCTTTAGTCCAAAGAGATCTGGGTCAGTTTCACAAGGTACAGAATGATCACAGAGTCCATCATTCAGCTGGAATCCAAGTCATCCTTTTATCGCAGTCAGATTCTCCAGTTTAATCCAAGTCTAGGTTTGATTACTGCCAGGTGTGAGCGAGGAGCCGCCCACTAGGAGTGAGGGGACCCAAGAGCGATTCTTGGCTCCTACAGGGCTTGACCCTTGGCAAGACTGACTCCAAACCTCCCAATGATAGCTACCAGTGGGACAGCTGAGAACAATGTTGTGAAAAGAATTAGGACCATATTTACATGAATTTAGAAGACTTGAGAGCCCATTATTAATCTATTGCTGATTTCCAAGAATGCTTTTAGGGGAAAAAACAAAAACAAAGCCTCAATCTCACCAGACTGTTCATTTTCCAGTGCATTTTGCAGTGGATATTAATTTTTAATATTTATAAAGGATTTCTTTGGTTATGTAGACTAGCAGTAAGCTGGAATAGAATTGTGAACTTCCACGTCTTAACTGTCTTTACAGAATAATCATAAAAAATTGGCTTCAAGGATAACATACATTTATTACATTTTGGCTGTTAAAATGTTCCACAAAATACAGATTTATGAAACACTTCAGCAAGGTCATGCATTATTGCTTCCAACATTAGCTTCTTTTCTAAGAGTGATCTGCATCCATGTCATTTAAACATGAGTTTAGTTAATATTTTGAGAATCAGGATGCCAATGTTTAAGTCTTTGGCTTTGCCAACCCTCTTTCTGATGCCCACCTCTCTCTAGCCTGACTGGGCACAGTGCTCCTCTCCTCCCTCTGTTATTCTTGGGGTTATGCTTCTATGCACACAGCTTTCCTGGAGGCATGGTTACTTTTCTGTGACTTTTGCAGACTATATTTGTTTTCTTCTCAAATTCAAACTCTTCACTTCTTAAACATCTCTTTAAGTGGAAACCTGTTTCAGTGAGAGTATCTCCAACTGAAGCAAGCCACAAGAGCACAATACCTCTTCCTCAGTCTTCTTCATCTCAAAGGCACATAAAAGGAGGAATACTCAGTCTCAGCCTCCCTTTAATCCTGCAGGAAGGCAATTTAACTTTACTTCTGAAGGGCTTCACTCTCTGAGGTAAATGGATTGGAGAAATCCCAAATAAAATTGGTACTTTTCAGTCTAACTGAAGTCTAACCAGGAAGATACTATCCCTGAAATATTTTCTCTGATAATTTGAAGAAATAGGGGGAGGAAACTACTTCTGGATTTGCTAATCTATTTCACTGAAATGCTAATTTTTACCAAATATAACTAAAAGGAAAGACATAGTTTGCAGAATAAGAAAACTGATGTGAACCACGCAAGATTTCATTCAGTCCTCTGGTCAATGATAGGTTATCTGCAGAAGTTTGATTTACTTCTTTGGTCAAAACTGGAAGGCCATATAGATGANCCAAATATAACTAAAAAGAAAGACATAGTTTGCAGAATAAGAAAATTGATGTGAACCACGCAAGATTTCATTCAGTCCTCTGGTCAATGATAGGTTATCTGCAGAAGTTTGATTTACTTCTTTGGTCAAAACTGGAAGGCCATATAGATGATAAGACAAAAGGTCACTGGAGTTAAGTGCCTCATGGTCCATTCTACCCGTGAGCTAAGTTACACTAGTCGTGACAAAAATATCTATGCCTATGAATGTGGGATGCATACCTTGAGCCTCCATATTACTCTGGAAACGTGTCAAGGGGGTAACTGCAGTATGTCCCCAAGAGAAATCCACCTGGCCTGCTCCTATCACACATGCACCCATCGGGTGGCTGCAGTAGTGTGCAGAGCACTGTACCTGCACAGTTCTTGGCTCTCCTCGCATCTCCATAGTACCCGGGTGCGCACCGTTCACACTTGAATCCAGTGGTGTTGCGTAAGCAATTCCTACACTGGCCAGTGACCTCATCACAATCTTCAAAGATCAGGTTAGGATCTGAATTCCCACTGCAGTCACATTTCTTACAAGTGCTTCCAATCAGCAAGGGGTTTCCATAGTAACCAGGAGCACATCTGAAGGGGAATCACATGTTAAAAATTGAGCATCCATAGTTTTATTTCTTTTTGTCTTCTTTCCTACCTAGAAGAAAGTATAATGAATCTCTCTGGACTGTTCTCTCGGAATTAATCCCCCCTCTCCCACCTTCCTATAGAACTGGACTTTGTTTTTTAAGGAATTACCCTTCTCCATTGTGTTCCAGCCCGTTCAGTTCAGTAAGACCTTCAGGTGCAGGAGTGTCTGGCTATAACCTGTTTGTGGGCATTTGTGGTCACAGCCCAATGACTGGGATGCACTGCTGCCACAGGATGGTGGTACTAGATATGCTCAATGTGGCCATGAGATTTGCCACTAGGGCACAGCTAAGAATTGTTCTGGACAAAATTTTAATAATACCTTTAATGAGAATCACTGGTATGTATTCCACCTTGCCAGAGTGATTGTTCTGATACTAAACCTGAGCCAATCAGTGCCTGGCACTGTCCCAGTCAAAATGGTTTGGCACAGGAGTGATTCAATTGGAGTGGAGTTCGGGCTGTTTGAGGGCTTTGTGAAGGCATTCTCTCCAGCATGACTGGCTCTGGCAGCCATCCTGTAACTGAAAGAAGACAGTGTAGAGATGAAGAAGAGGGCAGAGCTGAGGGAGTCCCACAGATAAGTGGAGTAGGAGCCAGATGGCCATTACTCTGTAGGTTTTAGATATATAAGCCTACAGAGGACAGATACCTAGCTGCATTTGTTGTGGGGGCAGAGCTGATGCCTATGGTCATGCCAGCTGGCCCTTAATGAAGAGAATCCAGCCCAGTTGGAGAGTAGAGACTGATATCTTTCCAGCCTTTGCTGGCTTTGCCAAGTTGCGCACTCTGGGTGGGGCTGCCTCTGCCCAGAGGAAAAGTACCTTTCTTTGCTGTTTCCAAAAGGTAACCTGTAGGCCAGCAGAAGCCCTGCTGAGCGTGATGGGACCACAGGCCTCATCTGAGGGGGGAGGTGCTTCTTAGCTCCTATCAACTGTTTCCACACTGTACCTGTGAGGGAATGATCTGTCCAGTAAATCTTACTGTTTTTAAAGGAAATGTTGAAATTTGGATTTGTATGTGAAATCTCAGTTTTTAAAGGTTGCTTCAAACTTTGTAAGAATACTGTTTGAGCCAACATATACACTTTCTGACTGGCTGTTGCCCCTGTTTTGCTGTGCACCCTATATTGGTGTTGAAAACTGGCTAAGGTGGGCTGAAGCAGCTTTGGGAGTGGCTGGAAAGAATGTGCAGTTGCACCATCATGGGACTGAAGGTTGGGCACAGGAGTCAGTTTTGAAGAAAGAGAAAAAGGAAGAGAGCCAGTGAAGGTTTTCATGTGTGATAAAAGTAATGGTGAGTAAAGCCAGTGTTGGCATAAGAGTTCAGGATGGACCGTGGGCTGGAATAGGAGACCGGGATTGGGTGGGGAGGGCCTTGGGTGGAACCTTGGCCTTGGGAGTGGAAAGCAAGACTTTCCAAGGAAACCAGTAAGACCCAGCCAGTAATAATAAGACACCACATTTTTAAAGGCCACCATTTAAAGCAAAAGACTTATGATTCAGAACATTTGAAAAACAGAGAAATTTTAAAAAAGATCACACCTGTAATCCCAAGACCTTAACAAAATCACTGTTCAACGTTTTGCATATGTTTTCCCAGGCTTTATTCCTGTCTCAGTTTTTTGATGTAATCATGATGATGGTGTATGTTCAGTCACTTGCACTGCATCTCATGGCTTCAACTAGGTAAGTTTATTTAGTTACCACAGACACCCAGGAGGGAGGGCCCCNAGTCGGACATGGCTGAAGTGATTTAGCATGCACAAGGACTTTTGGCTCACCCTCAGATATTCAGACTTAGTGGGTCCATTGTAGGATTGAAGCATTAGTAACTCTTGGTTTCAAGCTTCCCAGGTGGATGTAACATACACGGGTCTAGCTGAAATCGCTGTACAGAAACCCTAGAGTGGGGCGCGTGTGGCTTCTGAACAATCACTGTAACTTCAGGTTTGGGAGGAGAGGATGTTAATAGAGCAACATAACCCTTGAATGTGCCTAAGCCTCAGCTGAGGATATCGTGCAAATGCAGAGCCTGGTTCACTAGATCCAGGCTGAACAATATTGTTTTCCTACATGTCAGTAGCCAGATCTAAGTGAGGTGTTTTCACTTTAACATCATTACGTGAAAGTGAAGTCGCTCAGTCGTGTCCAACTCTTTGCGACCCCATGGACTGTGGCCCACCAGGCTCCTCCGTCCATGGGATTCTCCAGGCAACAATACTGGAGTGGGGTGCCATTTCCTTCTCCAGCTAATTTTGAATTAGAATTTACCCCTCCCTCAGAATCTTTGCTGAGTAGAGATTTTTAAATCAACTAGAGCCTGTCAATCTATAATTTTAAGTTATTTGAACCTCAAAAATATTCTTCAGATGTTGGGAGTCCTAACCCCCTCTAGGTATCTCAGAATGTAACCTTCCTCGGAACTTAGGTCTTTACAGATGTAGGCAAGGTAAGGTGGGGCCTAAACTAACAGAATTGTCTTGTTGCAAGTCACGCCCCACTCTTTTGTGCCCCACGGACTGTAGCCCACCAGGCTCCTCTGTCTATGGGATTTCCCAGGGAAGAATACTGGAGTGAGTTGCCATTTCCTTTCCCAGGGGATCTTCCTGACCCAGGGATTGAACCTGTGTCTCCTACATTAGCAGGCAGGTTCTTTACCACTAAGCCACTTGGGAAGTCCAGTGGGATTGGTATCCTTATGAAAAAGCAAAATTTAGACAGTGAGATGTGCACACAGGAAAAATGTCACATAACCACGGAGGCAGAGATCAAGGTGATGCTTCTATTACAAGCCAAGATACGTCCAAGATTGCCAGCAAACCCCCAGAAGTTAGATGAGATATGTGAGAGAGATTCCCCCTCATGCACCTCAAAAGAAACCAGACCTGCCCACGTTGTATCCATAATTTCCGACTCTGTTTATGGCAGCTCTGGAAAACGAATACAGTGTGGAAACACTATGCAATTACACAACCACATGCTGGGCAAGAAGCTGATTTTAGATTCTAAATTCATATTTAAATAAAACATGGTCCCTGATTTCTAAGAGCTCACAGACTAGGTGGGGAGGGGAGAAAGCATAAGTATGCATGTGTGCATGTACATACACAGACACACACCTCAGTAACATGGAAATTAGTGGGTTGTGTGAAGTGTTAGGAATTGCTTTGGGAAGGATCCATTTACCTGGGAGGGATCTAGAAATTTTTCACAAGATAGGTAGGGTGCACATTAGGAATTGAAATAGTTGCTCAAGTCATGTAATTTCCTAAAAATCCATTGTGTTATAATGATTCACTCTTACATTATTAAAAACCTAATTCCTCAAATACGACTTAAAGTTCAGGCTGGCCTTGAAATATTTTCCCCTTCTCCATCTGCATGCAGCAACATTATTGGAAGAAATAACTTCTGACAATATATTTAATTTACTGAGCTCCAAGGAGCTGAAATTTGCTAATGTTTCAGCTCCAGGTGGGCAACATGATTACCACTGCTTTTAAAACACCAATTTCATATGTTCTCAACCATTTTCATTATACTGTAAGAGGGAGCAAATCATTGGGGTTCAGACTGTTGTGCCAAGGAACTAATTTATGTCTCCTCGAACTAGAGATCTCAAAATAACAAATAACATTTGGAGGATACACAGCACAGAACACCTAAAGCATTTTCTTTATTTCAACTCAGGCTTGTAATTTCTTATCCCAAAGCATCTCATTAAGGGCTAAAAAAGGGCTTTGGTAGAGCCAGAGAAAGCTCAAACTGTCCCTTTGCCATTAAGCCTAAGATTTTAAGCCGATTTCCTCTATTTTTTTTTGTTTTTGGCCCCTGTAACTCTATTAAAGCCCTTTATTATTCCTGGTGTGTGTTCAGGTACAGACATGGCAGGCTTAATCCAGCAGATTCAAAATTCCATTTTGAAACTCTGTTTATTAAAATGTCTGGTTGCCTTGGTAATGGGGCAGGGAGGAGAGTGGTCAGATAAAGGACATTGTGGGACATACACACACTAAAATTTTTTTCTCAACTTCAAATTTAACTGGGTATCCTTTACTTTTATTTGGTAACTCTGGCAATTCTACACATAGCACAAGTGAAATTATACCCTGGGGTAGAAAAATATTAGCCTGCATCCCTTTGTGAACGGGAAGATAGAAAGGGCAAGTTGGAGCTTTAGAATTGTCCCAATCTGGGATAGATTTCTGGCTTTATACTTAGCGCTGTGGCCCTGGGCAGTGTATCTGAGGAGTTCCTCGGGTTTCCTTTCTCTCATCTGTAAAATGGGTATATTGAATGCTTGCCTCCTTTGGTGGTACCTGTTAGCACAGTGCAGTTCAATGTAGTGTAGTGCTGAGTCATGTTAGAGCCAGACACAAAAGGAATAAGCAGTAATACTGATTCTAACCTTATTTTAAATTTTTACATTTTGTTCATTGTGGACTTTTTTTTTGCCNTTAGCACAGTGCAGTTCAATGTAGTGTAGTGCTGAGTCATGTTAGAGCCAGACACAAAAGGAATAAGCAGTAATACTGATTCTAACCTTATTTTAAATTTTTACATTTTGTTCATTGTGGACTTTTTTTTTGCCTAGGTTTTGATTATTTTGACTTTTAAAAATATTTTGTGGCTTTTCACAAAGATGGTGCTGAAGGTGAAGAAGAAAGCTCCTGTCCCCCTACCAAAGCCACAGCCACAGCAAAGGCTTTGAAGGCCAAGAGAGCAGTGCCGACAAGCGTCCACAGCCACAAAGAAAAGAAAATCCAGACGTCACCCACCTTCCAGCAGCCCAAAACACTGCAACTCAGGAGGCAGCCCAAATATCCTAGGAAGAGCACCCCTGGAAGAAACAAACTTGACCGCCATGCCATCTTTGAGGTCCTCCTCACTATGAAGAGAATAGAAGACAACACACTGGTATTCACTGTGGATGTCAAGGCCGACAAGCACCAAATCAAACAGGCTGTGATGAAGCTCTGTGACATTGACATGGCTAAGGTCAACATCCTGATCAGGACTGATGGAGAGAAGAAGGCATGTGTCCAACTGGCTCCTGATGATGATGATGTTGCCAACAAATCTGGAATCATCCAGGGCTTCCCTGGTGGCTCAGCTGGTGAAGAATCCGCATGCCAGTGCAAAAGATGCAGGTTCGATTCCAGGGTACGGAAGACCCCTGGAGAAGGAAATGGCAACCTGCTCCAGGATTCTTGACTGGAAAATTTCATGGAAAAACGGGCCTGGAGGGCTACAGTCCATGAGGTTGCAAAAAGGTAGATATGACTGAGTGCACATACAGGCAAACGGAGTCCATCTGGCTAATTCCAAACATAAAAGTTTTCACAAAATAAAAAACAAATTTTTTGTGTGTGGCCATGCCACTTGGCTTGTGGACTCTTAGTTCTGTGACCAGGGATTGAACTCCAGCCTTTGGCAGTGGAGGCACTGGCCCACCATGAAATTCCCTTGATTATTTTTAAGAGACTGAAATATTATTTATCTTTATTTATCTCCCCCCCCCCTTACATTTTGCACTTGAGCAAGTACTTCACTCACCTTAATCCCAGCCCTGGTACTCAATGAATGTTAAATATTATTGATACTTACCATTTAAATTTTATTGATAAAGTTTATAGTATTATTAAAAGCTCCCTTGTATTCCACATCCTTGCAAGTGTCATATTAGAAACAATAATGACAACAAACACCGATAAGCGCTAGCTGTGTCCGAGGCACTGGGAGTTCATGGTTTTACTGAATCCTTACAATTTCGTGTTGCAATTTTTATTTCTTGCTTATTGGATTATGATATTTAAAACAATTTTAACTTCCCCAAGAAGACATTGCTAATAAATCAAACTATCGGGTGTTTGATTTTTTTTTCTGAAGAGCCTTTAAACCTGGTTTGTACATCCATTTGAATTCAGTATTGCGGGGTGGCCCCATCAGAAATCTCCTGCCTGCAATAACCCATGCAGGCCTCTAGGTGTCCTCGTTGACCAATTTTGCCAACACCGGCGTTCTAGAGAACACCAGAGGAAACTTTTAGGAAAGGTTTTCTCAGGCGTACCCTTCCAAAAGAGCTTCATTCTGTGCATAATGACAGACCAAACCAGGCCTAGCCTGGAAGTTTTCTGATATGAAGAAAGGCTTGTATTGAACAGGGCCAACCTCTCTCCACACAGAGTGTAAGACCTATGTCCCTAGCATACCATCCCCCCAAAATTTTCATACATCTGTCCCCCCTGCCCTTGGACAGAGGACTGGCAAGTACGAGGGCCAGGTGTCCTGTATCTATGGGACATGTTTTGTGTGGAATGATTTTGGTTGGTGTCCTTTATTGATTTTTAAAAACCAGGATGCCCCAAATGTCCTACATGCAGCTTCCCCCCCCCCCCAATNTTTTTTTTTTTTTTTTAAACTTTTGCTTTTAACTGAGCTGAAATTTCTTCATATGTTCTGTTGCTTTCAGCCCCTCCTGCATAAGGCCACAGAAAACAGTCATAGGCCTTTTCCTAAATGAGAGCCCTTCAAGCATTGGAAGACTCTCTTCTGCAGGCTGAACACATCCAGGTCCTCATTGGTTTGGTTTTGAGTCCTTTCTCTGTCCTGGATGCTTGCCTCTGAATGCATTCCAGTTTCTCTGTGACCTTTGTAAAGTGTTGCGCCCAGAACTAAACATTATTACTGCACGGTCTCTGAGTTGTGAGTGAATAGTACCCAAATGAGCCATGTGGTTTTATCAATTATTTCCTCATATGGTCCTCATAAATATTGTAATGGAAACATGGAGACAAAGGGTTGATTGGAATAACCTTTATGAAGAGCTTATGTACCGCTGAGAAAAGGAAGGAACTGGAACTGCTTGTGTGCTTGGTAGTTGATAGCTTCTAAATTAGGGGGCATAGAGTGAGGGAGAATACTGTTCTTGTCCCATTTATCCTCCCGTGCTTAATTTTACCCTCCACCTTGGTTTATAAAAATATGCATCTCTTATGTTTTTCTCTCTCCCCTTCTCTTTCTTTCTTTTTTTCTTTCCTTTACTTGTGTGTTAAAAATTTTGCATATGTCAGGTTAGAGAGTTTATCTGAGCATTATTCCCTCCAGGTTTTTTGGGGTAGGGCAAATGCAGTTCAGTCCTGGAGAATCTGGGCAGCAGAGGCGGGACTTTGGCTGAGGGACAGAGTAAAGTCAGCCGTTTCCACCCCTTGTCTTCCTCTTGTGGGGCCCTTGACACTCCTCTGGTTGCTACGGAACATTCTTAGGCTTGAGCTCTGGGGTTAAGTTAACCAGAGCTGAAGCTGAACAAGCTGAATTTAAATCATAAATCACCTTTTAGAGGGTTGTGTAAATGTAGGTCTCTGGGTCTCTCCTAAAGCTATTAATCCAGGACTGAAGAGTGTTCATGTATCTTCCTGTGGGTTTCATTCTCCAGTGGCTACAGTTTTAACTTGATTTTTTCGAAAATCCACCAACTTCTTTGAGTTTACCCCCAGAAAAACTTAACTGTGATTTTTTTCAAGATAAGGCATATTCCTAGTATGACAAAGTATATCATATAGCCTTCTTCTAATAAGAGGCTGATGGGTAGGGCAAAGGGAAGGAGGAGATATGTTTTTGTCTTTTTCTGTAGGAATTCTTGTAATAATTTTTCTTGTTTTGTAATCTTATTTATTCAGAAAAGAGGTCTAGTCATTAGTTCCTTTGGGTCAAAGTTCAGTGTGTGACTGGGCAAGATCCATACATTGATGTCCTTGAACTTTTCCACTTTCTTGCCGTTTAACAACATGCGGAATTGCTGATGACCACTAGAGCACTTGTTTCTTCTCCTGCTGGTATTTTTCTTCTAGAATAAGGATGCCAGTGGGCTTTACATGAACCTAAGCCACTTTCCAAATACTACGAGCGTTTTAGTTTTTTTTTTTACTTTGCTGAATAATTTGCAACATCTTTTGTTTGTTGCTTGTTATACCAGATGATTGAAAAGTCCCTTGAGTCTCCTATTTTTCTGATCCCAAAATTGACAGCTGAATCGTGACAAATGGCTATATACACTGACCCAGTATTCCTTGTCTCTAATTGATGGGTCATATATACTTCCATTAACAAAGCAGCAGGCCTTTTCTGAGTCTACTGCAGCATTTCCTCTTAGTGCTAATCAACTTTTATAGAGCTTGATATATTTTCATTTACTTTAAAAAAAAAACAAAACTGCAGTTAAGTTCTCTTGGCAAAAATTCAAGCAATGACAGTTCTTTTAATGAGTTGTAAAATTGCCATTAATAAAGAAGAAAAATATGAATTACATGGGGAAGAGTTATTGTTGTTGTTGTTGCATAACAAGGATTTTTTTTTTTTTTTTTTAAAGGATAATTCAGTACTCTTGCCTGGCAAATCCCGTGGATGGAGGAGCCTGGTAGGCTGAGGTCCATGGGGGTCGCTAGGAGTGGGTGACTTCACTTTCACTTTTCACTTTCATGCACTGGAGAAGGAAATGGAAACCCACTCCAGTGTTCTTGNTTATTGATTTTTAAAAACCAGGATGCCCCAAATGTCCTACATGCAGCTTTTTTTCCTCCCCCAATAAATTAGAGCTATTTTACAAATTTAACTGGGCATCCTGCATTTGCTAAATCTGGCCACCCTCCTAACTGGCTTGTTTGCACTCTTATACACATGAAAAGGCAGGTACCAGTCTTTGAGCCAGCAGCAGGCTCAAGCCCAGGGTGAAGCAGCCAGGGCACTCACTCTCAGGCTCTTTAAACTATACCCTGCCTTAGGCCTGGCCTTGCAGGAGGACTCAATTGGTTTGACTTCTTGGGTTAATCTTTATGCAGCCTCCTTCCACAGTGTACACCAGCGGGGCACAAATTCATAATTTTCAAATGTTCTACTGAATGCCATTTGTGAACTACAATCCAGGCCTGTGTGCTTTCTTGATACATAACTTAGGCAAACTATTCAGTTTCCTCAAGCTTTTGTTTGCGATTAATACTTGCAAACTTGCTCTGAGGATTAAATAAGAGAAAAAAAATTTCCATATGCTTCCGACAGTACTTGAGACCTATGATGAATTGTTTCAATAGTGTTGTCATTTCAGTGGTTAAACTAAGGCAGTGCAAATCCTCTGAACCCCAACTTTCTAGACACTCTAATCCTTAACATCACCACCTTTCTTTCAGGGGATAATTTATATTATGAAGCATCTGCTGGGGACTAGATTTTGTGCTGAGCTGTTTACATGCATTATCTTTTTTGTTTTTCTTGCTACTTATTGTTTCTTTTGCCTTAAAAGGTATAAAAATTGCCTGGATTGGTCACTTCTTTGAGTCTTTTTTTTTTTTTCATTTTGTACTGGAATATAGATGATTAACAATGTTGTGATAGTTGAACAGTGAAGGGACTCAGCCATATGTATACATGTTTCCATTCTCCCCCAAACGTTCCTCCCATCCAGGCTGCCAAACAACATTGAACAGAGTCACATGTCCTGTACAGTAGGTCCTCGTTGGTATGCGTGTTATCTTGTTCAGCCCACAAAATACCCTTGCGTGATATGTCCTCGACAGGAAACTGAGGCCCAGGGAGGTTAGGAAAATGACCCTTGATCATACAACCAGCGCCATCGGGTTGGGATTGATTCCAAGCCCGGCAGCGTGTCTCCAGATCTGCCCGACTTCAAAGCCTGCATAAGCACTGCTTTATAGAGATGGTGATGTCTGCCCAGACACCCACTATCAACTCCCAGGAAGGCTTCTTTCATGGTAATTGAAGGGCTGCTGAGAATGCCCTTCCCACTTTTGGGGCTGTCAATCTCCCTAAAGAGATCTTTCTCACTGGCTTTCCAATCTTTGATCTCCTTATGGCACCATTTTCTCACGAAATTGAGAAGACAATATAAAGAATGGTTTTCCGGGAAAAGTTCTGTGTTTGTGCTTGGACGGAGTAGTGCGGTTAGGTTACAAAGCTAGTCTAATTCATAGGACTTTCCAGCCATATCATGCCTGCAGCTCAGTTGTGTCTGACTCCTTGCAGCCCACCAGACTCCTTTCTCCATGGGATTTCCCAGGCAAAAATACTGGAGTGGGTTGTCATTTCCTTATCCAGGGAATCTTTCTGATCCAGGGATTGAACCTGCGTCTCCTACACTGGCAGGTGAAATTTTTTTTTTTTTTTTTTTTT
>SJYV01024714.1:607899-618942 GCA_006410875.1 Neotragus pygmaeus | reverse complement strand
GGTGAAATTTTTTTTTTTTTTTTTTTTTTAACCACTGAGCCACTAGAAAGCCTAGGACTTTCCAGGGCATTCCTTAAATGACTTTGCTTTCCTCCTCCACCCTTCGTGCAAACGTAATTCTTGCCCAGTTGGTTAACTAGTCCTTCAACTAGGCATATCCTCAAGCCACACCCTGATCAGAAAGAAGTGTCTGAACCGCACATCCTGAAAACTCACAAACTGCAGACTGCCCTGGACTGTCCTTTGCGCTGTTATTTTCACCATGCTATTCCGATTTGCATCCCTCCCACCGGCCCTCCCTCCTTCTCCTCCCCAGGCTGACTCCTGTTCGCTCCTTCTCTTACTTTTTCATTTCTTTTGGCTTCCACTAAATGAAGGTGCTTGGTGAGCAGTCCCTATTTATAATATCACGGCAATAGATAGCAGAAGTTTTGGAGTCAGTCGTAGGTTTGAATTTTGGCTTTACAACTTACTTTCTGCGTGGTCAAGCCACCAAGGCCACGGTAATCTTCCTGAATCTCTTTACATCCTTTTCTTCTTTTCTGCTCGTGCTGTGTGGCTTGCAGCATGCGATTAGCTCCTGGACTAAACCTGTGATTAAACTTGCACCCTCAGTAGTGAAAGCTCAGAGTCCTGTTAGGGAAACTGCCCACCCTGGGCAGGCACCATACTAACCACTTGTATGAGTGAGCTTAAACACGGGGTCCTGGTAAGGAATGCAGAACAAGGTAGCAACAACTGGAAGAATTCGGGAAACCTCATAAGGAGAGAGGAAGCTGGTTCCAAAGTCCTACCAACCTCCCAGAATTACTCTCACTGGAACCCATCTTGGCTGAGAGACAGGAATGCTCGCACGCACACGCAGATGCACGCACACGCAGATGCACGCACACGCATGCCCCACCTGGAAGGACGCAGAGTCACGGTAAGTGGCCAGAGACAACTGAAACTAGCCTGGTTACCTTAAAACTGGAGGCTGCAAGCCACGTGGCAGAGCTGTTCTCGGGGGTCCCCTTACCATGCTGCTCTCTTCCCCGGGAGCCCCCACCCCACCCCCATTAAGTCTTTTGCTTTCTCAGCATGTGTGTCTCCTGGGACAATTCGTTTCCGACTGTCAGACAAGAGCCCACTCTCTGGCCCTGGAAGGGGGTCCCCCTTNTTTTACTTTACAATACTCTATTGGCTTTGCCATACATCGACATGAATCCACCACAGGTGTACACAAGCTCCCAATCCTGAATCCCCCTCCCACCCCACAACTTCTCTCTGGATCATCTCCGTGCACCAGCCCCAAGTACCCTGCATCCTTTTAATTATAAAATTATTACAGACAGTTGTAGAACACTTAGGCAGGTATACTATAAAGCAAAAAGAAGAAAATAAAAATCCATTCACATTTCCACCAGCCAGATGTGAACACTTAACAGCTTGATGGTTTTCTCTCTAGGTTTCAATTATGTTTTTGTGGTTGAGTGGTTTCAAATCTATTTTCATTCAGATTTAGCTTTTTTTTTCCCCTGAAATTCTGGCACAGACCTCAAAATTTCTTTATCTTCTTTTTTTATTGTTATTGAGCAAGTGGGGGTTTCTGCATATATTTCTGGAGCTCCCATGGTCCTCTTACTTTGAATTTCATTACATTAGTCACATCCACAGGCATTTTCAACCAGTGTTCTGCCCTACAGCCCTTCAGTCCACACAGTGGAGGCCACTTAACCCAGATCCTAGAATAGTGTCAGGCAGATAAGTAGTACTCAAAAAATGCTTATTTGTTAAGTGGATAAATGAAACCAACAAATCAATCCTTAGTCAAGAGAATCTAAGGAATCCCATGCAAGTGGTGAATTTCAAGTCAGGTTTTCTCCACGCTATTTCTGGTCAGTGGGCTCCATGCTCTCTGCTCATGATGAAGCACCGGTTCTTTAGATGGTAACTGGGCTTAGTCATGACCTCGTCTTGGTTCTCTGTACCTAGCCTCTACAACTGGGATAAAGTATGGGTTATCAGTGACCAGGCATTCTCATCACTAGCCATCTGTCTGCTCTATTTCTACACCTTAATTCCTTTCTCATGCCTCTTCCAGGTGCTTTCCTAGAGAATCTGCTATGCCCACTGGAGCGGCCTGGCCTCTGGGGCTCTGCCTAGCTGATTCTGCTGAAACCCCAATGCACCAAAATTCTGATAAGATGCAAGGCAGCCCTTTGAAAAGACCATCAACACATACTGGATTTCATTTGTTAAGCCACTTTTCATTTGGCCACCTTTCTGCATTTGAAGAATTGGCAATCCTCTTGTAAAGAAATCTGTAAGTTTTTTGGTATGTCTTAAATGGTAGCACAACTTTGTCTACTCTCTGTATTTTATTGTCAAATGGTTTAGTTTTTAAAAATCAGTTTGTAAAATACAAGGTTAAATTGAAACTGAACATGGGAATGGAGGGAGAATTAAAAACAAATAGGGGAAGACAAGACAGAAGCATTACAAGCTTTCAAAACAAAATGAAACAAAAGAAGCCGTTTAATTTTGGTTGCTTATGGAAGGTGGGAGAAATGAGTTAGGTCAGGCAAACTGTAAGAACTGCCTGAAACTCTGGTGCCCAGAGTGAGCTGCCAGGTGTTAGGTGGAGCTGAGAATGAGCTGGGGTTACAGCTCCTACAGGGCAGGAGCTGAGAAGCTGGCCCTGCTTGACCAGCAAACTGGAACAAGGATGACAAAGGAAACAGAAAAATATGAGTTTGTTTCCAATGTGCCACCACAGACAATGTATTTGCCAACTAGGTAACAACACATTCTTTTTATATTGGCAAGCCTCTTCTGCTTCCTCACTTACACTTAGTGTTAGTCACTCATTCGTGTCCGACTCTTTGCAATCCGCCTGGCTAGAGTGGGTCGCCACTTCCTTCTTCAGGGGATCTTCCTGACCCAGGGATTGAACCCGGTCTCCTGCACTGTGGGCAGATTCTTTACAATCTCAGTCACCTGGGAAGCCCATCATCTAGTCTTACCTAAATTAAATTTACAAGAATATAGACACATGTTTCAGAGAAGGCAATGGCACCCCACTCCAGTACTCTTGCCTGGAAAAAAATCCCATGGACTGAGGAGCCTGGTAGGCTGTAGTCGATGGGATCACTAAGAGTCAGGCACAACTGAGCAACTTCACTTTCACTTTTCACTTTCATGCATTGGAGAAGGAAATGGCAACCCACTCCAGTGTTCTTGCCTGGAGAATCCCAGGGACAGGGGAGCCTGGTGGGCTGCCGTCTATGGGGTCGCACAGAGATGGATAAGACTGAAGCGACTTAGCAGCAGCAGCAACAGCAGACATGTGTTTAGCTCTTGGACATAAGACTGTGGGTGATTTTTCACTCTGAATTCCATGTATAGTATACATATATATATAAATAAATAAATAAATAAATATATATATATATTTTTTACTTTGAGCATATATTACTTTAATCAGGGAAAAGACACTTCCCTCTAGGTAGGGTGAGGTGGAGGGACCACTTTTAGGACAAGTAAGATGGCTTTTTTTAATGTTCCATCTTGGAACAAAGTAATTTCAGGAAGATTGGCAACTGACCCGAGTGTGTTTATAAACGTTTATACCCAAGTCCATCCCCAAACTTTTAACAGAACCTTGTACGCCCCAGGAACGATGACGCAATCACGTGATGACCGCCCCCTTTGGAAGCTCAAGTCCAGGTCGAAGATAAAACCGTGATAGCTTCTTTCTTGACAAGGTCATTGTAAGGAAGAGTAGTTTTATCATAGCTCTCCATAGGCATAACAGGAGGGATTTTTTTCCTCCTTTAATTTATTTTAGTCTTCCATCTTACTGACTGCCTAAAAGCAGCTGATGGGCTGGCCAGTCCCTATTGTCTTACATTTAAATAAACCAGATAAGGAAGAGCCCTTAATTGGTCAAATTATCAGAGAGATGTACATTATTAGTTCAAGTGCATTCATGGGATTCTCTTTTCAAATGTCACTGGGATTAAAATAACAGGAAACCGGAGATGGAAGCATTAGAAAGGGGTCGATTTGGCAGCTGCGTGTGCCTACACTGCTACAGAGGACATCCTGGATGTAATGGTTATTTAAGAAGATGGGGGAAGGGGAAAATAGAAACACCAGGACTAAACAAACACTACAATGCATTAGCAACCTTTAGTGTTTGCCACTTACTTTTGTCCATAGAGAAATGTGAATTGTTAGGTTTAAAATAATGGAAATGTTCTAATTTGCATCTTAATGGAATGCATGAGTAAAATAACACCTTCATGGACACACCATGAAGACCACTTATAATCAAAACCATCTGCCTAATGCCATCAATTATGCTAATTTTAAAGTAGATAGGTGTATTTAAGTATTTTTGCAGTTTCCGGTTTATGCAAAAANTTGTCCATAGAGAAATGTGAATTGTTAGGTTTAAAATAATGGAAATGTTCTAATTTGCATCTTAATGGAATCATGAGTAAAATAACACCTTCATGTACACACCATGAAGACCACTTATAATCAAAACCATCTGCCTAATGCCATCAATTATGCTAATTTTGAAGCAGATAGGTGTATTTAAGTATTTTGCAGTTTCCGGTTTATGCAAAACTATTCTTGCATTTTGAAAAGCTTCTTTTGCCTCCTGGGAACTAGAAGAATCCACTTCTGCTACGTAGTATAGCTCATGAAGGAAAACATGATCTTAGAGTATAAGTCTTTAAAAATGCCTCCTACGACTTCTACTGAAGTCACTTCTGGTAAATACTTCAATCCCCATATTCACTAGGTTTTCAATCCATTCAGTGAAAATGAGAAATATGTAGCAAGCACTTTTGCTAAAAGGTTTCTCAGTCTCCTTCATAAATCTCTATCATGTTTCACTGTCTACTAGAAAATTCATTTCAGTTAAGGGGGAAAAAGTCTCTAGGGGCTTGATTACAGAGTTACAAAGACCACAATGCCAAAGTTTTCATTTTTATTAGCTATTTGGTTCAAATATATTTTTTTTAGGAAATTTTGATCTGTAGACCTGACTATCTTAAGTTATAAAATAGGCTATGAAACAACTGTTTTATTCTCCTAGTTTATGTGGAGTGAAGCCAAACATATGGCAAACTATACTATTACAGAGGAATTTGGATGGATAGTTTCCTCCTCTGTGTATTATTTTTCAGGTCCATCCCCAATGGCTGATAGCTGGAAATCAGCTGCTGAAAGTGGTGGGGCAGTTACCACCAAGGACAGAGGCACATTCACAGATACACTTGATTGTAAGCCACCACTTACAATCAGAAGCAGTTTATGTAAGCTGTTTTACAGGAAAAGCTGAAGGGTAAAGAGGCAGCATGATTAGCAGTTTGCTCCTCCGTAGCTCAAATGTCCAGGAAGAATATTTCATCTCCACCAGAGATGCAAAGGCTCAGTGAAATATATGAAAAGTGACACGTGCCCCCGACCTACCACACAGAGTCCTGAGCCGTCCAAGCACTCGTTGGAATTACCGTTACAGTCACAGGGCAAACATTCTTCCGAGTAGGCAAAGAAGAACCCAGCGTCGCATTTCTGAAACAGACACAACAAAAGCATCTTCATGATTGAAAACGTCAATTTTGGGCAACAATTTCTGGGAGGAGTAAGAGATGATTAGTAAACGATCTACATCTTTCTTTACAGCACATATACGGAAATGAACTATTTATGCTACCATTCAATTGTCTTTGTTATATAGCTTTCTTTCCTCTTTTCCCACTCTTGGCGGTGCTAGGGAGCTGCAGGGAGGGCTCCTGACGCAGCCGGGACACCGCGAGGACAAATGGCGCCCAAATCTCGCGATGCGCAGCTGCCTGCGCGCGCCGTGACCTCGTCTGCACGGCGCCAACTCCTGTCACTTTCTGAGGACAACAGGAACACCTCTAACAGCGTCCGACGTTGTTAGGAAGGATGAGAAGATTTTTAGGTGACAATGAAGGAGAAACTTTCTGATGTTTTCTTTCATTCCAAAACAAGAGAAAACAAAGCCACATCAGGGTGAAGAACTACGTCGTGCTCCCTGTTGAATAAAGACCTAACGGGTTCAGAAATTATTGGCTGTGGCAGAACGACTTAAAAGTTGTGCCTCATAAAGTTGTACCCTTAAAAAAAATCCTCTTTTCACATCCTAATGTTTTGAACGGAGGGGTTAGGAAGTTAATGAATCCTTGCACATGTCGTGGGTTGTGTGTAGGTGCCGTCCCTGTATTTTGTTAATCCGCGTGACTGTGAGATACACATTGTTTTCCTTCCTTCTAGTAGTGAGATAATTAAGCCCGGAGATGCTGTGGGTTGTGATGGTAGACCGCCTTGCATTTGCTGAATGGCCCTCCCCAAATGTCACTAGGAGTCAGGTTGAGAAACTATGAGATTGTTCCTCGTTTATGCCCTGGTTCCTGGCTTATAGATATGTATTTTGCATTTCTTTGGAATGTTTCAGCGCTGCAAGGCAGAAATGCCATGCCGTCACAGGTCTGGAAGTTCAGTCCTTGCCTATCAGACAGATTTACATCTAAAGAATTCCAGACAGATAAGAATCTGGGTTGTTTCCACAAACTTACAAAGTAAGAGCGTTCCCATCACACCCGCCATTGACTCATTGTAGTTTGTCCTGTCCTTTGACCAGGAAACTTTTCATTGTGTCTGGCTGAGATCCCTGACTGTTACACAAAGCCATTTCCTCTTGCTTGTTTCTCTCTAGAGACTCACTAGATACCATTCACAGTATACAAACACTGTAGTCCTAAAACTAAAATTTAATATATTCCATTTGAATTAAGTTTAATAGAGCACCATGACATTTTTTTAAATTAAAAAAAGGTGAAATTCTGTCTTTCTAAGGGAAAAGGCTGAGAGGGGACCAATTTATAATGGAGACTTTATAGTTGATGATAAGCCTTTTTTCAGTTTCCACTAGGGAACAAAAGGAGCTAAAATTGCTGTAGGAAGCATTTAATTCAGACCGCCTAATTTCACATATGGTAAAATTGTTAATTATAAGAGGAATGGATAATAGTAGTGAAGGGCTTAGTATGAGTTATCTCAGGAGCCTCCAAACCAGTGGTTTCTGAGTTTTCTAACTGCCTAAGTTAAGGATATTTGATTTGGGGAGTTTCTGATTCAGTAGGTCTGATGGTGAAGCAAAAGACTCTACATTTTTTAATAAAATAAATATTGTATTTTAAAAATTGTTTAACTCTTTCCCCCAGCCTTACTGAGATATAACTGACATATAACATTGCATAAGTTTAAGATATATAACATGCTCATTTGATAGTATGGATTGCAAAATGATTAGCACCATAGCATTAGCTAACAGCTCCATCTTGTCACATAATTACCATTTCTTTTTTGTGGTGAAAACATGTAAGATTTGCTCTCTTAGCAACTCTCAAATGTATAATACAGAATTACTAACTGTACGTTAGATAACCAGAATTTGTTAGCTTTTTAGCTGGAAGTTTTACTCTGACCAGCCTCTCTCAGTTTGCCTGTCTCCCATCCCAGCCTCTGTAACCACCATTCTGGCCTCTGTTTCTATGCCTTCCAAGGAGTGGGACAGAGACCGGAGGTGTATTTGAAACAGAAAAACACAATGGTGGTGGCAGAGAGTCTGGAAGCAGTACATGAAAAGCTCCATTTGTACCATCAGCTATAGTAAAGACCTTCCTCTGGCCCAAGGAATCAAATTTCTGTAAGGGTATTTTAAATTGGTAGTAGCTCAAGTCTTTTAGGCATTCTTGTAGCTCTTTCTTCTGAAGTAGACAAAGTTAAGATTTGCCCTGAATGAATGCATCATTTTAAATATGACAGTGACTAATCTCTTATATCCCTGAGGCCCTAGCTAAATTAAGAGACTCATTTTTAAAAAAACTAAAATTATCACAACATAGGAAAAAACCCAAAAAGCAACAAAAAAGGGGAAGATTTTGTATTTTAGAATAATTTTAGGTTTACTGAAAAAATTCGAGGGTTATGTATTTTTAAAAGACCCCATGAAATTTCTTTGTGAGACCAGGTTTGAAAAAATTATTTCAAAGAGGCACTCACAGTGATTTGTACACTGTCACTGCTCAATGAACACTTGTGATTTGAATGGTTTGGACTAGGATAGGACATCTGAGGCATACATGCTGTTGGAAACCAGTGATTAATCCTGCTAACCCATTCACTGCTGTCTCCTGGCTGCATTGGGTGTGCAGTCTTTCTCATCACAGTCCAGGCAACCACTACCTAGACTGTGTACTAGATGAAATCTTTATGCTAAGCTTAGGAGGTGACTTCACTCTGTCATCATCAGCTTACCCACCCACTAGGCAAAGGCTCTGACCTTATGTGAAAGATGTCTTGGCTCAGGTCTCATACTGTGAGAAATGGGAAGATGAGGGAGGCAGGGACAAGGTTGCGTGGAACAGTCATTTGGCCCCCCGCTGAGAGGGCACCAAAAGTTGGAAGCCTGGCCAGCTCCTTTGTTGCTGGGTTTTGTACACCTGGAAGGATTGTATTTTCTAACTCATCTATCCAGAAGGGAGGTACCATTTTAAAATTCACATGAAGGCACCACTATTGGATAATGAAAATCCTGGATATGGGGAGCTTCTGATGTCATTATTAGATCCCATACACTTGATAACTTAGACCTTGTATTGTAGAACTTTAGAGGATTTCTTGGAATGGTAGATTGTTAAGTGGTTCAAGAGAAGCTTGAGTATCCTTAGGAAGAGTGTTTAAGGCTGATTCTTTCATGTAAAAATATTTCATCATTTTCCCCCCAGAAAGTTCTGTTAATTTTTACTAAATCTCTTCTTGAAATTCTATAGAAACTGACAAAATTGACCTTTGTGATATTTTTAAGAATGAAAATGTGACCATTTTTTAAAGTTTTGTTCCTGCTTAACAATCTTTTAAGTAATCCAAGACCTGTGATGTTTAGAGGCCTGTGAATACTCTTGAGAGTCCCTTGGACTGCAAGGAGATCCAACCAGTCCATCCTAAAGGAGATCAGTCCTGGGTCCTCATTGGTAGGACTGATATTGAAGCTGAAACTCCAAAACTTTGGCCACCTGATGTGAAGAGCTGACTCATTTGAGAAGACTCCAGATGCGGGGAAAGATTGAGGGCAGGAGGAGAAGGGGATGACAGAGGATAAGATGGTTGGATGGCATCACCGATTTAATGGACATCGGTTTGGGTGGACTCTGGGAATTGGTGATGGACAGGGAGGCCTGGTGTACTGTGGTTCACGGGGTTGCAAAAAGTTGGACACGACTGAGCGACTGAACTGAACTGAACTGAAAGCCGAATAATCTTACAAAGAAAATATTACCTGTCTGCTTTCCTTGAAAGTATTCTCCAGAATTCACTAAACAAAGATGTGTTTGTGTATATACATGTGTGTGTAAGCAAGAAAAGAAGTCTTATAATCAATTTTTCAATGTCACCCTGAATCTTCTTGTCTTTCTAAGATTGACCTACAGCAGACAACTGTATAACACGTGGGTGGGTGATTTAGAGAGCACTCGGGGGATTTGTACCTTCTGGCATGGTGCCACAACTTTTTAAAAATTGATGATAATAACAAGGATGATAATTGCAATAATGATGATAATCATAATATAATTACTATTTACTGAAAGTCTATGTACCAAGTATTGTGATGGGTACTTTATCCATGTTATAGTATTTACTTTTCATAGCAACTCTGTGAATTAAATGTAAGTATCTGCATTTTGGGCTTCCCAGGTACCCTGGTGGCTCAGAGGGTAAAGCATCTGCCTGCAATGCAGGAGACCTGGGTTCGATCCCTGGGTCAGGAAGATCCCCTGGAGAAGGAAATGGCAACCCTCTCTAGTACTCTTGCCTGGAAAATCCCATAGACAGAGAAGCCTGGTAGACTACAGTCCATGGGATCGCAGAGTCGAACATGACTGAGCGACTTCACTCACTCACTTAGGTAGCTCAGCTAGTGAAGAATCTGCCTGCAATGCAGGAAACCCCAGTTCATTTCCTGGGTTGGGAAGATCTCCTGCAGGAAGGCATGGCAACCCACTCCCCATGGACAGAGGAGCCTGGTGGGCTACAATCCATGGGGTTGCAAAGAGTCTGACACAGCTGAGCAACTAAGCACAGCACAGCAGAGCACAGCACTTGGAGTTCAGCAATGAACAAACTGAGAGTGAGAGAAGATTAGCAGTGTATCCAGTATCACATAGATTTGTAAGAGGTTCAGACTGACCCGAATCTTGTTTCTCTACTATACCATGATGCCCCTCGTAAAGAAGTAAATTTTTAAAATGTATTTAATTTACATTATAAATTAATTGAGCCTAAATATCTGCCATGCTTAAGTCACTGCTTTGGTCATGTTGTATAGATCTTTTGTTTGTACCCCACCATGGCCTTATGAGGTAGCTTCTATTACATTCATTTTGCTGATCAGGTCTGTGTGGCTTACAGTAATTGTCACCCAGATCAAATAACACAGATAAGAAATGGTGGACCCAGAAATTAGATCCATTGTTTGACTATCAGTTTGAGCTGTTAACCATCTGGTGTACCACAATATATGCTAATCAAACCCTTTTTGTTGGGCATTCAGGTTATATCCAATGTTTTACTATTATAAACAGTAAATCCAAAGCAAGCTACAATGAATAAAAATGTAAAATCTCTCATTTAAGCCCCAGAAAACTAAAAAAAAGGTACATGCTTAAAAATATATCCAATTATTAATATATAAAAGCCACTGAATGAGAATATTTACTTTCTAAGCAAGTTACTTCAGCCACATTGTTGTTTTGACCAATTCTTTCCACTAAATCACTTGTAGACCTTTTACAGCTCTCCACTATTAAGCCACTCTTAATACACAGCTTGCCTCCTACTCTGACACTGAGATTGAATTAATCAATAACATTTACTTCTGCCTTTGAAGAATAAGAGTTAAAATTGCCATTTGCTTACTTTGTTATGATTAGTGTGATGTCTGACTTGGAGTAAAAATCA